>JAYESD010000002.1:42488438-42696183 GCA_036927565.1 Tuctoria greenei
CACTTAGCCTGGTTTCGTACTCTAAGAGTGTACTTGTTTCCCCTGTACCCCGGACCTATAATGGAAGACATCATTATGTGAAAACAGACTCCACGTGCATTTATTTTGAACAGGCTCAATATTTTTTATTTTTCTCTTTCTTTTATATAACAAGGTTGTGCAATTCTCAAGAAACTTTAGCTCGACCAATTCATATATAATTCAAGTTGCATTGTTAATTCTTTCGGGTCTTAATATTGTTGAATGGCCTACTCGCCTGAATGCCGCCAATCCAATCTAGGTCCGGAGTGTGCTATCGACTTAACCTGGTCCTGCACCCTAAGTACGCCACTCTACCTACACCCCGGCAGGCCAAAGTAAGGTGAGTCCAGGATATGATTGGACCTGAAGAACATAAGCAAATGCACTTGATTGTATATAGAATTGTGTTCAACCTAAAAATTTCTTTCGGGAATAGTAAGCTGCAAACTAGTTATAGATAAGAAATGGATTTTACTATTTTTCTTGACTTCAGTGTGAAAAATAAAGATCTCATAATGATGGTGGATGAAGCCGGAGCTATCAAAGCTCCGACACCCCCTAAGGTGGTCTGATGTCGATGTTTCAAACATTGATAGTAGACATCGCCGGAGCTACAAAGTTCTGGCAAATCCAGGGAGCCAACCGTCAACGTGAAGAAAAGATGGTGGGAAGACTCCCTAGTGGGGTCTGCTGTCGACGCACCGTGTGTTGAAAGTGGTCGTTGCCGGAGCTATCAAGCTCCGACAACCCCACAGGACTAACTGTTGACGTTTTACGTGTTGACAAGGGTCACTGCCGGAGCTACTAAGCTCCGACAACCTTAGGGGGCCCCTACTATCGACGACTTCGTACCTACAAACTACAAGTTCGAAGCACGAAAGTCTTCAACAAAATGCTACATCCTCTTGGTACATGTTCAAAATCAAATTGTGTACATCTACCAGGGGGCAAGTGGAACAAAGGTGTTGAATATAAAAATGAAATTCATAAAATTCTTGGATTTCATTAATCTGGAGACAAGAGATTACAAAATTGGAGAAAAAGAAGAGAAGATACAAGCGGGAGCTACAAAGATAAAGTCCTAAACCCTATGGAAGAATGAGGCGACCTTCTGGGCAACCTGCGACACACTGGCCTTGGCGGCATCTCCCTCTCCGTCGATGGGACCTTCAAGCACCGAGTCTAGTGGGAAGTGAGGATCCCGGCTTGTGTAGCACGTCAGCATGTACTCTACGACGTTCTTCGCCAGGGATTGTCCTTTTTTTTCCAACTGGTCCGTGATGACATTGCCCATCTTGTTGATCTTGCTTCCCGCCGAGCTCAACGACTTCAACGCCAGGTCCAGCTCTGGCTCCGGATCATCTGGGCGCACCGGACTGAAGACCGGCAGCGTTAGTGCGTCATTGGCTTTGCCCAAGAAGTCCCAAACTTGTTGGGACTCTGCATCCCTTGAGCCTCGCACCTCTTCCAAGGATCTCTTGGTCGCCGCAAGCTCCGAATCCTCTCGGGCAAGGCGCTCGACCTCTTTGGCATTCTGCTGAATCTTTTCAGCAACCTGCCTTTCGAGTTTACCAAGCTCCTCTTCTCGAAGGTGAATCTTGTTCCGGCGGTCGACCAGGTCTTTCTCCCGGCCCTGCACTTTCTTCTCCCTGGCAGCAATTTCATTCTCCCTCTTGTTGAGGTCTTGTCCTCGCTGCCAGGCCTTCTTCTCCTCTTTCTCGTAGCGCTCCTCCAGCTTCTTGGTGCGCTCCACGAGACTCTTGTCACCCAGAGTCAGCCTTTGATTAAGCTCCTCCTCCCTCTTCACGAGGTCATCACGCAGCTCTAGGAGTTTTTGCTCTTCATCTTCGAGCTTTTTCTCCCGCTCCTCAAGAGCCTCTCGGCGCTTGATGAGGCTGTTATGGATGGCGTTGAGCTTCTCTAGGCGATCATTCGCTGCTTCATTAGCAGCCACGGCCTGTTTGTTGATGGCTCGGGACTGGTTGTCAAGGAATCGCATCATGTTTTCCCTCTCATCCAGCAGTTGACCCCAGTACTCCAACCGGACCTTCTCCCTTTTCACCCACTCCTTGTTGTCGGCTAGCCTTGACTGCGCTAGCTTGGTCTCGAATTGGAGCCAGTTGCGCCACATCCTAAGGGTTTGGCGCTTCTCATCGAGGGCCTTGCTGTCGTGGTAAAAGGCCAGCTGGACCTGACGAAGACTGGAGCAGGCGTTGTCGATAGACAACAACAAAGGGATTGGCTTCGGACCTGCTGGGGTCTTCTCCGCTGGCTCTAGCGGGTTCTCCGTAATAAAAATCGAGTCCTACTCTACAAGAGTGGTCCCCTGAGCTTCCACGACACTAGGGCCGCCCTCTGGGATAGCCTCGATCACCGCCGAGGAAGGTCCTGCAACGGAAGTGTCTACCTCCGGAGTCGGCTCCGAAGGTCCCGCCGCCAGGTCATCAGCAACTGGTCCCTCAAGTGGAGGACCGGCAGCTTCGTCTTGGAACCCTGGCTCAGGCGCGGGTACCTCCAGAACCACAACCTCCGGGGCAAGCGTTGAAGGTTCGACCGGAGCTGAGGCCACTTCTGGCTCCGATGTTGGTACCTCCTCCACCGTCGGCTCAGGCGCCAGCGCTTCGACCTTCGTCGGCTCGGGCGCCGGCTCTTCTGCGACAATCGGCTCACGCGCCGGAACTTCATCAACACCCGGCTCCGCCATTGGGGCTTCCACAACATCCGGCTCTAGGGCCGGAACTGCAGCTACCTACGGCTATGAGGCTGGAGCATCCATCATCTCAGCATCCAAAACCGGAGCTTCAACCTCCGGAGCTGGTGCCGCTGATACATATTCATTCCCGTGGTCCGGCGCTACCACGAGAGCTTCAGGGGATGACTCGAGGTCAAGGACCACGAATGCTGGCGCCAGAGCTGCCACGGCCTCAGCCACCTCCTGGGGCGGTGCTGGAACTACAGCCGGAGCCTCCGTCTGCGCAACATCAGTTGCTGCTGCAGGAACCGGAGCTTCAGCCCCTTTCTTGAGTACCCTGTGGATGAAGGATGGAGAAACTAAAAATATGGTTACAACAAAAAACAATCAATTGAGGTAAAAAAATCAAATTTACCTCGGAAGGCTTCCACTCCAGCTAGCGCGGAACCTCTTCACCAGGCGCTTAGGACCGGACCCTATCGCCACTGGCGTAGTAGCTCCGAAAGGCTCCCCGGAGCTTGCTGCCGCAGTTGGCGTCGTCTTGGTTGAGGCCCCCCTCGATTGGGAAGTACCCTTGGACCTAGAGCCCTCAGCTGGCCCTGGTACCGGAGCCACATGGCCGGAACTAGCATCTCGGGGAGATGCTGATGCTGGAGTGGTTGTCGCCGCCGAAGACCTCCTCCATCGGGGAGAAGGAGCTGATGTGGAAGGAGCAGGTCTGACGGACCTCCCGTCAGAATGCTTCAACTTCCTCTTGCGACTAGAGGGCTCGGCTACCTCCTTGCCCTTGCCTACGACTTCAACTCTCTGTCTCGGTACGGAAGGGGGACCACCCTCAGAAGCTCCGGGGATCGCCAACCCGGTGGTCGAACGCCTCTCAACTTCACCAAGGTCGTCAAGCACCGGCATCTTCCACCGAAACTCCCTGCTGAACTCCGCCTCCATGTTCAAAGGGAGGAAAGCCGCCGGTGGAGTCAAGTCGTGGCCCTAGACATCGATGTCGTGCTGGAACTTCTTGAGGTGAAGCTCCAAAGCTGCACCTTCCATGTTGGACTTTAAACCGGTCTCGATCCGGTTGTCGTCCATCATGCTGTTGAGGGCCCAGGCGAGCTTCTCCCTCTTCTTCAGTGAAGCCCACTTGTTGACCAGGAAGTTGCAAAAGACCGCGTGGGGAGTCACCCCTCCTTACACACATTGGCGGATCCTGGTCAGGGCAGGGTTGAATGCGTCCGATAGCACCAGAACTTCGCTCCAAGCTTCAGTGTCGACATTGGGGAGGCCTTCGGGCAGCTCCAACTTCTCGTGCTCCTCTGCCGTGATGACAATCCAATCCTTCTTCCAGTCGTCCCACTTGCCAGAAGGGAACGACCTCAAGTACTTATACGGGTACTTCTTGCACTTCACAAAATAATAGAAGCCAAGGTACTTGTCACTCTTGCCGGTGGTGTGGATAGTGAAGAAGGTGCAGAAGAGCTCGACGCAGGGGGGAATACCCACCCACATCTCGCAAAAGTGGACGATGGTGGACACAAGAAGAATGGAGTGAGGACCGAGGTGGTACAACTGCAGACCATAGAAGTCTAGCAGCATCAAGAGAAAAGTGGAGAAGGGTGGGATGTGACGTCCGGTTTCGAAAAATGAACCAAGGTAACGCATATGTGTGCCCAGGATGTTCATCACACATACACGAGTGCATTCACAAAAGAGTATACAGAAAATTACCACGGAACAAGTTTAATTAACCAAGTTTTATTACACAAACCATATTATCCTCGAATACAAGCTCCAATGTATATTTATGAAAAGTTCAACTAATGCAGCGGAAATAAACTATTTAAACAACTAAGCAAACTAAGCATAAGGGATAGCGCAGCTCCAATAAACACCACAGGCAAAGCTGATGGTAGACACGGCCTAGAACTCCACATTATCGCCATTAAACTCCCAATCCTGACCTGCAACTATTGGGGGGATTGCAAGAGTGAGTACATGTCATACTCAGCAAGTGTGGAAAGTATGACATGTGGCTGATTCAAATGACGACAATAATAATGGCAAAGTGCTGAAAAGTACATCAAAACATTTGAAAAGCAATAGATTACATGTATGTGAAATAAACCCATCATAATCATAAGTAATATCATAATACCAATCCACAATTCACCATCCTCATCAATAATTCCAGATTTCACCATTTGCCAATAACCATATTCAATACTAGAAATTAATCCATAACCATAATACCAACCATAACCATCCCAAATACCATCCCAATACCAAGTACCCTCTAATCATGGAAGTTGTCCAGGTGCTCATAACCGGGAGCACGGCTATCATGATAGTTTTATTTAACCCTGCAGAGTTTGTACCTCTTTACCCAGTGTTTGTGATTTCATCACCTTTCGATGACTAGAACCTCTATTATGCCGTCTCACACTTCCATCGGTGTGTGGCCAAGAGATCACAAAATAGCCTTTACAAAAGGATTACTAGCCTATTTAGACCCCACTAAGGTTTCACCGGTGGCGATGCCTCCAACTGAGCACATCTTCAACCAAGGGCCCCCTCTTGAGTCATTCGGATCCCAGGGTAGTCCCACCAATCATCAACAAACCCAATCCGACTACCCCTTCCCCGAGCATCCATAATGGTCCAAATAGCACTGGCAAAGCCCTAATTAATCAGCTACGCCGCACCCATACTTGGCCTCATGGTGGCACTGTAGTCCTGGCTTATTCTCGCATGAACCGGTCCTTAGATCTAAAGCAAGCAATCCACCATACATCCAACCCATCCACATACCAGGCTTGCTTAGATCACCCATTACCATATCATATTTAACCAGTTCATGTTAACCATAATCTCATCCATGCATAATTAAATTGAGTGGTATAGTTGGTTTCCCATCCCAGTTGATTAAGCGAAGCAAAAGGTAAAAAGCCATTCCCGACTCTCTACCATATATTCCAGGTGACAAGGATGGTTAAACAAAGCTAGTCAACTTCCTATCGTAGGATTCCCATCAAATTGACACAAGCATGCAGTTTTGCAAACAAGACATTTATTTTAAAAAAACAGGATCAATATGCTTCAAGGACACTTTCCTTGCTCTTGCTATTGATTAGGATCAAAGCCTTCAAACTCTTGGTGATGTAGATCCTCCGCGGCACTTTCTAGCACAAATCCGTCTAATCCACACAATAAACATACAAGACAAGAAACACAATCAAAGAGTGCACAAATATTACTCAATATGACATGACATGCATGATTAATGCAAATGCAAGGTAGAACTGGTTACTAGATTGCTTTTAATGATCACTAACTAGTTCTAATAGCTTTTAACAAGTTTATACAGGTTTGGAGTCGATTGGATCAAATTTTAGAATTAATTCAACACAATTTAACCAGAAAGATCGGACTAGTCCGCTAGGGACCGGACAAGTCCGCACTCTGCGAGATCAGCAGATTAGGGTTTTCTAGATCGACGTAAATTTGGAGATTAGGGGTTGAATTCATGTAAGGAAAAGATAATAGAAGGTATACCAGGTGTTTAGATCTCCAATGAATCAAGAAACTTGGAGGTAACACTTGGATCTTGGTGATCTAGGGTTGGTGATGAACTTGGGGATGAGTTGGTGGTGAAGAACGAAACTTGGTGGAGATCTTGATCCTCTTTCGTTTCCTCTTCTTCTTCTTCTTGCTTGGGATCTTCTCCTCCCTCCTTGATGGTGGCTCCCCACGAACTAGGGTTTGGGTGGGTGGAAAGTGGCAAATAGATGTCAAACCAAGGGGTGGGGTTGTTTATATAGAGGTGAAGGCTAGGGTTAGATGGATTTCGAGTTTGGGATGAGTAGAGGCCGGTTTAGAGTCCCTCATGGGCTCTAAAACAGTTGGGCATGAAGTCCCTAGGCCCACTTAACGTGAAACCCAAGAAACAAGTCGTAAAACAAAAGATCAACTCGGAGTCATGAAATATTGGACAAGTTCGGAAAGGACCAGACTAGTCCGAAGTCGTCCAAAGAGAAAATCGGACAAGGCTGGCCAAACATCGAACAAGTCCGACTTTAAACAGAGTGGAAATCGGACAAGTCCGCTGGAACACCGGACTAGTCCGGAAAAGTCCAAGGACTTAGCAATTTTTCAAGTATTCTTGGAATATTGGACTAGTCCGCCCAAAATCGGACAAGTCCGAAGGTTTCCAGAGCCAAAATCGGACTAGTCCGCAGCAAAAACAGACAAGTCCATTTTTAGTCAGAGAGAAATCGGACTAGTCCTCAGTAAAATCGGACTAGTCCGCACTTTCCTGCATTTTAAGTGCGGTTTTGTTCCAAATCAATTTTAAACTTGTTCCTCTTTATGCGGGCTAATGTTAAACATGTATATGAGTGTATGCAGGGCATGATGCATGAAAATGAGGGTGTTACAAACCTACCCCCCTTAAAATGAATCCCGCCCTCGAGATTCGACGCGGAAGAGAAGAGATAGGGAAAGTCCTTCTTGATATCATCCTTCAATTCCCACGTTGCTTCTTTTTCTGTGTGGTGCTTCCATTGAACTTTACGCCATCTAATTACCTTGTTCCTTGTGACTCTCTCCTTGGTTTCCAAGATTTTGATCGGTTGTTCGGCATAAGTCAAATCTTCCTCTAGTTCCAATTCTTCCATTGGCACTTGTTCTTCCGGCACTCTCAAGCACTTCTTGAGCTGGGAAACATGAAAGACATCAAGCACGTCTAAGAGATGAGCTGGCATCTCCAACTTATACGCTACTTCTCCTCTTTTGTCCAAAATCTTGAATGGTCCAATATAACGAGGTGCTAGCTTTCCTCTTATGTTAAACCTCTTATGACCTCTCATTGGTGACACCTTGAGGTAAACAAAATCTCCCACTTCAAAGGCTAATTTCCTTCTTCTATTGTCCGCATAGCCTTTTTGCCTTGATTGGTCAGCCCTCAGGTTTTCCTGAATTATTTGGACTTGCTTTTCGGCTTCTTGCAACACATCCGGACCAAATACTTGAGTTTCTCCTGCCTCATTCCAGAACAAAGGTGTCCTACACTTCCTCCCATAAAGCGCTTCATACGGTGACATCTTCAAACTCGCTTGGTAACTATTGTTGCATGAAAATTCCGCGTATGGCAAGATTTTGTCCCAACTTTTCCCATGCTTCAAAGCACACGCTCTTAACATGTCCTCTAAAATCTGATTGGTCTTCTCGGTTTGTCCATCCGTTTGAGGATGATATGCTGAACTAAAATTCAACCTCGTTCCCAAAGCTTCATGCAACTTTTGCCAAAACCTAGAAGTGAACTGAGAACCTCTATCCGAGACTATCTTCTTAGGGACTCCATGTCGACACACAATATGCTCCATGTTTATTTCGGCCAATTGTGCAGCTATATATTTGGTCTTCACAGGGACAAAATGAGCTGACTTGGTTAAGCAATCCACAATTACCCAAATTGAGTCATACCCGGACTGAGTACGTGGTAACCCAACTATGAAGTCCATACCGATTTCTTCCCACTTCCATTCCGGGATCTTCAATGGTTGCAATAGTCCAGCTGGCCTTTGATGTTCCGCCTTAACTCGTTGACACACATCACACAATGCCACATATTCGGCTATGTCCTTTTTTATGCCATCCCACCAATAGCAAGTCTTCAAGTCTTTGTACATCTTCGTACAACCAGGATGAATTGAGTACAGCGAGTCATGTGCCTCCTTTAATATTGTCTCCCGAATATGCTTTACATTAGGCACAACGATTCTCTTTCCAAGCCATAAGGTACCATGTTCGTCTTCATCAAATCTGAATTTTCTCCCTTCCTCGATCCTTTCCTTGATTTCCTTGATCTCCTCATCTATGGTTTGTGCTTCTCGAATTTCTTGCTCTAAGGTTGGATTTAACTCCATCATCTCCATCTCATTTACAAATCCGAGATTCAACCTTTCAAACTCCTTACATAACTCGAATGGTAACTCACGAACTGTGAGTTGATGACTTACTCCTTTTCTACTCAAAGCATCGGCCACTACATTAGCTTTTCCCGGATGATAGTTGATCCCCAAATCATAATCTTTGATGAGCTCCAACCATCTCCGTTGCCTCAATTTCAGATCCATTTGTATGAAAATATACTTCAAACTCTTATGATTCGTATAAATTTCACACCTATGTCCAAGGATATAGTGTCTCCAAATCTTCAATGCGTGTACCACGGCCGCGAGTTCCAAATCGTGTGTTGGATAATTCTGCTCATGTTTCTTCAATTGTCTCGATGCATAGGCGACCACTTGATCTTCTTGCATCAATACACATCCAAGTCCTTGTCTTGATGCATCGCAATAAATGTCAAAACTCTTGCTTACATCCGGCAATACCAAAACTGGGGCTGTTGTCAACCTCTTCTTCAACTCCTCAAAACTATTTTGACAAGATTGAGTCCATTGGAAAGCCTTTCCCTTCATTAGAAAATCCGTCATGGGTTTGGCTATCTTGGAAAAGTCCTTGATGAATCTACGGTAATATCCAGCCATCCCAAGAAAACTTCTTATTTCCTTGACATTTTGCGGTGGTTCCCACTTCAACACGTCTCTCACCTTCCCGGGGTCAATCGATACTCCTCCTCCTGAGATTATATGACCCAAAAATGACACCTCCTTCAACCAAAACTGACACTTGTTGAACTTGGCATACAATCGATGCTCCCTCAATTTCTGCAACGTAAGCTTCAAGTGTTCCTCATGTTCCTTCTCATCCTTCGAGTAGATCATAATGTCATCAATAAACACCACAACGAACTTGTCCAAGTACTCCATGAAGACCTTATTCATGAGGTACATAAAGTATTCAAGCGCATTTGTCAATCTAAAAGACATCACGGTGTACTCATAAGATCCATACCGTGTCCTAAAAGCTGTCTTGGGTATGTCCGATGGTCTAATCTTCATTTGAAAGTATCCCGACCTCAAATCAATCTTAGAGAAGACACAAGCACCCTTCATCTGATCAAACAAGTCTTCTATGTGTGGCAAGGTGTACTTGTTCTTGATTGTTACCTCGTTGAGAGCTCGGTAATCCACACACATCCTTTGGGTTCCATCCTTCTTGTCCACAAATAGAGCGGGCGCTCCCCAAGGTGAAGAGCTAGGGCGAATAAAACCCTTCTCTAGTTTCTCTTGAGTTTGCTTCTTGAGCTCCGCTAATTCCATAGGAGGCATCCTATACGGCCTCTTAGCTATAGGTGCGGTTCTAGATATTAAATCAATAACAAACTCAATGTCTCGATCAGGTGGCATACCTGGCAACTCGTCCGGAAAAACATCCAAAAATTTACACACCATCGGAATCTCCTCAATTGCGGCACCGTCCATATGATTCAGCTTCAATTGCTTTGGTGCGGTTTGAGATGCTTCAAATTCTACGGTGATCCCTTCTTCGTTGGTCAACTTCACCGTCTTCGTGGCACACTCAATAACTCCATTGTGCTTCCTCAACCAGTCCATACCAAGTATAATATCCAACCCTTGAGAATCCAAAACAATGAGGTTGGCGGAGAAGTCTACCCCCCTTATTCTAAGGCTTACTTTTGGACATACTATATTTGTCCTCATCTCTCCTCCAGGAGACTTAACCAATAGAGTAAACTTTATATGAGAGATAGGCAAACTATACTTGGCAACATACTTTGATGCAATGAATGAATGCGATGCTCCAGAATCAAATAACATAGTCGCGGGGTTGGAGTTGGCGAGAAACATAACAATGACCACGTCATCCGCTTGTTGAGCATCCTCCGTAGAGACATGGTTCACGTTGCCACGAGCAAAATTCTGCTGTCCACGGCTTCCTTGTGGCGCTCCTCCATTGGGTCTTGGGTTTTGCCTCGGCACATTGCTTCCTTGACCAAGGCCTGACTTAGGACATTGATGCGCAAAGTGTCCCACTTCTCCACAAGTATAACACTTCTTAGCTCCACCATAATTATTGGGACGGGATTGGTTTTGAACATTGGCACTAGGAAAATTAGCACAAGGTGCATAAGGCATTGGAGGCCTAGGTGCTTGCATAACAGGGCGCTGCTGCACAAACTGAGTTGGGAGTGGTGCATAACCAGGGCGCTGAGCAGGAATAGAAGAGCTGTAATAAGGCGCATTGGGCGGCGCAAAGCGAGGGCGCACATTACTCCCATGTTGTTGTCCTTGATATGGCGCCTTCCTCTTGTTGTCTTGCTCCATCACACGGACCTTATTCTCCACCACAATTTCTTTGTCCACGAGCTTCTGAAAATTGGCATAATCGCAGTTGAGTAGTTGCACTTGGATTTCATTGTTCAAACCTCTCATGAACAAATATTGCTTCCGGCTGTCCCTACTAACATCCTCGGGCGCATACCTTGAAAGTTGAGTGAACTTGTTGAGATATTCATTCACGCTCGATCTTCCTTGCCTTAAATTCTCAAATTCTTGCCTCTTCAAGATCATAACACCCTCCGGCACATAATGAGAACGAAAATTCTCCTTGAATTCGGCCCAAGTAATTCTCTATTGGTTCTCATGAGCATTGCAATAAGAATCCCACCAATCCGCAGCTGCTCCAACTAGTTGATGAGAAGCAAACAAGACCTTCTCCCGGTCACTGCATTAGACAATAGCTAGCTTCTTCTCCACGGACTTGAGCCAATCGTCCGCATCCATAGGGTCAGCAGCTTGAGCAAAGGTTGGCGGCCTAGTCCTCAAAAACTCTCCCAATCGGTTATGAGGGGGTGGGGGTGGCGGTGGAGGCATGTGGGGCTGATTGTTGATATTACCAGCCTGCAGCTGTCCCATTGTTTGTATCATGGTCTGCATGAGCTGGTTTTGCATAGCCAATAGCTGCTCAATGTTGATAGCTCCCTGAGTAGATCTTTGTCCGATGTTGTTCTGAGGCACTCCATTGTTCTCCTCCTCATCATTGCCATTCCTCTAGTTGCGAGTCCTCACCATCTGAAGAAAAGCAATAGGTAAGAATTAGAGAACGTCCCCAACTATATGCATCAAGGGATATGAAACTAAACAGCTAGCTACACTAGCCTATGGACATGGCAATGCTAAAGTACTCCAAAATCCTCTATTAAGCACACAAGCAAGCAATATATATAGCAAACAGCACTCCAAGCAAAAACACATCGATTCTTGAGTGCTCCTATGTGCTCTAAAGTGTCCATTCTATCTAGGCTGCATCCTACGGTCAACCTGTGGCTCTGATACCAATCTATGACGCCCGGTTCTGAAAAATGAACCAAGCTAACGCATATGTGTGCCCAGGATGTTCATCACACATACACGAGTGCATTTACAAAAGAGTATACAGAAAATTACCATAGAACAAGATTAATTAACCAAGTTTTATTACACAAACCATATTATCCTCGAATACAAGCTCCAATGTATATTTATGACAAGTTCAACTAATGCAGCGGAAATAAACTAATTCAGCAACTAAGCGAACTAAGCATAAGGGATAACGCAGCTCCAATAAACACCACAGGCAAAGCTGATGGTAGACACGGCCTAGAACTCCGCATTATCGCCATTAAACTCCCAATCCTGACCTGCAACTGTTGGGGGATTGCAAGAGTGAGTACATGTCGTACTCAGCAAGTGTGGAAAGTATGACATGTGGCTGATTCAAATGACGACAATAATAATGGCAAAGTGCTGAAAAGTACATCAAAACATTTGAAAAGCAATATATTACATGTATGTGAAATAAACCCATCATAATCATAAGTAATATCATAATACCAATCCACAATTCACCATCCTCATCAATAATTCCAGATTTCACCATTTGCCAATAACCATATTCAATACTAGAAATTAATCCATAACCATAATACCAACCATAACCATCCCAAATACCATCCCAATACCAAGTACCCTCTAATCATGGAAGTTGTCCAGGTGCTCATAACCGGGAGCACGGCTATCATGATAGTTTTATTTAACCCTACAGAGTTTGTACCTCTTTACCCACGTGTTCGTGATTTCATCACCTTTCGATGACTAGAACCTCTATTATGCCGTCTCACACTTCCATCGGTGTGTGGCCAAGAGATCACAAAATAGCCTTTACAAAAGTATTACTAGCCTATTTAGACCACACTGAGGTTTCACCGGTGGCGATGCCTCCAACTGAGCACATCTTCAACCAAGGGCCCCCTCTTGAGCCATTCGGATCCCAGGGTAGTCCCACCAATCATCAACAAACCCAATCGGACTATCCCTTCCCCGAGCATCCATAATGGTCCAAATAGCACTGGCAAAGCTCTAATTAATCAGCTACGCCGCACCCATACTTGGCCTCGTGGTGGCACTGTAGTCCTGGCTTATTCTCGCATGAATTGGTCCTTAGATCTAAAGCAAGCAATCCACCATACATCCAACCCATCCACATACCAGGCTTGCTTAGATCACCCATTACCATATCATATTTAACCAGTTCATGTTAACCATAATCTCATTCATGCATAATTAAATTAAGTGGTATAGATGGTTTCCCATCCCAGTTGATTAAGCGAAGCAAAAGGTAAAAAGCCCTTCCCGACTCTCTACCATATATTCCAGGTGACAAGGGTGGTTAAACAAAGCTAGTCAACTTCCTATCGTAGGATTCCGATCAAATTGACACAAGCATGTAGTTTTGCAAACAAAATATTTATTTTAAAAAACAGGATCAATATGCTTCAAGGACACTTGCCTTGCTCTTGTTGTTGATTAGGATCAAAGCCTTCAAACTCTTGGTGATGTAGATCCTCCGCGGCACTTTCTAGCGCAAAACCGTCTAATCCACACAATAACATACACGACAAGAAACACAATCAAAGAGTACATAAATATTACTCAATATGACATGACATGCATGATTAATGCAAATGCAAGGTAGAACTTGTTACTAGATTGCTTTTAATTATCACTAACTAGTTCTAATAGCATTTAACAAGTTTATACAGGTTTGGAGTCGATTGGATCAAATTTTAGAATTAATTCAACACAATTTAACCAGAAAGATCGGACTAGTCCGCTAGGGACCGGACAAGTCCGCACTCTGCGAGATCAGCAGATTAGGGTTTTCTAGATCGACGTAAATTCAGAGATTAGGGGTTGAATTCACGTAAGGAAAAGATAATAGAAGGTATACCAGGTGTTTAGATCTCCAATGAATCAAGAAACTTGGAGGTAACACTTGGATCTTGGTGATCTAGGGTTGGTGATGAACTTGGGGATGAGTTGGTGGTGAAGAACGAAACTTGGTGGAGATCTTGATCCTCTTTCGTTTCCTCCTCTTCTTCTTCTTGCTTGGGATCTTCTCCTCCCTCCTTGATGGTGGCTCCCCACGAACTAGGGTTTGGGTGGGTGGAAAAGTGGCAAATAGATGTCAAACCAAGGGGTGGGGTTGTTTATATAGAGGTGGAGGCTAGGGTTAGATGGATTTCGAGTTTGGGATGAGTAGAGGCCGGTTTAGAGTCCCTCATGGGCTCTAAAAGAGTTGGGCACGACATCCCTATGCCCACTTAATGTTAAACCCAAGAAACAAGTCGTAAAACAAAAGATCAACTCAGAGTCACGAAATATCGGACAAGTCCGGAATGGACCGGACTAGTCCGAAGTCGTCCAGAGAGAAAATCGGACAAGTCTGGCCAAACATCGGGCAAGTCCGACTTTAAACAGAGTGGAAATCGGACAAGTCCGCTGAAACACCGTACTAGTCTGGAAAAGTCCAAGGACTTAGCAATTTTTCAAGGATTCTTGGAATATCGGACTAGTCCGCCCAAAATCGGACAAGTCCGAAGGTTTCCAGAGCCAAAATCGGACTAGTCCGCAGCAAAAACAGACAAGTCCGTTTTTAGTCAGAGAGAAATCGGACTAATCCTCAGTAAAATCGGACTAGTCCGCACTTTCCTGCATTTTAAGTGCGGTTTTGTTCCAAATCAATTTTAAACTTGTTGCTCTTTATGCGGGTTAATGTTAAACATGTATATGAGTGTATGCAGGGCATGATGCATAAAAATGAGGGTGTTACATGGGATCAGTCCCACCATGGCGTACGCGGAGAAGTACACCATATCGCCAGTGCGCTCCTTCTTGAACGAGAGATTGCCGGCGTGGACCAGGCGGTTGAAGGAGTCACTGGACCACCCCATGAGGGTCCGGACCTTCTTCAAATCACCGTCGGTCGTAAGACGGCTCTTGCGTAGACCCAAATCCATCGCAGCACAGCGGGGCGAGAGATGAAAAGCAAGCAAAAGTTTGGAGGATTCGAGCGCAAGTTCAAATGAAGGCGTAAAGAATCCCCAAACGGTGCGCGCTTTCCTTCTTAAGTAAGCCCCTGCAACGCTTGGATGGAAACCGCAGAGGGGGCAACGATACAGTTCAAAAACTTCACCCTGCCAATGACAAGGGGGTCCAGGGCCACCCCGACCATCAAGTTGAGGTCCTTACCCCAGGCTAACAGTTGTCATGATAAAAGGCGGGAAATCCAAGGGCGACGGCCTGACAGGGCGCGTGGAACCGATACGGTTTTCGTATCGGGAAGCGGCGACCTTCAATTGCGTGAGATCTGCACGCTCAGATCTCACCTGCCGCATCCTGGATATGCCACGCGGCGATGGTTTAACTGCGAACCAACACCTCAACGGCACGTCCAAAAACTCTTGAAGACACAGCACAAAGATCGAAGAATGGACCCACCTCCGGCTGAAGGACTTAATCCAAAAAGTCTCTCCCAGAGGTGGGCCCAGGGGGCCACTATCGGTACCTTGTGTATCGGATACCCCTTGGAACTGCATAAAGAGCTAACGAACTCCACATACCTGAGTTGAAGACCTCCGAAGGCCCCACGTGTCATACAGAACCAGACATGTCTTCCTTCTATGGTTAGTCCTATGTGTCGCCACGTGTATCATAAAACCGGAGCTACATTCCTTACTTGGGAAAGTTGCGGGCTAAATACTTGTGCGGCACCCCCGGACCTCACCCCCAACAGGGGGAAGCTCCGGTACTGACACGTGTACAACAGCACCGAACCTACCCGTCCTAGACGGTAAGCTTCGGAGCTGCCACACGTCCAACCACCAGACCTTCAAGCTCAACAGGCAGGTTGGTGGACTTCCAACGGCTCGGACCTTCAAGGAACATTAAAAACCTCAAGACCCGATTAAGTGTCATTAATGCTATCTTAATGACACACAATCGGAGGGCCCTTAATACCAGTAACGGCACTGTCAAGGCGCGTTACCACACTATTAAGGGTAATTAAGCTCATTAATTGTGTATTAACATTATTAATCGCCAGGGCCACATGTCGGGTCAGGCTAACGATGTAACGACCATCCCTTGTACCATAAAAGGACTAGCCGAGCGATACACAGGGAGACTCCTTCCGGAGTTCCACACTATGCTCTGACATACAAGCGCTCAGAGGCTCAATACAATAACAACAACACACCCGTGGAGTAGAGTATTACGCTCAGGCGGCCCGAACCACGTAAATCCTCGTGTCAACTTGCCATCGTGTTCTGAATCTCTGCTCGCCCACCACCGAACTACAAACTCCGCAGGCTACCAAAGGTGGTACCGGGAGAATTGCCGGAATCACACTCCAACAAAGATCTTCCCAAACTTGGAGATTTCAAGGCCAACATGTCTCATGGCTAAGGAGGGAAGAAAGAAGGTTAAATCTAAATCCTACTCTTCAATTTATTCTCATGATGACTTTGATAGTAGTAGTGAAATGAACACATGCTTAAATACATGAGCAAAAGCACCTTGAAGAGATTGAGATTGTTAACGGAAGAGATATTTGAGAAGGAAGAACTCATCAACCGTCAAGAGGACATGCTCATCCAACAAAAGGAGAGATGTCAAGAGGTTGAGGAGCTCTTAGAGCTTGAAAGAGAAAGAAGCAAGGCACTTGAACGTGAACTCGCTTTGAGCAAGGAAACTTGCTCAAACCTTGAGAACACTACAATTGTGCTCAAGGATGAACTTGTTAGTTTGACACAAGCTAACAAGATCCTTGAGACGCAAGTGAAGTCTCTTAAGGTCAATGCACCTTCTTCCTCTACAAGCTCACCTTCCACAAATGTTAAATCCAAAGCATTTCAATCTTGTAAATGCTCAAACCTAATTATAAAGCTTAAAGATGAGCTAATGTTGGCGCAAGCCAATCAAGCACCCAAGGGTGGCATCTTTGACAAGGAGAAAGTGGCATATGCACGTAGTGCATATACCAACACAAGACATCCTCTTGTCAAGGATGGTCTTGGTTATTCTAGGCGGATGAGGCAAAACGCCAAAACTCCCAAGAATGGCAAAGACTTGATTGTTTTTGTCAAAGGAATCTCATACAACAATAAAGGAGAGAACATTGCTACTACACCTAAAATGCCTAAGAAAGAGCCTCATCCAATGTTCCATGATTTTGATGCTTCAAATGTTTTATTAAAGAACAAGTTTGGAAAGGCATATGCTAGGTATGTTAGGCCACACCGCAAGAGTCCCCAACCTTGTGTGTGGGTGCCCAAGTGCCTCTTGACTAACATCAAAGGACCCAACACCGCTTGGGTACCTAAACCAAGGCTTAACTCTTTCTTGTAGGCATACTCCTCCGGTGGAACCAAGTGGGTTCTTGATAGTGGATGCACAACTCATATGACCGGAGAGAGGATGATATTTGTGGAGTATGAGCTGAATGAAGATCCAAGTGAAGGAATCTATTTTGTGGACAATAGCTAAGGAAAAATCCTTGGCACCTGTAAAATTGCTATATCCCCTAATCATACTCTTTCAAATGTTTTACATGTTGATTCACTTGATTATAACCTCTTGTCCATATCACAACTATGTGACAAAGGTTATAATTGTTTATTCATTAATGAGGGTGTGATCGTCACAAGGAGAAGCAATGGCTCAATTGCCTTTAAAAGTGTACTCAAGGGAAAGCTCTATCTTGTGGATTTCACCGCGGATAAAGCCCAAATTGATACATGCTTAATTGCAAAAACTAACATGGGATGGCTTTGGCATAGAAGGCTAGCCCATGTTGGGATGAGGAATTTGCAAAAACTCCTTAAGGGTGAGCACATCTGTGGTTTAAAGAATGTTGTGTTTGAAAAGGATAGGCCATGTAGCGCATGCCAAGTCGGAAAGCAAGTTGGAGCACCACATACATCCAAGAACATTATGACAACATCAAGACCATTGGAGCTTCTACACATGGATATCTTCGGGTTAATCGCCTACATTAGTATTGGTGGTAACAAATATGGTCTTGTTATTGTTGATGACTTTTTACGTTTCACTTGGGTATTCTTTTTGCATGACAAGAGTGAGACTCAAGGTGTTCTCAAGAGATACTTGAAGAGAGCTCAAAATGAGTTCTCCTTGAGTATCAAGACCATAAGGAGTGACAATGGCACCAAATTCAAGAATACTCAAGTTGAAGAATTTTTGGATGAAGAAGGCATCAAGCATGAGTTCTCGGCCCCCTACCCCCCTCAAAAAAATAGGGTGGCCGAGAGGAAGAATAGGACCTTAATTGAGATGTCAAGAACCATGCTTGATGAGTACAAGACGTCGGACCGGTTTTGGGCGGAAGCGGTTAACACCGCTTGCCATGCCATAAACCGGTTGTATCTTCACCGCATACTTAAGGAGACATCATATGAGCTCCTAACCGGTAACAAGCCCAACATCTCTAACTTTCGTGTTTTTGTGAGTAAATGCTACATTCTTAACAAGAAGTCTAGGACTTCGAAGTTTTCTTCTAAGTCCGATGACGGTTTCTTGCTTGGCTATGACTCAAACAATTACGCCTATCGTGTCTTTAACAAATCCTCCAGAATTATTGAAGTAGCACGTGACGTAGTGTTTGATGAGAGTAATGGCTACCAAGTGGGTCAAGTTGATCGTCATGTGCTAGATCAAGAAGAAGCTCCACAAGTGATGATAGGAAGGAGGGCACTTGGAGACATACGATCACAAGAACAACCTCGAGATGCAAGTGACCATCCTACACATCAAGCAAGCTCTTCCTCAAATAATCAAGATCAAGTTTCCCAAGATGCGCTCCAAGAAGATGAAAATGGAGGCATAAATCAAGGGGGAGACAATGAGGATGAGGAATACCAAGATGATGAATCAATACCTCAAGCGCCACATCCAAGAGTTCATCAAAGCATCCAACAGGACCATCTCGTTGACAATATACTTGGAGACATCTCTAAGGGGGTAACTACTCGATCTCGTGTTGCAAACTTTTGTGAACATTACTATTTTGTTTCTTACATGGAACCCCACAAGGTTGAAGAAGCACTACGAGATCCGAATTGGGTGATGGCCATGCAAGAAGAGCTCAACAACTTTGAGAGAAATCAAGTATGTGAGCTTGTGAAGAGGCCTAATGCGAATGTTGTAGGCACCAAATGGGTGTTCCGCAACAAACAAGATGAACAAGGGGTGGTTACAAGGAACAAGGCACGACTTGTGGCCAAAGGGTACTCACAAGTCGAAGGTTTAGATTTCGAAGAAACCTTCGCTCCCGTAGCTAGGCTTGAATCAATTAGTATATTACTTGTCTTTGCTACTCACCATGATTTTAAGCTATATCAAATAGACGTCAAGAGCGTATTCCTCAATGGTCCAATCAAGGAAGAAGTGTATGTGGAGCAACCCCCGGATTTGAAGATGAAGAATTCCCAAACCATGTGTACAAATTGCGTAAGGCTATCTATGGACTCAAACAAGTTTCTAGAGCTTGGTATGAGTGCCTCAGAGACTTTCTAACTCAAAATGGTTTCAAAATTGGGAAGGCGGACTATACTCTATTCAATAAGTACTTTGATGATGATTTGTTTGTTTGCCAAATATATGTCGATGACATTATATTTGGTTCTACTAACAAAGCTTTTTGTGATGAGTTTTCCAAGATAATGACGGAAAGATTTGAGATGTCCATGATGGGGGAGTTGAAGTTCTTTTAAGGTTTTCAAGTGAAGCAACTCAAGGAAGGCACGTTCATTAGTCAAACCAAGTACACACAAGATATACTCAAGAAGTTTGACATGGACAAGGCCAAACCCATAAAGACTCCTATGGCAACCAACGGGCATCTCAATCTTAATGAAGATGGTCCAAGTGTGGACCAAAAGGTATATCGTTCCATGATAGGCTCATTGTTATACTTATTTGCATCTAGGCCCGATATCATGCTTAGTGTGTGTATGTGTGCTAGATTTCAAGCCGCTCCTAAGGTGTGTCATTTGACCACCGTTAAGAGAATTCTTATATATTTGGTTCACAAACCAAGCCTAGGACTTTGGTACCCCAAAGGCTCTAAGTTTAACATCATTGGATATTTTGATGCGGACTATGCGGGGTGCAAAGTTGATAGAAGAGTACATCGGGAACTTGAAAATTCCTTGGTAGATCTCTAGTGTCTTGATCCTCAAAGAAACAAAACTCCATTGCACTTTCCATAGCCGAAGCGGGGTATGTTGCCAGCGGAAGTTGTTGTGCACAACTTCTTCGGATGCGACAAACTCTTAGGGACAATGGCATAAAATTGCACCATATCCCTCTCCTATGCGAGAATGAGAGTGCCATCAAAATATCCCACAATCCAGTTGAACACTCAAGGACCAAGCACATCGACATTCGCCACCATTTCTTGAGAGATCACTCCATCAAAGGAGACATTGCAATTTCCCATGTGAGAACCGAAAAACAATTGGCCGGTATCTTTACCAAGCCCCTAGATGAGAAAAGGTTTTGTGAACTTAGGAGTGAGCTAAATATCTTAGATTCTCAAAATGTGGATTAAGTCTTGCACATCTGATTGTAATATTCAAAATTCACACGTGCTTGCGAAAAATTCATCCTCCTCAATTTTTCGACAAAATATTTTTGAAATTATTGAATCATTGTGAATCATGGTCATAGTTTGATTGTTGATTGCTTATTGACCATATTTACAAAGATCTTTTGTGAAATATAGTCCAAAAGGATCAAATCTCCACTAAAAACTCAATATATAGGAGTTTTAGGTCTTAGGACCGGACTAGTCCGCACAATTGAACCAGACTAGTCTGGTGTATCAGGTTGTCCGGACCCAGTCCGGAGGCTGGAGAAGTCCGGGTCTCTGACTGGACTAGTCCGATCCTTGGGGACTTAACCTCCCCAGGGTGCCCTTGACCTCTCCACTTTTATTCAAACACTCTCTCTCCAAAACGCTTGAAAATCGTCTCTCAAACGACAATTTTTTATTCCATCCACAAAATCTTGATTCCAATCAGTGGATTGAAGCCCCAAGGTGCTTAAGAACCTTTCCCCAAGCATTGGAGACCGATCCCTCACTCACATTTCATCGAATCAAAGATTTGAAGAGGTATTCTTGACCTAACTCCAAAATCCTTGAAATTCAATCATTTTGGGTCCATTGATAGAAACTTCTTCACAAATGTTGTTGTACACATCAATGTGATCATGTAGATCCATTTTTGTGGTAGGGTCCGTAGTTTTTGCAAAATTTCCCTAGATTAGGGTTCTTGTTGTGTGAACCGGACTAGTCAGGCCACAGGGCGGACAAGTCTGACCTAGTGCGGACTAGTCTGGCCCCTGGACAGACAAGTCTGGGTTACACAATGAAAACCTAACCTAGATTGATTTTGTGAATTGTACCAATTTATCTTGACTCCTTGGACTTATACAAATTCCCTTGCTTCTCTTGTCAGCAATCATGTCGGACAATGAATATGTTCCTCCTTCTGACTCCGAGACCGAAGCGGTGAAGTAGGCTCTCTTTCGCCGGAAGCAAAGAGAGGATCAAGAGATGGTTGTTGCGTACTTTGCCTCTCAGAGGGCAAAGAAGACGCGGCGTGAGGAGCACAACTTTGCTGCTATCGAGACTGCCCCAAAAAGAAAGAGGCTTGTGACCTTGGGTGAGCAAGCCAAGTCTCAGGGGGCAAGGACCTCCAAAGATAAGGGCAAGGCCCCTGTTGATGCTACACCCAAGAAGAGGGTGATTGTGGCCAAGAAGGCTGCAAGCAAAGTAAAGAAGGGTGCCCCACAACCCATTGTACCCTTGAGGATGTCCTCTCCTGCATGGAACCCAAACCGTGCAGCTGCCTTCGACGCCAACATCTTCAAGGGAAAGGGGGCTGAGAAGGCACGCAAGTTCAGAAAGATCAATGTTTATCAGTGTGACAGGAGCACAATGGATCTCCGGTTCTGGTGTGACTACTACTAGACGGTCTATATGACCAAGCAGACTCCTGTCACAGATGCTCAGTGGATCGACTGGGACTACATGGCACAGAAAGATCATCATGCCTTCAATGTTGTAATTGAGGCTGTCGTGAGGCATGGCCTGAAGAAGTTCATGGCCTTCCAGTATGACTAGAATGTGGAGGTCATCACTCAATTCTACTCCACCTTGTACTTTCACACCGATGGGGGCGGGAGGATTACCTGGATGACCCACGGAGAGGAGTACTCCACCACTTATTGGGAGTTTGCTCAGTTGCCAGTTGATCGGGACACCTTGGAGTATATGTATCCAAGTCATGCACAGTATGAGGTCGGGCACATCAGAAATATCAAGCCATTCTACAGTGTGCTCAATCGGGTCCTCAGAAAGACCATTGCCCCCAAGGATGGAGATACGGGGATAATCCAAGGCAATTTGAGGCACTTAATGGTCTTCATTGATGGAGATGTCCGCTTCAATGTGGTGGACTATATCTTTGGTGACATCTTCAACATCTCTCACACCCCCAACAGATCATGTGGATACACTTCGTACATTATGTACATGATCGAGAAGATCCCCGGGCTCACATTCAAGAAAGATATCATTCACCGGAGGCTTCGACCACAACTGCCACCTCCGAAACCGGCTGCTCCTAGGAGGAAGAATGCGGATTCTCCCGCTTCTTCCTCTCACTTTGTGCCATCTCCTCCACCACCTCCGCCTTCGACACAATGCGGGAGTGGCTTCTTCAAGTGCTTCAAAGCTCTCTTCTCCTCATGCCGGAAGATGGAAATTCGGCAACGTCGCATGGAGCGTCGCAATGAGAAGTATCTCAAGGCGATGTGCGACAAGCTGGACATTCCAATGTCCCCCGCCGAGGAGAGCGATGGTGAGCTCACTTCCTTTCCCGAGTTCACTGCCGAGGAGCTTGCTGAATTTGGAGAAGCTAGGACTTCCACCGCGGCCCCGACCGATGATGATGAGGCACATCTTGACCCGGAGGCCACAGAAAGCAACAGCGAGCACCAAGGCGGTGATGACGACTCCGAGTCCGACGATGAGTAGGCCTAAGGGTCCTTTCCTCCCTTCTTTTCCTTTTTGGTGTTTTGATGCCAAAGGGGTAGAGATTGCTTGGAGATAGCTTGGATGGGCTCTTAGATCTAGGGGGAGCAATATAGGGAGTGAGATGAAGGGGGAGAGATAAGATAGATAGACTATCTTGTGAGAGTATTGATCTATGTTGGACTTGTTTCAAACCTCATTTTAAGTTGTATTGTAAGACTTAATCTATGTATTCATGTATCTTGCCTAAATTTGTGATGTGTTGCCTCATTTAAATGTCTGTTTTGCATAATCATTGTCTTATCACACTTTATGAACACATCACTTAGGCACCCCACCATAACATGTATATGTATGAGAACTCTCTCAATCTCTCTTACTCATTATGCATACATTGAGGGGGAGTCACTCATACAAATACATGTTATGAAAACAAATTATGAACCTTATTGTTTAAGTCTTAATGTGTTGTCATCAATTCACCAAAAAGGGGGAGATTGAAAGTTCATCTAGGCATTCCCGTGGGTTCTGGATGATTGATGATGCCAATTAAGAGGCTAATAAGCTTAGTTGATCTTAAGCATAGGTACAAGGATTGAAATGAGATAAAAACCCTCAAAAAGGAAAAGGAGAAAACGAACGTCATAGACTCAAGCGTAAAAATTAGGGTTTCTAGGGTATTGAGCTTATATGAGCCGTATCATGTGAGAGGGTGGTTGTATCATGTGCATTGAGATCAAACCAAGGGGCTCAAAGTGGTGGTTTAGAGAAAAACCTAAGTGAGAAGCCTAAAATGAGAAAAACCCTAGGAGGTCGGGCTAGTCCGGGCCTCAGGGCCAGACTAGTCCGGCCATGGCAGACAAGTCCGTTTTGAGACGGACCAAACGTCTCTGGAGTGAACCAGAGTGAATTTGGAGCTAAGTCTGAGAAGTCTGGACTTGTCCGTTTTTGGATGGACCAAAGCTCTCTGGAGTAGTTCGGATTTGTCCGTTTGAGTACGAACTTGTCCGTTTGAAACTTAGTGTGACAGAGCGAGAGAAACCCTAGGGGGCCGGACTAGTCCGCCCCTGTGGTCGGACTAGTCCGGGCCAACCCAGAAAAATCCGTTTTGGAACGGACCAAGTGGTTTTGTTCCACTTCGGACTAGTCCGTTGTTGACCGGACTAGTCAGTTGTCTAGTGACCGTTTGAATTTGGAAATTTGGCGGGTAGCGTGACGATCGTTGCTCGGTGTGGCAGTTGTCGGGAACTGACCAGGGGTCAGGGGTCCCATAGGGTCGGACTAGTCGGGGATCTGAGGCCGGACTAGTCCACCCCTTTGCTGATGTAAGCAAAAGGAGCTCGGGACCTCTATAAAAAGGGGACCCCGGGCTCATTTGAACAAGTCTTGAACCCTAGCGCCACCACAAGCATCCTAGAGCCTTCCAAAGCCTTCTACTCATCCTACTAACCCCCTAAGAGCAAATCTTGAAGAGATTAGGGTTTGGGGAGGAGACTAAAGAAAGATCATCGTGCTTTGGCTCTCGGTTTGATTTCTTGCACATTGTGTTGTGTTTTTTTGGCTTGTGTGAGTTGAGCTTCGCGTTCTCCTCTTGTATTGATTTGTGTGAGCCTCAAGTTGTGAGCAGCCCCATCAAACTTGGTGATTACCCATTGATATAGTGGAAACCAAGCTGGCCATCGTGGTGGCTTGGTGAGAGAAGGGTCAAGTGAGACTCGATCCTTGTGTGGACTTCTCAACATGGAGGTAGGCTTCTTCGTGGAGCTGAACCACGGGATAAATCTCGTTTCACTTGTCTTTCGCTTTTTGTGATTACTAGTATTGCTATTAGGGTTCACTTTGCTCTTACTGACTTACACTTTGATTATAATTGTGAACTTGCAATCTAAGTGTTTAAACTTCACAATCTGAGTTTCACAAGTTTACTACACATTGCTCATATCTTCTGTGAACTTTTATTCCGCAAACAACTTGTAGAAATCAAGCTTTAGGGTTTCCACCCTGTGCTGAGCGGACTAGTCCGGCTATGACGCCCGGTTCCGAAAACTGAACCAAGCTAACGCATATGTGTGCCCAGGATGTTCAACACACATACACGAGTGCAATCACAAAAGAGTATACAGAAAATTACCACAAGACAAGATTAATTAACCAAATTTTATTACACAAACCAGATTATCCTCGAATACAAGCTCTAATGAATACCAATGACAAGTTTAACTAATGCAGCGGAAATAAACTAATTAAGCAAACTAAATAGCTAGGCAGCATAAGCAATAGGGTATAACGCAGCTCCAATAACACCACAGGCAAAGCTGACGGTATACACGGCCTAGAACTCCGCATTATCACCATTAAAATCTCAATCCTGACCTGCAACTGTTGGGGGGGGGGGGGAATTGCAAGAGTGAGTACATGTCGTACTCAACAAGTATGGAAAGCATGACATGTGGCTTATTCAAATATCGACAATAATAATGGTAAAGTGCTGAAAAGTACATTAAAACATTTGAAAAGCAGTATATTATACGTATGTGAAGTAAACCCATTATAATCATAAGTAATACCATAATACCGAATCTGAATTCATTACCGTCATCAAAATTTCCAGATTTCACCATTGTCAATAACCAGATTCAATACCAGAGATAAATTCATAACCAGCCATAACCATTACCAAACCATAACCATCCCAATACCAAATTCCCTCTAATCATGGAAGTTGTCCAGGTGCTCATAACCGGGAGCACGGCTATCATGATAGTTTTAATTAACTCTGCAGAGTTTGTACCTCTTTACGCACGTGTTCATGATTTCATCACCTTTCGATGACTAAAACCTCTATTATGTTGTCTCACACTTCCATCGGTGTGTGGCCAAGAGATCACAAAATAGCCTTTATAAAGGGATTACTAGCCTATTTAGACCCCACTGAGGTTTCACCGGTGGCGATGCCTCCAACTGAGCACATCTTCAACCAAGGGCCCCCTCTTGAGCCATTCGGATCCCAGGGTAGTCCCACCAATCATCAACAAACCCAATCCGACTACCCCTTCCCCGAGCATCCACAATGGTCCAAACAGCACTAGCAAAGCCCTAATTAATCAGCTACGCCGCACCCATACTTGGCCTCGTGGTGGCACTGTAGTCCTGGCTTATTCTCGCATGAACCGGTCCTTAGATCTAAAGCAAGCAAACCACCATAACATCCAACCCATCCACATACCAGGCTTGCTTAGATCACCATTACCATATCATATTTGACCAGTTCACATTAACCATAATCTCATCCATACATAATTAAATTGAGTGGTATAGTTGTTTTCCCATCCTAGTTGATTAAGCGAAGCAAAAGGTAAAAACCCTTCCCGACTCTCTCTACCAAAAATTCCAGGTGACAAGGGTGGTCAACAATTCTAGTAAACTTCCTACCATAGGTTTCCCATCAAATTGACACAAGCATGCAATTTTGTAAACAAAACATTTATTTTAAAAACAGGATCAATATGCTTCAAGGACACTTGCCTTGCTCTTGCTGTTGATTAGGGTCAAAGCCTTCAAACTCTTGATGTTGTAGATCCTCCGCGGCACTCTCTAGCGCAAATCCGTCTAATCCACACAATAAACATACAAGACAAGAAACACAATCAAAGAGTGCACAAATATTACTCAATACGATATGACATGCATGATTGATGCAAATGCAAGGTAGAACTTGTTAATTGATTGCTTTTAATGATAACTAACTAGTTCTAATAGCTTTTAACAAGTTTATACAGGTTTGGATTCGATTAGATCAAATTTTAGAACCAATTCAACACAATTTAACCAGAAAGATCGGACTAGTCCGCTAGGGACCGGACAAGTCCGCCCTCTGTGAGATCAGCAGATTAGGGTTTTCTAGATCGACGTGAATTTGGAGATCAGGGGTTGAATTCGCATAAGGACAAGAGAATAGAAGGTATATCAGGTGTTTAGAACTCCAATGAATCAAGAAACATGGAGGTAAAACTTGGATCTTGATGATCTAGGGTTGGTGATGAACTTGGGGATGAATTTGTGATGAAGAACGAAAACTTGGTGGATATCTTGATCCTCTTTCATTTCCTCCTCTTCTTCTCCTTGCTTGGGATCTTCTCCTCCCTCCTTGGTGGTGGCTCTCCACGAACTAGGGTTTGGGTGGGTGGAAAAGTGGCAAATAGATATCAATCCAAAGGGTGGGGCTGTTTATATAGAGGTGGAGGCTAGGGTTAGATGGATTTCGAGTTTTGGGATGAGTAGAGGCGGTTTAGAGTCCCACACGGGCTCTAAAAGAGTTAGGCACGACGTTCCTAGGCCCACATAACGTGAAAACCAAGATACAAGTCGTAAAACAAAAGATCAATCTCGAAGTCACAAAATATCGGACAAGTCCGGAAAGGACCGGACTAGTCCAAAGTTGTCCAGAGAGAAAAATCGGACAAGTCTGGCCTAAAATCGGACAAGTCCGACTTTAAACAGAGAGGAAAACGGACAAGTCCACTGGAACACCGGACTAGTCCGGAAAAGTCCAAGGACTTAGCAATTTTTCAAGGATTCTTGGAATATCAGACTAGTCCGCACAAAATCGGACAAGTCCGAAAGTTTCCAGAGCCAAAATCAGACTAGTCCGCAGCAAAAACAGACAAGTCCATTTTTAGTCAGAGAGAAATTGGACTAGTCCTCAGTAAAATCGGACTAGTCCGCACTTTCCTGCGTTTTAAGTGCGGTTTTGTTCCAAATCAATTTTAAATGCTCCGAATCAATTTTAAACTTATTCCTCTTTATGTGGATCAATGTTAAACATGTATATGAATGTATGCAAGGCATGATGCATGAAAATGAGGGTGTTACAAACCTACCCCCCTTAAAATGAATCTCGCCCTCGAGATTCGATGCGGAAGAGAAGAGATAGGGAAATTCCTTCTTGATATCATCCTCTAGCTCCCAAGTTGCTTCTTTTTCTGTGTGGTGCTTCCATTGAACCTTACACCATCTAATAACCTTGTTCCTTGTGACCCTCTCCTTAGTTTCCAAGATTTTGACCGGTTGTTCAGCATAAGTCAAATCTTCCTCTAGTTCCAATTCTTCCATTGGCACTTGTTCTTCCGGTACTCTCAAGCACTTCTTGAGCTGGGAAACATGAAAGACGTCATGCACGTCTGAAAGATGAGCTGGCATCCCCAACTTATACGCTACTTCTCCCCTTTTGTCCAAAATCTTGAATGGTCCAATATAACGAGGTGCTAGCTTTCCTCTTATGTTAAACCTCTTATGACCCCTCATTGGTGACACCTTGAGGTAAACAAAATCTCCCACTTCAAAGGCTAGTTTCCTTCTCCTATTGTCCGCATAGCCTTTTTGCCTTGATTGGGCAGCCCTCAAGTTTTCACGAATTATTTGGACTTGCTTTTCGGCTCCTTGCAACACATCTGGACCAAATACTTGGGTTTCTCCTGCCTCATTCCAGAATAAAGGTGTCCTACACTTCCTCCCATAAAGCGCTTCATATGGTGACATCTTCAAACTTGCTTGGTAACTATTATTGTATGAAAATTCCGCGTATGGAAAGCTTTTGTCCCAACTTTTCCCATGCTTTAAAGCACAAGCTCTTAACATGTCCTCCAAAATCTGATTGGTCCTCTCGGTTTGTCCATCCGTTTGAGGATGATATGCTAAACTAAAATTCAACCTCGTTCCCAAAGCTTCATGCAATTTTTGCCAAAATCTGGAGGTAAATTGAGAACCTCTATCCAAGACTATCTTCTTCGGTACTCCGTGTCGACACACAATATGCTCCATGTATATTTCGGCCAATCGTGCAGCTGTATACTTGGTCTTCACAGGGACAAAATGAGCTGACTTGGTTAAGCGATCCACAATTACCCAAATTGAGTCATACCCGGACTGAGTACGTGGTAACCCAACTATGAAGTCCATTCCAATTTCTTCTCACTTCCATTCCAGAATCTTCAACGGTTGCAATAATCCGGCTGGCCTTTGATGTTCCGCCTTGACTCGTTGACACACATCACACAATGCTACGTATTCAGCTATGTCCTTTTTCATGCTATCCCACCAATAGCAAGTCTTCAATTCTTTGTACATCTTCGTACAACCGGGATGAATTGAGTAAGGTGAGTCATGTGCCTCCTTTAATATTGTCTCCCGTATGTGCTTCACACTAGGCACAACGATCCTCTTTCCAAGCCATAAGGTACCATGTTCATCCTCGTCAAATCTGAATTCTCTCCCTTCTTCGGTTCTTTCCTTGATTCCCTTGATCTCCTCATCTGTGGTTTGTGCCTCTCGAATTTCTTGCTCCAGGGTTGGGTTTAAATCCATCATCTCCATCTCATTTACAAAGCCGAGGTTTAACCTTTCAAACTCCTTACATAACTCGGATGGTAACTCTCGAACTGTGAGTTGGTGACTTACTCCCTTTCTACTCAAAGCATCGGCCACTACATTGGCCTTCCCCGGATGATAGTTGATCCCCAAATCATAATCTTTGATGAGCTCCAACCATCTTCGTTGCCTCAAGTTCAGATCCGTTTGTGTGAAAATATACTTCAAACTCTTATGATCCGTATAAATTTCACACCTATGTCCAAGAATATAGTGTCTCCAAATCTTCAACGCATGTACCATGGCCGCGAGTTCCAAATCGTGCGTGGGGTAATTCTGCTCATGTTTCTTCAATTGTCTTGATGCATAGGCGACCACTTGACCTTCTTGCATCAATACACATTCAAGCCCTTGTCTTGATGCATCGCAATAAATGTCAAAACTCTTGCTTACATCCGGCAATACCATAACTGGGGCTGTTGTCAACCGCTTCTTCAACTCCTCAAAACTCTCTTGACAAGCTTGAGTCCATTGGAATGTCTTTCCCTTCATTAGCAACTCCGTCATAGGCTTGGCTATCTTGGAAAAATCCTTGATGAATCTACGGTAATATCCAGCCATCTCAAGAAAACTCCTTATTTCCTTGACATTTTGCGGCGGTTCCCACTTCAACACATCCCTCACTTTACCAGGGTCAACCAATACTCCTCCTCCTGAGATGATATGACCCAAAAATGGCACCTCTTTTAACCAAAACTGACACTTGTTGAACTTGGCATACAATTGATGCTCCTTCAATTTCTGCAACGTAAGCCTCAAGTGTTCCTCATGTTCCTTCTCATCCTTCAAGTAGATCATAATATCATCAATAAACACCACAACGAACTTATCTAAGTACTCCATGAAGACCTTATTCATGAGGTACATAAAGTAGGCAGGCGCATTTGTCAATCCAAATGACATCACGGTGTACTCATAAGATCCATACCGTGTTCTAAAAGCTGTCTTGGGTATGTCCGATGGTCTAATCTTCATTTGAAAGTATCCCAACCTCAAATCAATCTTGGAAAACACACGGGCGCCTTTCATCTGATCAAACAAATCCTCTATACGGGGCAAGGTGTACTTGTTCTTGATTGTTACCTCGTTGAGAGCTCGGTAATCCACGCACATCCTTTGGGATCCATCCTTCTTGTCCACAAATAGAACAGGCGCTCCCCAAGGTGAAGAGCTAGGGCGAATAAAACCTTTCTCTAATTGCTCTTGAATCTGCTTCTTGAGCTCCGCTAATTCCATAGGAGGCATCCTATACGGCCTCTTAGATATAGGTGCAGTTCCAGGTATTAAATCAATAACAAACTCAATGTCTCGATCGGGTGGCATACCTGGCAACTCGTCCGGAAAAACATCCAAAAATTCACACACCACCGGAATCTCCTCAATTATGGCACCGTCCATATGATTCAACTCCAATTGCTTCAGTGCGGTTTGAGATGCTTCAAATTCTATGGTGATCTATTCCTCATTAGTCAACTTCACCGTCTTCGTGGGACACTTAATAATTCCATTGTGCTTCCTCAACCAGTCCATACCAAGTATAATGTCCAACCCTTGAGAATCCAAAACAATGAGGTTGGCGGAGAAGTCTACCCCCCTTATTCTAAGGCTTATTTTTAGACATACTATATTTGTCCTCATCTCTCCTCTAGGGGATTTAACCAATAGAGTAAACTTCATATGAGAGATAGGCAAACTATACTTGGCAACATACTTTGATGCAACGAATGAATGTGATGCACCAGAATCAAATAACATAGTCGCGGGGTTGGATTTTGCGAGAAACATACCAGTGACCACATCATCCGCTTGTTGAGCATCCTCCGTTGAGACATGGTTCACGTTGCCACGAGCAAAATTCTGCTGTCCACGGTTCCCTTGTGGTTGTCCTCCATTGGGTCTTGGGTTTTGCCTCGGTGCATTGCTTCCTTGGCCAAGACCTGACTTAGGACATTGATGCGCAAAGTGTCCAGCTTCTCCACAAGTGTAGCACTTCTTAACCCCACCAGAATTATTGGGACGAGCTTGGTTTTGAACATTAGCACTAGGAAAACTAGCACGAGGCGCATTGGGTGGCGCAAAGCGAGGGCGCACATTACTTCCTTGTTGTTGTCCTTGATATGGCGCCTTCCTCTTGATTTATTGTTCCATCTCATGGATCTTGTTCTCAACCACAATTGCTTTGTCCACAAGCTTCTTGAAATTTGCATAGTCACAATTGAGCAATTGTACTTGGATCTCATTGTTCAAGCCCCTCATGAACAAGTATTGCTTCCTGCTGTCCCGACTAACATCCTCAGGCGCGTACCTTGAGAGTTGAGTGAATTTATTGAGATATTCACTCACACTTGATCTTCCTTGCCTTAAATTCTCAAATTCTTGCCTCTTCAATATCATAACACCCTCGGGCACATAATGAGAACGAAAATTTTCCTTGAATTCGGCCCAAGTAATTCTCTCTTGGTTCTCATGAGCATTGCAATAAGAATCCCACCAATCCGCAGCTGCTCCAACTAGTTGATGAGAAGCAAACAAGACCTTCTCCCGGTCACTGCATTGGACAATAGCCAGCTTCTTCTCCACGGACTTGAGCCAATCGTCCGCATCCATAGGGTCAGCAGCTTGAGCAAAAGTTGGCGGCCTAGTCCTCATAAACTCTCCCAATCGGTTATGAGGAGGCGGGGGGGTGGCGGTAGAGGCATGTGGGGCTGATTGTTGATATTGCCAGCCTGCAGCTGTCCCATTGTTTGTATCATGGTCTGCATGAGCTGGTTTTGCATAGCCAATAGCTGCTCAATGTTAATAGCTCCTGAGTAGATCCTTGTCCGATGTTGTTCTGAGGCACTCCATTGTTCTCCTCCTCATCATTGCCATCCCTCTGGTTGCGAGTCCTCACCATCTGAAGGAAAGCAATAAATAAGAATTAGAAAACGTCCCCAACTATATGCATCAAGGGGTATAAACTAAACAGCTAGCTATACTAGCCTAGGTGGACATGGCAATGCTAAGGCATCCCAAAATCCTCTATTAAGCACACAAGCAAGCAATATATATAGCAAACAGCACTCCAAGCAAAAACACACCGATTCTTGAGTGCTCCTATGTGCTTTAAAGTGTCCATTCTATCTAGGCTGCATCCTACGGTCAACCTGTGGCTCTAATACCAATCTGTGACGCCCGGTCCGAAAACTGAACCAAGCTAACGCATATGTGTGCCCAGGATGTTCATCACACATACACGAGTGCAATCACAAAAGAGTATACAGAAAATTACCACAAGACAAGATTAATTAACCAAATTTTATTACACAAACCAGATTATCCTCGATACAAGCTCTAATGAATACCAATGACAAGTTTAACTAATGCAGTGGAAATAAACTAATTAAGCAAACTAAACAGCTAGGCAGCATAAGCAATAGGGTATAACGCAGCTCCAATAACACCACAGGCAAAGCTGACAGTAGATACGGCCTAGAACTCCGCATTATCACCATTAAAATCCCAATCCTGACCTGCAACTGTTGGGGGGGGGGGGGGGAATTGCATGAGTGAGTACATGTCGTACTCAGCAAGTGTGGAAAGCATGACATGTGGCTTATTCAAATGTCGACAATAATAATGGTAAAGTGCTGAAAAGTACATTAAAACATTTAAAAAGCAATATATTATACGTATGTGAAGTAAACCCATTATAATCATAAGTAATACCATAATACCGAATCTGAATTCATTACCGTCATCAAAATTTCCAGATTTCACCATTGCCAATAACCAGATTCAATACCAGAGATAAATTCATAACCAGCCATAACCATTACCAAACCATAACCATCCCAATACCAAATTCCCTCTAATCATGGAAGTTGTCCAGGTGCTCATAACCGGGAGCACAGCTATCATGATAGTTTTAATTAACTCTGCAGAGTTTGTACCTCTTTACCCACGTGTTCGTGATTTCATCACCTTTCGATGACTAAAACCTCTATTATGCCGTCTCACACTTCCATCGGTGTGTGGCCAAGAGATCACAAAATAGCCTTTATAAAAGGATTACTAGCCTATTTAGACCCCACTGAGGTTTCACCGGTGGCGATGCCTCCAACTGAGCACATCTTCAACCAAGGGCCCCCTCTTGAGCCATTCGGATCCCAGGGTAGTCCCACCAATCATCAACAAACCCAATTCGACTACCCCTTCCCCGAGCATCCACAATGGTCCAAACAGCACTAGCAAAGCCCTAATTAATCAGCTACGCCGCACCCATACTTGGCCTCGTGGTGGCACTGTAGTCCTGGCTTATTCTCGCATGAACCGTCCTTAGATCTAAAGCAAGCAAACCACCATAACATCCAACCCATCCACATACCAGGCTTGCTTAGATCACCCATTACCATATCATATTTGACTAGTTCACATTAACCATAATCTCATCCATACATAATTAAATTGAGTGGTATAGTTGTTTTCCCATCCCAGTTGATTAAGCGAAGCAAAAGGTAAAAACCCTTCCCGACTCTCTCTACCATAAATTCCAAGTGACAAGGATGGTCAACAATTCTAGTAAACTTCCTACCATAGGTTTCCCATCAAATTGACACAAGCATGCAATTTTGTAAACAAAACATTTATTTTAAAAACAGGATCAATATGCTTCAAGGACACTTGCCTTGCTCTTGTTGTTTATTAGGGTCAAAGCCTTCAAACTCTTGATGTTGTAGATCCTTCGCGGCACTCTCTAGCGCAAATCTGTCTAATCCACACAATAAACATACAAGACAAGAAACACAATCAAAGAGTGCACAAATATTACTCAATATGATATGACATGCATGATTGATGCAAATGCAAGGTAGAACTTGTTAATTGATTGCTTTTAATGATAACTAACTAGTTCTAATAGCTTTTAACAAGTTTATACAGGTTTGGATTCGATTAGATCAAATTTTAGAACCAATTCAACACAATTTAACCAGAAAGATCGGACTAGTCCGCTAGGGACAGGACAAGTCCGCCCTCTGCGAGATCAGCAGATTAGGGTTTTCTAGATCGACGTGAATTTGGAGATTAGGGGTTGAATTCGCATAAGGACGAGAGAATAGAATGTATACCAGGTGTTTAGAACTCCAATGAATCAAGAAACTTGGAGGTAAAACTTGGATCTTGATGATCTAGGGTTGGTGATGAACTTGGGGATGAATTTGTGATGAAGAACGAAAACTTGGTGGAGATCTTGATCCTCTTTAGTTTCCTCTTCTTCTTCTCCTTGCTTGGGATCTTCTCCTCCCTCCTTGGTGGTGGCTCTCCACGAACTAGGGTTTGGGTGGGTGGAAAAGTGGCAAATAGATATCAATCCAAAGGGTGGGGCTATTTATATAGAGGTGGAGGCTAGGGTTAGATGGATTTCGAGTTTTGGGATGAGTAGAGGTCGGTTTAGAGTCCCACACGGGCTCTAAAAGAGTTAGGCACGACGTCCCTAGGCCCACATAACGTGAAACCCAAGATACAAGTCATAAAACAAAAGATCAATCTCGAAGTCACGAAATATCGGACAAGTCCGGAAAGGACCGGACTAGTCTGAAGTTGTCCAGAGAGAAAAATTGGACAAGTCTGGCCTAAAATCGGACAAGTCCGACTTTAAACAGAGAGGAAAACGGACAAGTCTGCTGGAACACCGGACTAGTCCGGAAAAGTCCAAGGACTTAGCAATTTTTCAAGGATTCTTGGAATATCGGACTAGTCCGCACAAAATCGGACAAGTTCGAAAGTTTCCAGAGCCAAAATCGGACTAGTCTGCAGCAAAAACGGACAAGTCCGTTTTTAGTCACAGAGAAATTGGACTAGTCCTCAGTAAAATCGGACTAGTCCGCACTTTCCTGCGTTTTAAGTGCGGTTTTATTCCAAATCAATTTTAAATGCTCCGAATCAATTTTAAACTTGTTCCTCTTTATGTGGATCAATGTTAAACATTTATATGAATGTATGCAAGGCATGATGCATGAAAATGAGGGTGTTACACCGGCCCTATGCAGACTAGTCTGGCCACAGGAATTTAATCTTGTTTGATCAAGTGATTTCAGGTATAATTGCCTATTCACCACCCCTCTAGGTGACTTTCACTGCACTAATACGTTTCCTCACCGTAAAAGTATTTTTTTTTTGAAAAATAGGCCCAATTAGCATTGTACTAACCCCGATTCGGCTCTGATACCAGCTGTGACAGAACCGCCCCATATACAGGACGCCTCGTCGATATAGGACCATCAGGTGTCAATTGACAAGCAATAGACCAAATAGTACAACATAGGTAGTATAGTTATATTACATGAACATGGTTAAAGTATTGCAATGATTTAAGTCCATAGTGTCATGTCATCAAAATAAAGCGAGTTTATACAAAATATGCGGAAGCATTCTCGCACTCAACGCAATATCCAAATCCGAAGCATGACGGTCTGTAAACACGCTTCATCCTTCGCGGCCATGTGATGGAGAGACGTGAACCCAATCAATTGACCACTCCGACGGGGGTTTGCCCTCCCACACCACATTGCCACAACAATCACAAAAGTTTCCATGGTAGTCACCTGCAATAAGATTTAATCCACAAAGCCTGAGCAACTAATACTCAGCAAGACTTACCCGTCAAATTGTCGGTTCTCCATAACCAACTTCTAGACCATGCAAGGCTCAAAGGGCTGATTTTTGTTTGCCAAAACGGCACTAAATGTGGATCCTTATTCTCAGATTTTAGCCAAGTTAAGAGGGTTCATTAGAAAAATAAAGATGTGCCAACATATACTAATTCACACATGGTTTGCATGCAATATTAAAAACAGTTCATCATCATATAAATAGTTCATTTGCTCATTTCTTAGTATGATGTGACGAGATCACAAGTGGTACTTGTTAATTGTGAGACACGGTGATTTAAATCGATTTACATCCTGGAGGAGAAACTAAATCACACGTCACGTACGCCCTCCCGTGGAGTCGTACGCGACAACCTTTCACAACAACACAACTATAGTTGATTCAAATCTCCCCTCCCGAGCACCATAGCCATGCTCTTACAAATAAATTAAAAGAGGGGGGTTTAATGTCCAACAATTGTTGTAATTGAGCTATATCAGTTTGCTAGTTACCATATAACTTGTATGTGATTGGTACAATTCAAACTTGATCAACTAAGCCACATTCGAATCGGTCCTCAACTGACACGAGCAAATCTACCACACACACAAGACCTATGCCTTGTTGCTCCCTAACTCCGCTTTGCTCGGTCTCCATTTCAATATCATGAATAAATCTCCAAGTGACAATGAGATAATAATTCAAGCACCCTACAACTCGTGAACGAGGTCCAATCCGCTCGACTTTTACCGACAGCTATAAAATTAGCATAGCATAATGGGGTCTTAATATCAATCTAAAACAACACATAATGGGATATTTGGGTCACATGTCCAAATCCTATACGTATAATGCACAATACATGACTCACATTCATGTGATATAAAAGGAAATTTTTTTGCAATACTTAGGAGTGCACCGGGGCTTGCCTTGAGCTTGTGGATTAGGAGCGCAATCAAAAGGAAATGTTGGGTTAGTCTCCAAAGTTGCTGCAGCACCTCCAATCACCGTGTCGCCGTCGTCGTTTCCTATTTTGAAATGCAATGCAATGCACATATGATTTTGCAATGTGATAGAAGTAAAAATGTTACGAAGAGAAGTTTAATATCATGATCTTGTAGATAATTTGCTACAGAATTTAGAGGGTGATAGAGCAGCCAAATTAAATTTTTATTTGGACATACCCTTTCTTCACAAAAGATAAATGGCTTCTATTTCAATAATAATTGATATGACATCAACATCATACAGGACTTCACGTGAACGCTGAGCAATGTGTACTTATCACAAGATCAATGTCAGGATCAGAGATCTTATTTTGGTGCTTATACAATGACATATTCTGAAATAATTTTATTGAACTAGACCAGTGATTAACAAGACAACTATTAATGGAAATGGATCTTAAAAGTAAAACTGTGCCATTTCTGCTACGATAATTGTCCTACAAGTTTTAATGAGGGTTACTACATTGTTCAGGAAGGTGTTGGCAAAATTTCAGAATTTTTCATGCAATATATAATTTATCAGGATTAAAATAAGGAAAACACTATTAAATCATTTTCAACTTCTATAAACAGAACCAGGAAGTGCAATTTTGCGTGGAGTTGTATATTATAATGGTAAACATGTATGCAAATATAATGATTTTTGGAGCTACAAATATAGAGTAATAATTTTTCTTACCATGCACCATCTATTTGTCAGGCTTGTAATAAGTAAAGTCACTGTTAAATCATTTCCTAAATAACTATGAAGATTCATGGAGTAAATTTTGGTCTGTATATGTGTGCTATTGGTAAGCATGTTTGAAAAATATTAAAAAATTTAGGATATAAAAACATAGGGTAATGATTTTTACTAGTATAAAGCATATAAAACTTGCAATAATTTTATACATGGAGAATATAATTATTTCAGTATTCCAGCGTGTGTATATTTTAATAAGGAAACTAGAAAATTTTATTTCACATTTTTCTGAGTTATATTCAATTTATTACGCATTTTACAAGAAACATCAAATGCTGAAATAAGGAAAAACGTGAGAAAAAAGAGAAAACCAGATCTAGGCGCTGGTGGGCTTCCCACGCTAGGCCCAGCCAGGCCAGACGGAAGAGGAGTGGGAGCTCCTCCCAGCCATGGTGTCCATGGCCGCCGGCGGCTCGCTGGAGTTCGCTTCGAGCCGCGGCGCGACTAGTCAAGGTGATGAGAACGAAGTATACGGCAAGAGCATCCCATTTTGGAGTCTCCACTTTGCGGTAGAGGCCGCAGCTCGCCGGTGACGAGGTGCTATTCGCCGGACTCCGGCAAGACAATACAAGCAAGATAAGGGAGTAAACAAAGTAAAAACAAGAGGAGAGCTTCACCTCGTCGAAGAGAACACCGGGATGCGGTCGGTTCGAGCCGGGAATGCTCGAAATCGAAGATCGATGAAGCTCTAACAATGAAGGAGAGAGAGTGTGTGTGGAGAAGAAAGAGAAGAGACCAAGGAAGGGCAAGAGTCCCCTTCTTCCCCTGGAAGAGGTACGTGGGGAGGGAGCCATGGGGCGCACCCCTTTTGTGGTTGCTGACCACGTGACGCCTGCCGCCCAAGCCAACCAATGGAGGAAGAAGAAGGTGTTGTGTGACTGACTACTGGGCCCGGTTGGTGATTTTTTTTTTGTTGTACGTTACAGCAGCACCGCCGGTAGGTCGTGGGCTTTTTTTTTGTTCTGTGTGAGAATTACAACCGTCGTGGTGGTTCAAAACCGACGGTCATACCAAGTTAAAGTTGTCGGTGACGTAGCCGATGTTTATAGTAGTTAGGACTATCGGTTTTTTCAAAACCGACGTACATACTGTTTAAAGTCGTCGGGGCCGACATTTTTAGAAGTTAAAAACGTCGAGTAAAGAACGTCGGGTAAGAGGGTTGGTTCACTGGCGCCTATAGTTTATAAACGTTGGCTACAGTAGTTAACCGATATTTATATGGCCGACATTCTATTCATCGATTCTTGTAGTGAACAACTATTTTGCTCTCTTTGTTGGAGGAACCTTGAAAGTGTCTTCCACTTATTTCTTGAGTGTCCTTTTGCTAGGCAACTGTGGTTGCTGGTGAGCAATTGGGTAGAGGATGATAAGCTACGCTCAGCTCGATGGCGGCACTGTAGCTCAACATTGGACTGGTTCTGCATGCTAGCCCCCTCCCCCACCGAGGCAGGGGAGTCCGACCGCTCATACTTGCCGTCTGTTGGGCGCTCTAGCGGAAGCGAAATGAATGTCTTCGGTTATGAGCCACGGTTGTGAGCCTAACTGTAAACTAAAGAAATGATATTATTTGGTAAGGATATCAAAATTTCTACTCGCGGATTTTTTACGCGTTGCCCGCCTCGGGCTCGTGCGGCGGCTGACGGTGATGAGTTCGACTCGGTGCCGTTACAGCAACACTAATAATTTAGCTCGATAAATGCAAATGCATGTCATATAGAGCCAATAAATAGGTGGTAAATCTCACTAAATGCAAATGACGCGCGTGATCACGCAACGCCACGTGTAACGTGTTGGCGTGACCAACTTTGCAGGCCGACGCGTCCGCCTGGGCCGTGCGGCCCAGATTAGGCTTGAATAGTAGAGCAACTGTTCCTATATTTTCCTGCTCTCTAATTCCGGCTTGCAGGCTACCGAGGTTGACCCGACCCGACCGGCTGCCACCGCCGCCGCCGCCTCCTTCCGCCGCGCGACCCCGGGAACCCGCCGCCTGCAGCTCGCTCCACCGACATGGCTGACGTCGAGGTGCGTGCACCATTCTTCTACGGACCTCCGATCCATCAGTCGGATCTCCTACCGCGCGGCCGTCCCGGAATCGTTTGTTTCGCCGGCAGCCTCAGCTTTACGCTAGGTAGATTCCAGTCTGTTCCGGTTCCGGACGACGGAACGAGTTGGTATCCCAGGCAAGGGAATCCTAAGGATCGTCTCGTGCTGCGATGATTTTTGGTGCGTGATTGTTTTGCAGCGATATCATACGCATCCGTTTGGGCACTGATCGCCGCGCCAGTTTCCGGACGCGAAGGGTTGTGCAAAAAAAAAAGGTTGTATCCCACCATTCGTAGTGACAGATTAACAGGGTGGTTGTGGTCATTGGGGGTACAATGTATCTAGGCATGTTCTAGTGAAATGTCAAACTCATCTCTCATGTCTCGTTTCAGATTGAGAACGCAATGTACCATTTTTGGGCAGACAAAAATGTCTTAAAACTGCGGCATATTCTGGGGGTCAATGGAAAGGAAAGACAATGCGAGAAAAAAAAATAGAACATCAATGTAATATTAGGCCTTTATCAACCACTGTTCTTGAGATATAGTGAAATCTCATATTCTGGTGAAATAAATGCAGTTTAACTCTGATGAAGGTATTTTCAGTTGAACTACCTCTGTAGTATCTTCATTACTCCATATGTTCCATATCTTTGGGTAGTGAGATATATAGAGTATACTTTATAGTGGTTTAGTGTCATCATGATTGATGCTTGCATTATCCATTTCATCTTCTAGTATGTGCAAGTTGTCCTGCCTACATCATTTATGGAAAACTAATCTTCTTATGTGGCTAAGCTTAGCGAAGTCTAGTTGTTCAGCTTATTCGGTATTTTACTTAGTTACGAAAATAGATCTTAACAGTATTATGTATCACTATGCCTGTTCACGTTCTTCCTGAAGCAGTCGGTGTCATATATCATACGTAAACTACTATTTGCTTTTACTTTTTGGCGTCAGCTTTCATAGAAGTTCTTTGTTTGCATTGTCTATCTTCCACACAAGTTACATCACTTGCTTGCATGCTAGATTGAGATAAAGACAGCTCCTGCTGATTTCCGCTTCCCTACAACAAACCAGACCAGGCATTGCTTCACTCGCTACATTGAGTACCACAGGTATGGCTGTATATATTGCAAACGTTAAGCACTCTGTAATCATAATTATATAATTGTCAGCATTTTGTGTGTCAACTTTCAAGGAAAAGCACATCTTCATAGTCTGGTACTAATTTCTTTGACTTCCACGGAATTCAGGTGTTTGAATGCCAAAGGGGATGACACAGGTGACTGTGAAAAATTTGCCAAGTACTACAGATCCCTGTGCCCTGGAGAATGGGTGAGTAATTTTGTTGCCAGCTGCTATTGTATGATTGTAATATATCTTATTGTGATTGATAAACAAATGATTATTGTATTTTTCATCGCCATTTCTCTCTAGTTCATTTGGATATGCGAATTGTAATGCTACACTGGGTGTATTAATTCGACGTTCGTGATTCATTCAACAATATCTCTTGTCATAAATCTATATTCTGCCCCCATGAAGCCCTGTTTTCAACTCACTGTTTCCTCGTCTGGAGCCTGTCCTGCCCAAATCTCTCTGTTTACTACTGAATTTTGCTAGTACCCACCAGCTTAATAATCTCTCCCTTGTTAGTTGTTACTGACTGTGACCCTTAGTGTTCAATGGTAGGTGCACATATAATCAAGGATGTGCTTTCACATGAAAATATTAGGGTATGCATGCAAATTCACATCACAAGGAGGTGATGGTCCATTACTGCAACTTGCTTTATTGTCAAGTACGCGACACAATATTTATTCAAAATTTCCTCTTGTTCTCTTCTTTGCCAGTTGAAGATGCATGCAAAAACTATCATGTGCCCTTTTTTTTGAGACGGGTGGTTTCCAACCTTGCTCGCGCAGGGGCTGGAACCCACGATGCGAGCGGCATGCAATCTTGACCACTCGTCATGTGCTCGCATCCTGAATGATCCATTATGAATGTTCCTGTCCGTTGTGACAAACAGCTTCTGTTTGTCTTGGGTCTGAAACCTTCTCCTGTCTGTTTGACAATTCTAACTTTGCTTCATTGCATCAAGGAGCCAATCGGTGTTGGAATTATAAATTGGAATTTGTTATTGTCAGTATCTCATTGGAGTGCTATAGTACTCTAAACCTCCTAATTTAGTTCAAGGAGGGTATGGCTTATTCTTGGAACTGAATATACTTAAAACTTATAGTGTTCCTGTTGGCCAGTTGCACTGGCAGACATACTGTTGTATGTTACTGTTGGCCAGTCTTCAGCTGTTGCGAGAGATTGGACATTGGCTTTCAGAGCCTACCATAGACTTGGTCCAACCTGAGGCCATGCTGAAGCAATTATATTTTGTCCGTGCTAGACGTCCGTATAAATGATATGTATAGTAAATAATACAGTATGATGTTTCTAGATGCTTGTATCGGCCCATCAAGTGTTTACTGTTTACAGAATTAATTTTCTGAAAATGGTAATTGTGTTTGCTAATGTATTGTATTCTGTTATTAAGCAGATTTATATATTTGTTTCCTTTGATATCATCCATAGCTGACTCTATGCTAAATCAGGTTGAGAAATGGAACGAGCAGAGGGAGAATGGCACGTTTCCAGGGCCTCTCTAAACCTGGTTCAAACCTCCCTTTCGACTGACTAGTCAACACTTTGGCCAGTTGTACTGTTCCATTCTGCATTCCTGCTTTCAAGTTTGTCAATGCTTTTGTCCCTTGCTCTTCACGAAGTCACTGTGAAACTGTTAGTGATGCTACCTTTATGTTGGTCGAAATAATTGGCTACAGTTACTTCACATTCGGCCTTATGTGGACCTCATTTGATTCGCATAACGTGTGAGTTGGAAGTTTGCATTCTCTCGTGTTTGCAACTGTGCCGTCCTGTGCTACACCTCTTACATCATCAATGTATGCTAGAATTGCAGTGGGTGCTGTGAATCAGGGCAGGACAATGATTACATACTGCCTATGAATGTGCATGTACCTTTTCCCGGAGTGATTTTGAAAACAAAGCTTTGACCTGCTGAAGTACATACTCTTTTCTGTGAAGAATCACCTGCAAGAGAGATAAATAATGACCATTTGGTGCCAATGAAAAACATTGACAAACATCTTTTAGTTCAAATTTTTTTAATAGTTCAGTCCGGTTTCTAAGCTCACCGTGTCTTTGTGTCCCGTTAATGTTAGATGATACACTTCCGTGCCTCTCTACCTCTAGTCCTCTCTAAAAGCTGTCATGTAAGTTCACATTGAGCAAAGCCATCTTGTTATCCCAGCCAGTTTTCTTGCGCCGTTCGTTCACCTGTACGTGGACGATGGTAAGAGAGTTATTCCTTGCGAGTGAGGAATGTCACTGTGCCATGCGAAGTGCGAACAACAGGCACGCACAGTAAACTTATTTTGACCAAGGGATCCACGCCAGGTGAGCTCCCTGTTCGGCTGTTCCCTCTTTACGCGCTGTTCAGTGGTCGCGGATGCTCCAATTGTTCGAAATCCAATGTGATCCGCTGCTCATCGCTGAGGAACTGCGCGTGATGCATAATGCCGACACTTTTGTTGCTAGCTGTACGTACAAGTAGCCCGTGTTGGGATGAAGCATCGGTTTTTCTTTTTTTAAAAAAGAAAAAAAAACGATGCTTCGCCGCAACACGAAAGTTGCGTTACTTACTAGTAGCAGGCTAGCAGCTGTCTCTCTCTCTCAAACTGGTTCATCAGAGTCATCTTTCAAAACATCCTTTAAAATTTATCTTCATCTATTTTTTTAGTATCTTTCTCTAAATTCTTTAAATTTACATCTATTGAGTAGGCTTAACAATATGCTTGTCTTAAACGCATCAAACCCTCCTCAATGCACACGTAGTTGGCTGCCACATGCGATCGTTTTGTTCACCTTATTATTACCTGACCGCGCTCGTCATTCTTGACGTGAGCTACTGAGGTTCCTCTCCATCTGCCACTAGGAACGAACCGGCCGGGTTCAATCACAGTCACAGCTGGGGCGGCAACAAGCAAGCAAGCTCCGTTTTGCCGCAATCATCCCTTGCCTGCTGCCACGGCACAGGGAGGGCATTCAATCCTTGTAGGCTCCATGCCCGCGCCATGCTGCATGCATCCGCAGATCGATCAGCGCTCACGGCCACGCCTGTGCCGTTTTCGGCAGCTGCACCGCAGGACGTACGCAGCATATGCACCGCTCCCAGCCGGCTCTCCCTGGCCGGCCGGCCGCGCGCGCATGGGCCATCACTTCGACTCGATCACTCGCGCACAAAACTAACCGTCCTGTCGCTGTCTTGGCGGCGTCGCCCAACGACGTACGCAGCACAGGCGGGCGTGCTCGATCGCCGTTCAGGGCCAGCCAGCGGCCAGCGTTAATGGGTGATCACGTTGGCGTGACTGGCTCATCAGGAAACTGACGCCGATCGAGTGGCTCGGAATACGGCCTGTCGTTCGTGTAGTGGCGCCGCTAGCATGAAGCATCCATCGCATTCAGAGCGAGTTATTGCATGGCATGGCGAGGGGATCGGAGGAGGCCGCGTAGCACGCGCGAGCGCCGCATGTACCGCGCGCCACGCCGGACGGCCCGGGTTACGGGACCACGCGCGCGCGGCTAGCTGCGCGGCAGAGGGTGCCCGCAACCCGCATCGCGGCGGTTCGATCCGGCAGAGTCGTTCGGCGCGTAAGCGCTTAGCGCACGACGTCGTGTGTGTGCGTGCTCGCCGCGGCCGGGGCGCGTGACGTCTCGTGCGTATATATTTTTCTGCTCCTTGTGTCTCCATGTGTCAGTATCGAATGCATACCCCGGTTGGTGTCAAGACGATAATTAGTAGAAGAGGCGCTCGCATGCACAAATCTCGACGAACGAGAAGAGGCGTTGCTCATGACGGAAATGTCGTATACATATAATATTGTTAGCAGTTTGTTACTGTTACACAACAAACAGCTCAGTACGTCCGGAAGTTGCTCGAAGGCAATGGCATTCACCACAAACTAGACATCCATTTCCACGAAACAAACCAACAGCAGCATATTATGGTTCATGAGGTGGTAGCTGAAAAGCTACTACAAGACACTACTACTTACATATCACAAGCTAAATTTGATGCGCCCGAGAAGTTCAACTGGCCCTAAACATCCATTACATGGAATACCCGACCTGATGCGGCAGTACCTGATGGCAGTGCACACAACAAAGGAGATACAGCTGATACAAAACTTTCACTACATCGAGCAGCAAAAGCTCATGCGAAAGTAGCTAGCTGCAGGTGTGACAAGCTCAAGAGGGATAGACGGAGAGAAGAAAGATGGGAGGATTGATAGGTGTGAGGTGAAGCGAGGTATGCATGACCAGTACTAGAAGGAGTGGTAGGAGATCACCTTCAAGTAAAAAGTCTTGCAAGGTCAAGAAGACAATGAATTTGGCATTAGCAAGAAGAAGATAACCCATATGTGAGAGGACAGAAACGGTGAAACACCAGCTAAATTAAAGCTGATGACAAAGTTAAAGAAGAAGCTCGAAGAGGATAGCGCCATCACACAACAGCACTGCAGCGCTTGCTTCCGAGAGGCTTCAGCCGCTCCCTCTTCCTCGTCATCCAGAGCCGCACCGTGGAGGAACTAGCCGAGGTCGGATTTCCTCCGGCCGGCGAGCAGAAAACCGGGACAAAGCAGCAATGGTGGCTCGGGTTAGGCATCTTCTTTGCTGGTGGTGGTGAAGAGAGAGCTTGCACTTGTCTCCGGTGTGGCCAAGAACGGTGGAGAAGACGGGTTGGCGAGTGGCGTCTCTATTTATAGCGCGAAGCAGGACGGTGCTGCCGGTAGAGGAGTTATGGCCGTGGAGGGAGGCAAAAGGGAGGAAGCAGGCGTCCAGTTAAAACATGCGCTAGTATTTCCTTTTTTCTGGAACAGAAAAAACATACGTAGGCAATATTTATGCTTCCGTGCTCTGACTGCAACCAAATTTCATTGCCTTGCATTCCAACACTTGATGCTTAAGAAAAAACATCATATTATTTCAGGACCTGTATAGATTTCATGTTCTTGAAATTTGAGAAGATTTGTAATTAGCAGCTAATTACTATAATTAACCACTAATCCTTGTAATAAACAGATAACCTTTAATTTTATAGATTAATCAATCACAACAATATTTTGTTTGTTTATTTTACAACTAACATGTGTTAGGCGGGTGATCCCGGTACAACCGGATACTCCATACCTGTCTCCCGTAAGGAACGAGCGTGGGGCAACAACCTACGCCCGAGTTCATCTCAGCTACGCGTGATTCGTACGGGGGCGCAACGGACTCGTACTGTGCGCCCCCACCTCGCACGCGCCTTATAATTCCCAGGGGGACCTCAGGGCGTGGACACGCGAGTGCACACGTTCCTAGAGGCCCCCGCCACAACCTAAACTAATCTTTCGCCAGCGCCGCACGCGCTGCATCGAGCCTTCACTGCATCGATGTACTTCCTGCACCGACGAACTACTGGCGCCGACTCTCTCTCTCCTGCAACCATCCACCTGAGCCCAATGGCAGTAGGTGGACCCTCTGAAGGTAACACTCAATCTATACGTGTGTCCTTAATTGATTATTTACACAAGCAATTAGATTACAGATGATTAATCATGCCTGTTAGACTAGAGTGGACTTAAGGAGACCTAATTAGGCATTGCTAGTGTTGATCTTAAACATCCTAGAACTAACAATGGTATCAGAGCCACGCTAATTAATTCCTAATTAGGTTAATTAAGTTCTAAGTCAGATTAATTAAGTTTCTAATCATTTTAATTCAGTCTTAGTTGAGATTAGTTGCTCTTAAGTCATGTTAATTAAGAAATTAGAAGGAGGGGAAGTCAGTTTCGATTTAGGCTAACACTCAGGGTACCCTAGAAACCGTACACCCCTTGAGGTTACAAAGATCTCAAAGGAAAGTCATCTACTTGGTTTGAAGACCCTCTGAGGCCCACATGTCAGACATAACCGGACCCGCTTCTCCAACATGGTTAATCCCTGGGTCGCCACGTGTACTACCAAACCGGAGCTACCGCCCACAAGGGGGAAGCTCCGGGCCATGTACCGAAACGGCACCTTCGGACTTAACCTCAGACCGAGAGAAGCTCCGGACCTGACACGTGTCGGGTAGCCTCGGAGCTACCTGTTTCCCACAGCAAGCTCCGGAGCTGCCACGTGTCCAATCGTCGGATCTTCAGCTTCTAACCTCCGGAAGACCCCGCAACGGCTCCGGATCTTCAAAGGAGAGCCAAGGACTTCAAGACCCGATTAAGTGTCATTAACGCCATATTAATGACACTTAACGGACGATCTTAACACCAATAATGGTGATGTCAAAGCCCGTTACAGGGTCATTAATAGCAATTAAATGTGTATCAATACTAGTAACCGTCGGGGCCACATGTCGGGCCAGGCTAACCTGTAATGGCCTGCCCTTGTACTATAAAAGGACAGGCTGACGACATGTTCAGGAGAGAGACAGACACACGCGCCTCATACGCTCATCACAAGCTCATACTGCTAATACAACACCAACACATCCGTGGAGTAGGGTATTACGCTCAGGCGGCCCGAACCACGTAAATTCTTGTGTCTCCTGTGTCAATTCTTATTCACCTTCTTGAATCTCCGCACGCCCACACCGAACATCAAACTCCCCTATCACTTTAATAGTGTAGGGAGATCTGCCGGTTCCAAACCGCCGACAGTTGGCGCGCCAGGTAGGGGCGCCTGAGATTTTGAGAATGGTGAACTCAGCTGCTGGATCATCCAACAGTCAACCTGTTGCTCAGGCTGTTGGGGGCAATCCCTCCAATAGGCAGCCACCAGCAGGAGCCTCAGCACCAGCAGGAGTCACACTCCCACCCCCACCGTCTCCTCCAGCAAATCGTGCTGGGCAACGTGATGGTGCGCCGGCGTCGATTACTGCGTCGGTAAATCATGACAACCCGGAACACGCGCTCCATGCAGCGCTTGCTCTTCTCCAACGTCCACCACATCCAGATGCATCTCGGGATGCACTGGAGCAGTGGAGGGCCGATGTGGAGCATTTGGTTGCAGCAGCAGCCGAACGCCTCAACAATCAGGGTCCTCCTCCTTCAGGACGAGCCCCGTCGCAGTGGCGGACCTTGTCTGGAAGACTTGTTCCGCACGTCTCCAATAGCAGGAGACGTGCTACATCGCAACAAGTGATGTCATTACCCTCCGGGGCTCGACGCACTCACACGGTATCCAGGCTTTCGACTCATGACCTCCGGGCGGAGCTTGATCGCCGATACCGCTAGCAGGATGGCCGAGTCCATATTGAGTGTGCCCGTGAAAGACGGGAAGCTCAGGACCTTTCTACTCTTGAAGGATTAGGAGGAGGTTGTTCAGCCTTGGCCATGCACGTGCGCATGGTTAGATGGCCACAGAAGTTCCGGCCTCACCTGCCGGAAAAATTTGACGGGACTGTCAATCCCGCCGAATTTCTTCAGATATACTCCACTGCAATCTTGGCAGCTGGAGGAAACGAGGCCGTGATGGCCAATTATTTTCCAGTGGCCTTAACTGGGACCGCCAGGTCCTGGTTTATGAGCCTTCCACCCAACTCTATCAACAGTTGGGAGGAGCTGTGCCGTCAGTTCACTGCCAACTTCGGGAGTTCATACACCCGACCAGGCACTGAACTAGACCTTTTTGCAGTCGTGCAAAAAGGGGGAGAATCCTTGCGGTCATTCATCCAGAGGTTCTCTCAGGTACGAAACACTATCCCTCTATGTCTAGCGCCTCTGTCATTGTGGCATTCAGACAGGGCGTACGGGACAAGAAGATGTTGGAGAAGCTGGCGATCAAGGAGATCACCAACATCACACAACTCTTCAGCTTGGCAGACAAATGTGCCAGAGTTGTGGAGGGCTGTGAAATGCACTCCAAACCAGCCTCGGAGGATCACAAGAAATCCTCCAAAGAAGAAGCCGCTACCTCCGGAGGTGGCAAGAAGAAAAAGAAGACCAACGGCAAGAAAAAGTCGTCGGCCGGCACATCCACTGTTGGAGCTGCTGCAACTCCGGGTGGCCGGGGGCCACGCCCCGAGAAGCGACCTCGACCGTCTTCTGAAGACGGTGGCAAGCCCAAAGTGTGGTGTCCCATTCACAAAACGGGCAGCCACGGTTTGGAAGACTGCCGGGAGGTCCAAAACCTTGCCGAACGCTACAACAAGCGCCGGGAAGAATCTCCTTTCCGACAGAGGGAAGGAAAGCAAAAGGTCGACGAAGCTCCGGCTGAAGAGGAGTTAGGGTTTCAGGATCCTAAAAAGGTCCTGAAGGCCGTCTACACCTCAATCGACGATGATTCTGACATCTTTGACAACGAGCGTCGGAAGACCATGAACACCATTTTCGGTGGATCATGGGATATCACCTCTCGTCGCGTCATCAAGACTATGCGACGAGATATGGCCGCTGTAGCCCCTACAGTTAGGCCAGAACCTCATCGAAAGTGGATGGACACCGCCATCACTTTTGATGCTTCGGATTGCCCACGGAGCATGGTTGGAGCAGGTCAGTTACCTTTGATGGTACCTCCTACCATCAATAACATCCAGCTCCACCATGTCATGGTAGACGGAGGTTCGGGGCTTAACCTCATCAGCTTCGAAGCTTTCACTAAGCTTCAGCTCTGACCTTCAGATCTCCATCCCTCTCGACCTTTCTCCGGAGTAGGTCCGGGGGCCATTACCCCACTCGGAGCTATTACTCCCCCCGTTACCTTCGGGACTCGGGAGAAATATCGCACCGAGAAGATGGTCTTCGACGTCGCTCAGATCAACTTACCGTTCAATGCCATCTTGGGTAGACCTGCTCTGTACAAATTCATGGCAGCTGCTCATTATGGATATATGGTGTTGAAAATGCCCACACCAGTAGGCGTTCTCCGGATCCGCGGAGATCGTACCGTCGGAGTAACTGCTCTGAAAGAACTCCACGCACTCACAACGGCACAAGAGGAGGACTCTAGACAGGAGCAAACTCCAAAATCCCCGAGCATTCGTCAACGAGGCTCGACTTCTGCACCTCGTGTGCAGCCAAGCGGCGACACCGACATTCCCGTCAAAGTCGTCCAAATTGGTTCCGATGCCGCTCAGACCACCCGTATATCGGAAGGATTGAACGACAATTAGGCACTCGCGCTCACCACTTTCCTCCAGGCTAACGTTGACGTGTTTGTTTGGCAACCGTCACAAATGCCTGGGATCCCCAGGGAAGTGATTGAGCACAATCTAAAGATCTACCCCGATGCCAGGCCTGTGCATCAGAAGCCTCGGAAGCAATCCGTAGAGCGGCAGAACTTCATTCGACAAGAAGTGAAGAAGCTACTTGAAGCCGGATTCATCCGAGAAGTCTTCCATCCAAAATGGCTGGCAAATCCAGTTGTTGTGCTCAAGGCCGGTGGGAAGCTTCGGATGTGCATTGACTACACCACACTAAATAAGGCATGTCCAAAAGATCCATTCCCACTACCTAGAATAGATCAGATAGTGGATTCCACCTCCGGGTGTAAGTTACTGTGTTTCCTAGATGCATATTCTGGGTATCATCAAATAAGGATGTCTAGGGAGGATGAAGAGCATACTTCATTCATCACAGTAGATGGATTGTATTATTACACAGCCATGCCCTTTGGTCTCAAGAATGCAGCTTCAACTTTTGTACGAGCTATGTAAAAAACTTTTGAAGAACTCATTAGAGACATAGTGGAAGTGTACGTCGATGACATCGTGGTCAAGGTCAGGAACAAGGAGTCACTCCTAGACACCTTGCAGGCTGTCTTCGATAAGCTGCGGGCCACCCGCACAAAGCTAAACCCAGACAAGTGCCTCTTCGGGGTTAGCTCCGGAAAACTTCTCGGTTTCCTGGTAAGTCACCGGGGCATAGAAGCTAATTCGGCGAAGATTAAAGCCATTGAAGACATGCGGCCACCAACCCGTATCAAAGATGTCCAAATGTTAACTGGATGTCTTGCAACCCTCAGCCGGTTCATATCAAGACTGGCAGAACGGGAACTCCCCTTCTTCAAGTTATTGAGGAAGTCCGGACCATTCCAATGGTCCGAAGAAGCAGAGAAGGCATTCAAGGAGCTGAAACAGTTCCTGACCACCCTACCAATTCTGGTAGCTCCGAACCCTGGTGAGCCTTTGTTGCTTTATATTTCAGCTACTGACGAAGTCGTCAGTATGGTTCTGGTTGCGGAGAGACCAGAACTACCCCACACTCAGGAATCCAGACCCCTTCGGGAAGGTCCGGAGGTTCCTGAAAGCGAGTCTGGGTCCCAGCTCCCAGATCCAAATCCACAAGAAGTCACTTCAGGAGACCCAGACCCCTCCGGGAGGGTCCAGGTCCCTTCTGAAGAAGCTCCGGGTTCCTCCAACCAGAACCCGAAGGTCCCCGAAGAAAATCCGGACCCTTCCGAGAGGGTCCGGGTGAGTGAAGAGGAAACTCCGGACCCCTCCGGGAGGGTCAGGACCATTCAACACCCGGTGTACTTCATTAGTGAAGTATTACATGATGCAAAGACTCGATACCTAGAGGTGCATAAGCTGCTCTTTGCAGTTCTTATTGCCTCCAGGAAGCTTCGTCATTACTTCCAAGCTCACAAAGTCTCAGTGGTGACTTCCTACCCACTACGAGCAATCTTGCATAATCCCAATTCAACTGGGAATATTGCAAAGTGGGCAGCGGAATTAGCTGAATTTGATCTTGAATTTATTTCAAGACAAGCAGTCAAGAGTCAAGCATTGGCAGATTTTGTGGCAGAATGGACTCCCTCTCCATCAAACCCTGGGGGCCCCAATGAGCAGAAGACAGAGCATCAAGCTCCAACCTTCACCGAGCCTCACTGGACTCTCTACTTCGACGGCTCCATACAGAAGCAGGGGGACGGAGCTGGAATTCTTCTCCTTGCACCGACTGGGGAGAAGGTCAAATACATGGTACACCTTGACTTCAAGGTAACCAACAACATGACAGAGTATGAAGCACTCATCTACGGACTAAAGGTGGCACTATCATATGGTGTCAAGCAATTGCTGGTCAAAGGAGATTCACAGCTCATCATCAAGCAGGTGAAGGGTGAATGCTCCTGCAATAATCTCCAGCTAGCTGCTTACCTCCTTGAAGTCCAGAGGCTTCAGAAGGATTTCGAAGTCCTATATCTCCACCATGTTCAGCGTGCCCATAACGCTGAAGCTGATGAACTCTCGACCAAAGCGTCAGCTGGAGCTCCGGCTCCTGACGGAATCTTTGTCCGGAGGTTGTCAAAGCCAACAGCTCAGCCTACCGAACTGAGCGAAGGGGGCGAGATCAGCATCCCAAAGCTGACGGTCCCGATGGCCCTGTTACCATGGCAGCCATCAAGGGTCGTAGGTGCTGCCGGGAGCTCCGAGCAACCCAGCACGCAAGACTCAAAAGCTCAAGTTAGTTCCGATGCATGGATCTCGGAGATCCGGAGCTACTTGAAAGACAACATCCTTCCTGACGATGATGTATCCGCTGATCGGGTAGTCAGATTGGCTAAAAGATACACGCTGGTAGAAGGGGATCTCTACCGGCGCGGTGCCAACGGCATCCTAATGCGTTGCATCACAAGGGAAGAAGGTTGCGAACTTCTCGCAGAAATCCATGGAGGCGAGTGTGGGAACCACGCATCTTCCCGCACGCTGGTCGATAAAGCCTTTCGGCATGGCTTCTACTGGCCTACAGCGCTCCAGGATGCAACTGAGCTGGTGAAGAAATGTGAAGCATGCCAATTTCATGCAAGGCAAATTCACACACCAGCTCAGCCCTTACAAATGATACCTCCTACATGGCCCTTCGCTGTGTGGGGGATGGACATCTTGGGACCTTTCCCAAGAGCCGTCGGAGGTTACAAGTTCCTGTACGTCGCCATTGACAAGTTCACCAAGTGGCCGGAAGCAACTCCTGTTGTGACAATCAACAAGCAATCTGCTATCAACTTTTTGCAGTCCATTATATGCAGATTTGGAGTCCCAAACAAAATCATCACTGATAATGGGACTCAATTCACAAGCTCAGCATTCCAAGGATATTGCGAAGACCTCGGCATACAAGTTTGCTACGCCTCCGTAGCTCACCCAGCCAGCAATGGCCAAGCCGAGAGAGCAAATGCTGAAATCCTTAAAGGACTCAAAACGTGCACCTATGAGCGCCTGAAAAAACATGGAGCCAACTGGATCGAAGAGCTTCCACCCACTTTATGGGCCAACAGGACATCTCAAAACCGGTCAACTGGAGAGACACCCTTCTTCCTGGTGTACGGAGCTGAAGCAATCCTTCCTCCGAAAATCACCTTGGGTTCACTTCGGGTCCGGACCTTCGACGAAGCCGCGCAGGACCAGCTCCGGCGTGAAGACCTAGACCTCCTTGAGGAGGGAAGGTGCCAAGCAGCTGTTCGGAATGCCCAATATCGCCAAGCCTTACGGCGTTATCACCAGCGGCATGTACACAACCGACAGCTCGAGGAAGGCGATCTGGTGCTACGGAGAATACAATCCAGAAAAGGGTTAAACAAACTCTCCCCCACCTGGGAGTGGCCCTTCCGAGTGATTAAAGTATCCCGTCCCAGAAGCGTTCGCTTGGCTACTGAGGATGGGACACCTCTCCCAAATTCTTGGAACATCGAGCACCTCCGTAAGTTCTACACTTAATACCACGGAGGTGAGTCTTGAGTAACTTGAGGTGTATGTTATAGAGTCATTGTACAGAGTCGGGTAGTTCCTCCGGGAGAGCAGCCGGACCTTTCCCGGAAGGTCCGCAAAACTCATGCAACACTTGTCACAGTCTCAGGACTAAAAGTGCGGCTAACTACCCTGGGTCAAACGAGAAATGAAACACACTTAGCCTGGTTTCGTACCCTAAGAGTGTACTAGTTTCCCCTGTACCCCGGACCTATAATGAAAGACATCTTCATGTGAAATAGACTCCACGTGCATTTATTTTGTACAGGCTCAACATTTTTATTTTTCTCTTTCTTGTCTATAACAAAGACGTACAATTCTTAAGAAACTTTAGTTCGACCAGTTTATATACGATTCGAGTTGTATCGTCAGTTCTTTTGGATTCAAATATCGTTCATGGCCAACTCGCCTGAAAGCCGCCAAGCCAATCTAGGACTGGAGTGTGCTATCGACTTAGCCTGGTCAAGCACCCTAAGTACGCCACTCTACCTACACCCCGGCAGGCCGAAGTAAGGCGGGTCCATGGACAGTTGAATCTAGAAGAAAAGACAACGCATTCGGTTGTATTTAAAATCGCGTTTGACTTAAAGTCTTCTTGAGAATCGTAAGCCGCGACGAAATTATAGAAAGGGAACAAATTTTACTATTTTTCTTGGCTTAAGTGTGCAGTAAAAATAAAGTTTACGTTGATGGAGAAAAGCTGGAGCTAACTAAGCTCCGACTCCCCTAAGGGGGCCAACCGTCGACGCTGAATAAAAGATGGTGAGAAGACCTCGTAAATGGAGTCTGCTGCCAACAAACAAAGTGTTGGTAAAGGTCACTGTCGGAGCTACTCATCTCCGACACCCCGGAGGACTAACTATCAATGCTCTACGTGTTGATAGAGACTATTGCCGGAGCTATCAAGCTCCAGCAATGGACAATAACGGAGCTTCTAAGCTCCGACAACCTCAGGGGGCCTTCACTATCGAAGACTTCGGACCTAAATTCTACAAGTTTGGAGCAAATGAGTCTTCAACAAAACACAATATCCTTTTGGTACATGTTCACAGTCAAATTGTGTACATCTACCAGGGGGCCAAGTGAAGATAAAAGTGTTGAAGACAAAAAGTGAAATTCGCAAAAGTTTGGGGATTTCATTTATCTGGAGACAAGGGATTATAAAATTGAGGAAGAAGAAGAGAAAATACAAGTGAGAATTACAGAGATGGTCCTAGACCCTATGGAATAATTGGGCGACCTTTTGGGCAACCTCCGATACGCTGGCTCGAGTAGCTTCGCCTTCTCCTTCGACGGGGCCTTCAAGCACCGGGTCCAGAGGAAATTGGGAGTTCCGGCTGGTGTAGCACGTCAGCACGTACTCTGCGACGTTCTTCGCCAGGGATTGCCCCTCAACCTCTAGTTGGTCCGTGATGACATCGCCCACCTTGGAGAGCTTGCTACCTGCTGCGCTCAACGCCTGCAGCACCAGGTCCGGCTCTGGCTCCGGATCATCCGGGCGCACGGGGCTGAAACCCATCGGTGTCAGCGCGTCGTTGGCCTTGCCCAGGAACTCCCAAATCTATAGGGAGTCCACAGTCCTCAAGCCCTTCATTTCTTCTAAGGATCTCCTGGCCGCCATCAGTTCGGAATTCTCACGGGCGAGGCGCTCAACTTCTTTGGCGTTTTGCTGAATCTTTTCAGCAACCCACCTTTCGAGTTTTCCGAGCTCCTCCTCCCGGACGTGGATCTTGTTCCGGCGGTCAACCAGGTCCTTCTCTCTACCCCACACTTTCTTCTCCCAGGCAGTAAGGGCACACTCTTGTTCGTATAATTCCTGCCCTCGCACCCAGATCTTCTCCTCTTCCTCTTGGCAGCGCTCTTCCAACTTCTTGGCGCGCTCCTCGAGGCCCTTGTCAGCCAGAGCTACCTTCTCGGCAAGCTCCTCCTCTCTCCTCAGGACATCATCCCGTAGCTCAAGGAGTTTCTGCTCTTCGTCTTCGAGCCGTTTCTCCCTCTCTTCAAGTGCCTCTCGGCGCTTGATGAGTGCAGTGTTAATGGCCTCAAGCCTTTTGTGGCGTTCCTCGGCCGCACTATTGGCTGCTTTGGCCTGATTATAAATCTCCTGGGATTGAGCGTCGAGGGCGCGAGTCATACTCTCCCTGTCATCTAGCAACTTGCCCCAGTACTCTAGGCGGATCTTCTCCCGCTTGATCCACTCCTTGTCATCCGCTAGCCTCGACTGTGCCAGTTTGGTCTCGAAGTAGAGCCGGTTACGCCACTGCCTAAGGGTTTGGCGCTCCTCTTCAAGAGCCTTGCTGTCGTGGAAAAATGCCAGTTGGACTTGACGCAGACTGGAACATGCGCTGTCAATAGACAGGGACAACGGGATGGGTTTCGGACCTGCTGGGGTCTCCTCCGCTGGTTCCAGCGGGTCTTCAGATACAAAAATTGGGTTCCACTCCACAAGAGTGGACCCCTGAGTTTCCAAGGCACTAGGGCCGTCCTCCGGGATGGCCTCAGTCTCCATCGAAGAAGGCCCCGCCGCCAAGTCTTCGTTCACCCCCTCGGGCAGGGGGCTAGCGACTTCGCTAGGGCACTCCGGCTCGGCCGCAAGTACCTCCGACGTCGTCGCTTCCGGAGCAGGAGCCGCTACTGGCTCCGGTCTGGGCACCTCTTCTGACGGAGGCTCAAGCTCCGTCACCTCTTAAACCACCAGCTCAGGAGCGGAAGATCTTCAACATCGTCCGGTCCTGTGGCCGGAGCTCCAACAATGACCGGCTCAGCGGCCGGTGCTTCGGAGGTAGCCGGCCCAACTACCGGAACTACCTCAGTTTCTGGCTTGCATGTCGGGGCTTCAGTCACCTCCGGCTCAACCGCCGGAGCTTCGACAATTTCCGGCTCAGAGGCCGGGATTACTACTTCCTCCGGCTCAACAGTCGGAGCGTCCACCATCTCAGCACCAGGACCCGGAGCTTCAACCTCCAGGACAGGTGCCTCTGGCGCATCTTCACTCCCGTGGTCCGGCGCTACCACGGGAATTTCTGGGGATGAGTCGAGGTCCATGACCACGACAGCCGGCGCCGGAGCTGTCACAGCTTCAGCCACCACTTGGGGCGGCACCGGAACAAGAGCAGAAGCTCCCACCCTCACGGCCTCAGACACTGTGGCTGAGGGTGGAGCCTCACACCCTTTCTTGGGGACGCTGCAGATGATGAACGAAGAAAATTAACAAACAGTTGCTACAATTGAAATAATTGTCCAAAGTAGAGATTAAAAATTACCTTGGGAGGCTTCCACACCAACTTGCGCGGAACCTTTTTCCCGGGCGTTCTGGGTTGGCCATAGATGGCGTAGAAGCTCCGGAAGGCCCCCCGGAACTTGTCGCGGCCACGGGCGTTTCCCGGGTCGAGGCTCTCCTCGATCGGGAAGAACCCCCGGACTTGGAGGCCTCCACCAGCCCAGGTGTTGGAGTCGCGCGTCTGGAGCTAACACCCCGGGAGGATCCCACTGCGGGAACAGACGCGCTCCGGGAGGACCCCACTGCAGGAACAATCTCGTTCCGAGAAGACCCCATTACGGGGACAACCACCACGGTTGTAGAAGACCTTCCCCTCCGGGGAGAAGGAGCCGAGGCGGAAGTAGCGGGCCTGACGGACCTTCCGTCGGCATGCTGCAGCTTCCTCTTCCGGCTCTCGGGTTCATCCGCCAGTTCCTTGCCTTTGCGGACGACCTCGACCCTCGGCTTTGGGGCAGGGACAGAGCCATCTTCGGGCATTCCAGGGATCGCCACCCGGGTGGTTGATCTTCTCTCGACGACACCAAGGTCGTCAAGTACGGGCATCTTTCGCCGGAGCTCCCTGCTGAACTCCACTTCCACGTTTAGAGGGAGGAAGGCCGACGGGGGAGTCAAGTCATCACCGTCGACGTCGATGCCGTGCTGGAATTTCTTGAGGTGGAACTCCAAGGTTTTTCCCCACCATGTTGGACTTCAACCCGGTCTCAACCCGGTCGTCGTCCATCACGCTGTTGAGGGCCCAAGCGAGTTTCTCCCTCCTCTTCAGCGGTGCCCACCTGTTGATCAAGAAATTGCAAAATACCGCCTGAGGAGTCAATCCTACCTCCACGCATTGGCGGATCCTGGTCAAAGCAGGATTGAAAGCTTCTGCCAGCACCGGAGCTTCACTCCAGATCGTCGTGTCGATGTCGGGCAGACTATCGGGCAGCTCCAGCCTCTCGTGCTCCTCCACCCTGACGACTATCCAGTCTTTCTTCCAATCATCCCACTTCCCAGAAGGAAACGACCGGAGGTACTTGAATGGGCACTTCTTGCGCTTCACGAAGTAGTAGAAGCCAAGGTACTCATTGCTCCAGCCGGTGGTGTGGACGGTGAAGAAGGTCCGGAAGAGTTCAATGCAGGGGGGATGCCCACCCACATCTCACAGAAGTGGACAAAGATAGACACAAGGAGAATGGAGTGAGGGCCAAGGTGGTATAACTGCAGACCATAGAAGTCTAGCAGCATCAAGAAAAAGGAAGAAAAAGGCGGGATCAACCCCACCATGGCGTACGAGGAAAAGTACACCATTTCGCCGGCATGCTCCTTCTTGAAGGGGATCTCTCCGCCGGCATGGACTGAGCGGTTGAAGAAGTCCGAGGACCACCCCGTGAGGGCCTGGACCTTCTTCAAATCGCCGTCGGTCTTCAAGCGACTCTCGCGGAGACCCAACTCCATCGCGGCACGGCTAGGCAAGAGAAGAAGAGCGAAGCACGAGTTGGGAGTTTGAGCGCAAGATCAGATGAGAGGCGTAAGGAACTCTCGACGGTGCACGTTTTCCTTCTTAAGTAAGCCCTCGCAACGCCTGGATGGAAACCGCAAGGAAGTCGAAGATACCATTGAAAAATTCGACCCAGCCGATGACAAGAGGGCCCAGGACCACCCCGACGATCAAGTCGAGGCTCTTACCCAGGCAAACGGTTGTCATCACGAGGCGGGAAACCCAAAGGCGGCGGCCTGACAAGGCGCGCGGAACCGATACAGTTTTCGTATCGGGAACCGGCGACCTTCAATTGCGTGAGATCCGCACGTCAAAGATATCATTTTTCGCATGCAGGGTGCGCCACGCGGCGAGGATCTAACTATAAATCCCTGCCAACGGCACCTTCAAAGACCCTTGAAGACTCAGTTCAAGAGTCACGAGGATGGACCCACCTCCGGCGGAATGACTTCACCCCAGTGATCTTCCCCGGAGGTAGGTCCAGGGGGCCACCGTCGGTACCCTAGAAACCGTACACCCCTTGAGGTTACAAAGATCTCAAAGGAAAGTCATCTACTTGGTTTGAAGACCCTCGGAGGCCCACATGTCAGACATAACTGGACCCGCTTCTCCAACATGGTTAATCCCTGGGTCGCCACGTGTACTACCAAACCGGAGCTACCGCCCACAAGGGGGAAGCTCCGGGCCATGTACCGAAACGGCACCTCCGGACTTAACCCCAGACCGAGAGAAGCTCCGGACCTGACACGTGTCGGGTAGCCTCGGAGCTACCTGTTTCCCACAGCAAGCTCCGGAGCTGCCACGTGTCCAATCGTCGGATCTTCAGCTTCTAACCTCCGGAAGACCCCGCAACGGCTCCGGATCTTCAAAGGAGAGCCAAGGACTTCAAGACCCGATTAAGTGTCATTAACGCCATATTAATGACACTTAACGGACGATCTTAACACCAGTAACAGTGCTGTCAAAGCCCGTTACAGGGTCATTAATAGCAATTAAACGTGTATCAATACTAGTAACCGCCGGGGCCACATGTCGGGCCAGTCTAACCTGTAACGGCATGCCCTTGTACTATAAAAGGACAGGCCGACGACACGTTCAGGAGAGAGACAGACACATGCGCCTCATACGCTCGTCACAAGCTCATACTGCTAATACAACACCAACACATCCGTGGAGTAGGGTATTACGCTCAGGCGGCCTGAACCACGTAAATTCTTGTGTCTCTTGTGTCAATTCTTATACACCTTCTTGAATCTCCGCGCGCCCACACCGAACATCAAACTCCCCTATCACTTTAGTAGTGTAGGGAGATCTGCCGGTTCCAAACCGCCGACAGCCTCTCTCAAACCACCTTCCTTCAAAGTTTTAGGCTCCAGTTCTTCAGCAAATAAGTTCAAAGGCAAGTCCTCTCAAAAGAGGGACAAGGATAAGTGTCACTTTTGTGGCTCAGATGAACATTTCCAGAAGGACTGTGTTGGATTCATTAAGTGGTGTGCTAAGAAAGGTAATGTTATAATTACTTTTGTAAATGAGGCCTTATATGTGAATTATTCACGGTCCACTTGGTGGATTGAATCAGGTGCCACTGTGCACATTTGTAATTCAATGCAGGCATTAAGTACGATGAAAACTATAAGAAGAAGGGAAAGAGTGATTAAGGTGGCAGATGGGCTTGAAGCCGAAGTCGAAGCCATTGGGGACTTATCTCTTAGATTACTTAGTGGCTTTGTACTTAGGATAAATAATGTTCTTTATGTCCCTTCATTAGAAAGAAACTTGATTTCAGTTTCGTGTTTGGATTATTCAGGATACATTTGTCATTTTGGTAACGATAAGTGTTCTATCAGCTATAATAATGAGAATATTGGTCTTGCCTTCCGACAAGACATGCTCTACTTGTTCTCCACTCACGAGAATGCGTTTGCTATATGTGATGATCAAGTTTCATCTAAGAATGACTTAGGACGTAATAAGCGCAAAAGAAGCGATTTAGATACTTCGTCGAAATTATGGCATTGCCATTTATGCCATATTTCGAGGGGGGGTCGAACAATTAGTATCTCAATCGATTCTTTCACACTTAAACTTTTTAGATTCTTAGGAATGCATTGACTGCATTAAAGGAAAATTCTCTAAAAATATTAAGAAAAACGTCAAACGTAGCTCGGGAGTCCTAGAAATAATCCACACGGATATCTATGGATCTTTTCCCGTGACATCGATAGATGGTTATGATTCCTTCATAACGTTATAGATGACTTTAGTCGTTATGACTATATTTATCTAATCAAGGAGCGATCCGAAGCGTTGGATAAGTCTAAGATATTTAAGACTGAAGTAGAAAATCAGCACGACGTTAAGATTAAAGTAGTAAGGTCTGGCGGTGGAGGTGAGTACTACGGTCGACACACCCCTTACGGCCAAGTCCCTGGACCTTTTGCAAGGTTTTTACAGGAAAATGGCATATTAGCCCAATATTCTACACCGGGCGAACCTCAGCGGAACGGTGTAGCGTAATGGCGAAACCGTACGCTTATGGACATGGTAAGAAGCATGTTAAGCTATTCTACACTACCAATTAGTTTGTGGATGGAGGCCCTAAAGACCGCCATTCACGTACTTAACCGTGTTCCATCTAAGTCAGTACCTAAGACACCGTATGAGCTGTGGACGGGACGTAAACCCTCACTAAACTATCTACATGTGTGGGGATGTCCAACTGAGGCTAAGATGTTCAACCCGAACTTAAACAAACTGGATTCTAGAACAATTAGTTGCCACTTTATTGGCTATCCTGAAAAGAGTAAAGGATTTAGATTCTATTGTCCAGATAGGCATACTAAGTTCATAGAAACACGACATGCCATATTCTTAGAAGACGCTATGATCAGGGGGAGTACGGTACGGCAGGAAATAGACTTGATCAGGTCTCATACCCATTAGAAATAGTGGGTTACTCAGATTCATATTACGCGGGTTGTGTGGATACTAAGAAATCCACATCAGGCTATATATTCATCCTCGCGAATGGAGCTATATCGTGGAGAAGCTCCAAGCAAGTCATAACTGCATCGTCCACAATGTTTACTGAGTTCATAGCTTGTTATGAGGCCACTGGACAGGCATCTTGGCTTAAGAAATTTGTTCTCGGTCTAAGAGTGGTAGACATCATTCATAAACCACTTAAGTTATACTGCGATAATGAGCCAACAGTGACATACTCTCACAACAACAAGTCGAGTGGTGCTACCAAATACATCGACATTAAGTATTATGTTGTAAAGGAGAGAATCGAGGATAATTTAATTAGTCTCGAGCATATAAGAACTAATCAAATGCTTGCGGATCCGCTAACCAAGGGTTTCCCTCCTAATGTGTTCAGAGAACACGTAGCCTGCATGGGATTAGAGGAGAGCCTGTGAAACAAATCCTGCATACTAAGGGGACACCTAAGCATAAGGTTTTTTCTAATTGTAAGACATATTATGATCTTCGAGTCGAACAGTACATAAATGGCTGTTTCTGATGCGTCGTGCTCCTTATGTCAAAGCAAGAAGAAATATACATAAGTTTAGTAGTTAAGAATAAGAATAAGCTAAGTAAGTAAGGAATAAGTTGTCCCGAGATCAAGAGGGAGAATGTTAGGGGGGTGATCCCGGTACAACCGGGTACCCCGTACCTGTCTCCCGTAAGGAACGGGCGTGGGGCAACAACCCACGCCCGAGTCCATCTCAGCTACGCGCGATTCGTACGGGAGCGCAACAGACTCGTAATGTGCGTCCCCATCTCGCACGCGCCTTATAAGTCCCAGGGGACCCCAGGGCGTGAACACACGAGTGCACACGTTCCCAGAGGCCCCCGCCACAATCTAAACTAATCTTTCGCCGGCGCCGCACGCGCTGCATCGAGCCTTCACTACATCGACGTTCTTCCTGCACCGACGAACTACCGGCGCCGACTCTCTCTCTCCTGCGACCATCCACCTAAGCCCAATGGCAACAGGTGGACCCTCTGAAGGTAACACTCAATCTATACGTGTGTCCTTAATTGATTATTTACACAAGCAATTAGATTACAGATGATTAATCATACCTGTTAGACTAGAGTGGACTTAAGAAGACCTATTTAAGCATTGCTAGTGTTGATCCTAAGTATCCTAGAACTAACAACATGATTCCTAAAAAAGATTAATCACTAATCTTCATCAGCGAGTGCGGCCGGCACAGCGCCGGAGCCGGCGGCTGAGTTTTAGCGCGTTCCCGATTATTTGCAGGCGCTAGTGGTGATTCGAAACCAAACTATGGAAAACGACGGAATCGACGTCGGAACTTTTGAAAAAAATGCCAGTTTGTGTGGTACACAGGTCTTGATCATGAACAGCTTGATTGTGTGACTACGCTATGGTAGGACTGGGATGCATGGTTTGGGCAGAAGCTAAACAACATAGCTTCGTCTATCTTTCAGAGAAGAACAGGTAGCGTCAAACAGTACTCACTCGCATGCATATGCATTAACGGTACAGTTCTCGACTTCTCGCCCGATCTGGATCCTGATCTACAGCCGTAATGATGAAACAGAGACGCCTGGTTGGATGAAGCAGTGCACCTTTATGAACACGGCAACAAAAACCTCTGCACCGGCGACCGGGGTCCGACGACGACGGGCATCTCTCAGAGGCTGGCAGGTGGGGCATATATACTCCATGCGTGCCAGAGGATGAATAGCGTCGTGAGTGACAGTGTGACTGTACCGGCACTGCGCGTTCGAGTTATGGCGAGTCAAGAGGCGTGCATGCATGCCATCAGAGTGACAAACGGTTCAATTCATGGGGTCCCCTGTTCTTCATTCACCGCGCAATTAATCTGCAGCAGCATGCATGTGTTTGTGTTTTATTTTTGAAATCCTCTTGCTGCTGTCGTCGAGAGGATGAGGTGTTCCCGGACATGCATGCTCGTTCGATTCGATGGTTTTTGGGACATTCAGAGGAGACGAACGGAGTACTAGACCATATCTCGAAGACTCGAACGTTGCAAGATCAGCTACCATGCATCACATGTGTTCTTGTGGTGAACATAATGACATCTTCTCAGTTGCGAGCCGTGATTCACGTGCCATTTCCGGCACGAGAGAACTAGAAAAGTCTCGGTGACTCCCACGATCGCACGCGTGCTGGGCCCGAACGCTCTATACATGCCATCGAAACGGCACGCGAACACCGTTTGACGATTCGGCCATGCCCAACGCGGAACTCCACGGGGACCGCTACGCCCGGCGCGCATGAACGAAATCGTTCGTCCTCATCGTTTGATAGGGGCAATCAATCATCGGTGCAATGTTCTACCTTACAGTCTAACAGCCCTCTTGGGAGTGCTCGAAAGAGTAGTGAGAATTATTACTAGTACGGCAGAAGATGGTTCCATGCATGGCGGCTATTACTCTATCCATTCCAAAATATTTGTTATTATTCGTTCAAAAATGAGCTACAGAGCGACAAATATTTTAGGATAGAGGGAGTCGGTTTCAAGCTTGATGATTAATCTCTGTGTTGAGATGATATAACAGAAACAATATTTTTAACCAGGTGAAATTTAATATCCTTTGATTCAATTTTGAAGTTCGTATAATTGTTTTCAAAAAAATTTAACTCTATTCTTTTTTCTATTTTCTATTCAAAATGATTTGAACGTTGAGTAACTATTTCTAACTGATTCAGGAATTAGTGTTTTTCTCATCACACGCCTAACCTATGCATCTGTTCTTACGCATGCATGAACGGAGGAGAAAAGGGGCCGGCTGGAGAGATCTACCGGCGAACAAAAAGGAAAAAAGAATTGCTGCTGCATTCTTGCTGCGGTGACTCGTGACTCTTCAGGGTTGGAAGCAGCGTTACAGCGGCCGGTACTGCGTGCAGTCATATGCGTGGTCACACATCAGGCGGAGGATACGATCGAGAAACGGCTCCGCTGCTGCTGCTGGTCGGCCGAATCACATCGATATATCTTCACTACAAACTCACGCAACATCAGCCAGCAGAGCTAGACAGAGAGACTGTGATCCCGCGTGTGTGCATGTCAGTGACTGCGTGGAAGGGTGAGAGAGAAGCCATGGAGCTAATGAATTGGCTTCGCTGATTCGGGAGCCGGGAAGATGTGAGTCCGGGTCGCCTGCATTTGGACTTGCACCTTTCCGGCAGCATAGTAGGGTTTTGCATGCAAAAACTACACGGTAGTAGCAGTAGTAGTAACACGACTGCACATACCACAGGCGAGCGAGCTGCTGCATGCAAGAACGTAAATGCGATCCATTGGGTAGCTATGATGAGCGCTCTGAGACCCTTTTTCAATGCGTTGCCACTCTGCTGCTGCTAGCTGCTGCCTTGCATTTACGGACACGCTGCTGGTCTCTCTTTCTCATGCGCACAAAAAAAGGACCGGCCATTGCCCGTTTCAAAGTCTCTCACAAACGACACATAAGATCTTGTACACAGAGGTATCCAACCAAGTCGCAGCTTAAATTCCTTGGGCTTTTGAGAGACACTCCATGCATGGGGTCCTAGAGTGATCTCTCTTTTCTCACGGCGGATCTCGCGGTAGCTGCCGTATTGAATTCGCAGCGCTGAAGAGTAGGCATAAGATTACGGATCTCAGGACATTCATTTCCTCATCTCAGTGGCCATTCTACCATGAAGTGCTCGATCACCACATGACACAGGCTCCTGTGGCCAGAGCTAGGTTTAGTATCAATTCGAGTAGAAGACTGAAGACGTACCCAGATCCGTTTTTATACAGTTATTGCTAGGATAGTAATTTTATCTTAAATTTAAATTAGAACCATCATCTTAACGATAATAATTAAAAAACGAGTAGGGAACTAGCTAGTACTGAATAAATTGTCTTATGCCTGCATTATGTGGACCAATCATGTAAGTAGCTATTGTAGGCCTGTGGACCAATCATATGTAAGTATAGTGCCTGCGTACTATATTTGCCAGCAAAAGCTAAATTCGTGCTGGTAGTAGTATGTTACACGTATGTTTTAGACCGTTCGCACTCGTACTACTCTAAATAGCTCATCTTTTTTTTTTGAATCGGATTATATCCATTTCCATTTCAAACAAAACGGAAATCCAACAGTTAACCGTTTCATCTCGCGTAGACCTCTACAGGATCTAAACGCAACTCTATACTTATCACAGTATAGAGCTCAAAAGAAGCTAACTAACAGCAAATCTCAAGCATGCCCTGCCCCGAGCAAATGCTACAACTAAACTTGAGTTTTCTACCAGCTCACAGGGCTGGCCCCTCCCTGAACCTGCTACTGTAAACTCCAGCATTACACAAACCAGATAAAAAGTCGCAGATAAACTCCCTATTATTACAAAGCCAAAATAGAATTGGGTCATCTGCCAGCCTATGTAGCCTCAAATCGGTAGACTTCATCCCCCAACTTTTTTACTTCGCAGGGTCAGACTTGGTGTTTCCATCCTTCATGTCTTCATTTTCGTTCTTGTCCAGCTTGAGAAGACCACTCCTTTGACGCTTGATCACCATTAGCGCGGCCTTCATCAACGAGTTTGCACCTGCCAGAATATTTTTCTGCATACCCTCCGAGTACATCCCTGCCCAATAAATTATTAGTAAGCAAGCATAAGAAATAATGTCACCAGGATGTCTGATCCTTTTTTTCTCAAAACATGTATTGTTTCTTGTTTTCCAGGCTGCCCAACTTATAGCAGCAATGCCCAAAGTATAAACCTCCTCACCATCAGGTAGTGAATTTTTAATCCACACCCAATACTGATTCAAATCGGATGGCCTTGTATTTTTTCCAAAATATGCTGCAATAATTGCCCACACCACTTTCATAGTGGAACAAGTAAAAAACAGGTGGTCTATATTCTCAGGTTTATTGCAGAAACAGCAGGAAGAATCACCAAACCAACCTCTTCTTATCATATTATCCTTGGTTAGTGTCACTTTATTTTCCAGCAACCACAAAAATATTTTGATTTTGGGGGGAATTTTGGCCTTCCATAAATGTTTAAAACTACCTCCAGTTTCCATAGGAGTCAATCTATTGTAGACTGACTCAGTTGAAAAAACACAGACTTGTTCCATAACCAAACAACTTTATCAGTACTGTCACTACAATTTTGATCATTCAACAGTGAGGCCAAAAAATACCATTGAGCATGTAAAAATACAGGGAGGTTAACTTTAAAATTCACAACCCATCCCTGAGCAGCACATTGAGCAACTGAAATTTTTTGATTCAAACACAGATCAAACAATGTAGGAAACTGAAGGCAGAGCGGGCTACCATTAAGCCATGGGTCTAAATAGCTCATCTAAACAGAATATTTCTTTTTTTTTTACAGTTACCTTTAAAAGATTTTTTGATTTATAGTTTTATTCTCCACACTCGTTCACCTCTATATCGCATCTCTATATCAACTACCACCTAGTTTATATTTTATTATATAACTGCCTCTTCTTTTTTATTTCCCCAATTACATTTTTGTTCATATTATATTTTTCTTTTTTATATCTTTGTTTTCCCTTTTACCCTTTATTTATTTTCATATTGTTTTCTTTATTTTCCCCCTCTTTTTCATTTTCTCTTTTTTTCTCTTTCTTATCTCTTCCTTATCTTCAGTGTCCTATCCCGTTGGTTCTGGAAAATTCCCGGCAACTATCGATCGTCTAGCCTCGTGATACCTTTTCTCCGAGCAACGCCGCCCTCCCCGCTGAGCGGCGCCACCCTCCCTCCCTGCCTCGCCGCCCACTAGTCTCACAATCAATCCTCCCCGTGGCGTCACCGTCCCTCCCTCCCTGCCTCCTCGCTTTCCTCCGCGCCGAGCGCCGCCGCGCCGTCCCCGTTCCTGCGCCGAGCACCGCCTTCCCTAGATCCGCCGCGTCGGCCCCGTTCACGCGCCGAGCGCCGCCCCGCTCATCTCCCAATCCATCCTCCTCGCCCATCGTTCGCCTCCTCCCCTCTCCAACCTCGCCGCTTCCTCTCGCCTCCAACCTCACCCCCTCCTCCCGCCTCCTTGCTCTCCCTGTTCCTCGTCGTCCAACACCGCCCCCAGGCTCTCGCAGCTCGTTGCCGAACTTCCGCCTGGCGCAAAGGCAACCGTTGCCACTTTGGTGGTGGCTACAGTGCATCTCCACCTTTGGCGATGTACTGTAGCATCCGCTAGTATAGCGGACACGCTATGTGCTCCCGGTGCGGTCCTCCCGGCATAGCGTGTAGCGACCCGTATAGAAGGCACCGGTGCGAACGGTCTTAGGGTATCCACACTCGTTACTTTATACACTATTTTCTTTCTATTTTTATAGTATTTACTTTTAATTTATATTATCCAGCAATTTTTAAGCAACACTAGTATGGATGATAACGTTGTTTGGACTCGTTCGTCAGAAGCTCAGATACGTTGCTCTTGCAGATTGAGATCATAATGCAGCGCGTACTTCTAGAAGATAAAAGTAAGGTACGTAGTAGTTCCATCCAAATATCCAGGCCGTACAGTGTGATCTGAGAGGTCGGCACAGGGCCTGCCGTGCTAGCTGCTCCGGCCGATGGATCACCCAACAACGCATGCATGCATGCATCTCGCTCTACGTGCCTGCCCCTACGTCCCCGTTTGAGAAGGACCTACGTAGCCATACACAGACAGGCCCTTTTCTGCTCTCCGTAGCTGGAGAGCTATTACGTATACTTCCAGTTCTCCATACACTTAGTGGAGCCTAGTCATGACGAAGCCTGCATCTACATGGGAGAATCCCTGGTGGCCCAGGAGATGGATGGATCGGTCGAGAGCAGCACACCGCACAGAATACAGGCGCTCGAATCGTACCGCCGTGCATTGTTGCTTTCTGCTCCTTCCCCTGAGAAAAAAATGATGGAGATAAGCGTTCCTTTTCAACCCCTCTCCTCTCACATCGCGTCGCCGCTGCATGCACGCTTCGCGTACGTACTACGTGCGCGGCCGGATACGCCCTCCTTTCGGCTTCCATCCAATCGTCGATGCAGGCGGCAGCGCGGGAGAAATAAAAAAGCTTCCACCCCGCGCCGGCCACGACGTGACGGCACAAGCGCTGCATATGCCTGACGGGTGGATGGAAGAGGGATCTCATGCATATGGAGGCACTGGCCGATCGATTCAGCACATGCATGGATCAGTGCGTGGCGACGACAGTATCGCCAAGTGATTCAAGGAAAAAATCTCGCTCGGATCTGAGCTCGAGCTCTCGAAGCAGCAGGTCCGAGGACGGACATCCAACACCCAACCCCAATTAACGACTGAGGTATATATTGCTGGGCCGACTACGTACTCCCTACAGGGTTAGCTAATATGTTTACGCGCGGTGAGAGGTAAATAATGTCATGCCCCATGTATAATCCTGCAAACAGATTCGCTCTCTATACGCATGCCAACATCAACGAACCTCCTCGCACGCGCGGCCAGAGACGTGACAGCCCTTTGATCCGGCATCCACGTGACAACAATCCATTCCGAAGAAACGGCCGGTGTGTTCACGGAACGGGCGTTTCATTTGTTTGTGTTTGGCGCGTTGCCCTTGGTACACACTCCGTAAACCACAGCTCAAGTCCGGACCATCCCGTGCGTTTTGTTGCTATCATCATCGGCTTGATGAGCCGAATACAAGCCGCACACGCACCAGAGATCCGCTCGTACAAGAACAACATTTGTCGCCTCCCGGACGTGCATGGCACGGCCGAGCATGCATGCACTTCTCCAGTGACGCCGGCGATCACCGTCGTTATGTTGGGATGATCTGCGAGCTCCTTTGTTGGTTCGACGAGCCTTCACGCCCAGCTCGACCAGCTCACTTACCCAAGCATAACCGTAAACTTTTTCCTGTTGTCCGTGGGCCGGCCCAAGCCCACGAAGAAGCCTAGCTAGCCCATGGGGAAGAACAGGAACAAGATAACGACGCCACGATGGAGTTGTTGTGCTAACGGCTGTTTTCTTGCTGTGGTTTGCTGAAACAATTCGTTGATCTCTCGGTTATGTGTCTTAACATTTCTTCGTAGATGGACTACTCAAGATAAGCAATCAATTAAGACGCATATTATATCGGAGGAGAAGCCACGTGGTGAGGTTTCTGGCTTTTGCTAGTGCAGATGCATGCATCAGGCTTATTTAGTAGGCCATTTATTTTCCGGGTTGGAGTGTGCTTTTACTGGTACATGTACTGTTTACTGAACTTATTTCTTTTGTAAGAAAATTGGGCCCAGGTTTAGTTTAGCATAGACTAGGAGATGCCAAGCAGAATTCCTATTGTCTTCGCACTCTGGACATTATGCATTACTCTTACCTAAATTAAATCTAGGAGAAAGTACATATTCTATATATATATTATTCCTTGGGTCATTCATTCTCTAAATACTGATATGGGTCATGAAAACGCAAGGTATTCCTTGTTTTCAAATTAAACGCATTGTAAATACTCTTGAGGAGCCTGCAGAGGACCCCCACCCGGTCCAGCTGGTGCTGTGAGGGATCCTAAAATTGCCGCCAGCCTAGGAGAACCTAAATGCTATTGAATTTCATATAAATTTATTTTCTTAATTATCCAGCAAATTGAAGTTTGTTACAAATTTTAATCCACATCGAAAAATTTGAATTTCAGAGGAGCTCCTTCAACAGGCCCACATACGAGCCAGAGCACCTCCTACCGATTCCGAACTTGTAAATGAGCAAACAGAATTTTGTACCGTCATCCATGTAATTTAACATACCTTTATTTCAGAGTAAATGGTTTTTATACAAAGGATAAAACAATAAAAATATGGTTCCGTTTTTTGTCATTCTTTGCTTAGTTGAGTTAATAACGCTGAAATCTGAATATACATCCTCGCAAAATAATAATTTACATACACTATTACTGCTGCCCACAGATTATTCGTTTTCAGACACTACCCCTAGTTTAAAGGCAATGAAGCAGCGAGGTCTTTCCCAGTTAATTTAGAAATTCCGGAAGAGCCCCTGACTCGTCAACCCTTCCCACCTCACACCTCACTTCCCTGCCCTCCTCCCGTTGCTCCCCCCTCTCCTTCTCACATCTCATCTGGCAGCGGCCCGAACTTAAACCCTAGAGCCGCTTGCCCCGTCGCTCTCGCGACCGAAATCCCAAATCTCGCCGGAGGGCGCGCGAGCGAAGGCGAGTAAGCTTCAGATCCCCCATCGATTCTAGTTTCTACTCAAGCACGTCTCGATTTTCTTCTCTTAATCGGCGTGAATCGGAGGAATTTCTGTTGTTCCGGTGGAGCTTGGTGTGCGCTGCTTCGTCTTGAATTGGATTGTTTTTCATTGAATGTCCTCCCCCTCTTTCAGGGTTGCGCTCATGGCTCGCGTCTATGTGGGAAACCTGGATCCGCGAGCGACTGCACGGGAGATCGAGGACGAGTTCCGCGGGTTCGGGGTTCTGAGGAGGTGAGATGATGGCACCTTTGCTTGGAAGTGCAATGATTGTTTTCTGCCTCCCTTTAGTTGGTTACGTGTGCAAGCTAGCAGTACTGGATCTGGATTGTCTTTATCGTGCTCGGATTATGTGCACATGCTTGCCTGTTCGCTCGTTTGCCCTATTAGCATGCTTAGTAATTCGTGGTTTGGGAGTATTCTAGTCCTGCATGGAGCGCGCACACTTGTAGAACTGCAGGTAGTTGCCACTTATTGTTCATAGATATGATACTGTATTGAAATAAGTAAGGCTACCGTGGTGCGGTGTTTTAAGGCCAGTATATTTGTATATGTGGTTGTGAGTTTGTTGAGCAGTTAAGGTTTATTAGAGTTGAAACTGGGGTGAGGGGACATGAGGATTACTATGCTCAAAGTAAGTAGAGCCTGATTTCGATGGTCTTGACCTTCTGCACAATAAGTTTGCAACTTAAGCTTTAACATGAAGGCATATTAGAGCTTTAACTTTATATGTTAGCACACACTAAAAGTGGCCATTCTCAGTGACTTAAGACATATATGTGTTAGCTGCTTAAGCTTAAGACAAGTCCCAGCTCAAGCTTAAAACCTCTGCTTTTTCGGTGACTTGATGACATATAGATGACCTTCCTTTTTTCATTTGTCATCTCCACTTCTTTTCACTGGAACAGTAGGATTTCCTTTAAAATGTTAAAGGTTGCCCTTTTGAACATTTGTGAATTAATCTAGAATCTAGTGCACATGTTAATAACGATAATGCAGTAAAAGGTACTAGATCTGTATGAAGAGTGAATCAAAGAGTGAGATGCAGAAGTAAAGTAATCAGCTGTGTCAAAAAACGATGACTATGTGATATAACTGGATCAGAAAATGGTATCTCATCACCTTTGATTTCTGCCTATGAGATATAACTCAAAGAGTATGGCAATCAATTCAAGCATATATAACACTCTGATGAAGCTAGCACTAAATGGCGTATTTCATATGTGCTTGTTGAAACGTCCTATAAACTTTGTTTGATTGTCAGTGTAAATATGTGTGCTTATATTTTATAACTTCTGATGACACATTGTCCAGAACGACACATATGAATTGCAACATGCACTGTGCTTATATGTTATGGGTTGCTTATATGTTATGGGTTTGATACTCTGGTTGAGTATAATGGTCAAAATTTGTTTGATGTATGCCTGTGAAATACTTGTTTGTTTCTTGGCTGATGATTAAGATGACACTAGCCTGCGATAATTTTTTACTTAATTGAATAAGGTGTTGACCTTCAGATGTATGGTTCCTTGGATGTTTTCTATGCATGGAGCCATGAAATGATTTTTCTTTATCCAATGCAGCGTATGGGTTGCTAGAAAACCCCCAGGATTTGCCTTCATTGACTTTGATGATCGCAGGGATGCACAAGATGCTATTCGTGAATTGGATGGTAACAATCATGGATGCTTGTTCATTACACATTGTTTGTTTATCATGCAAATTTTTGCTATTATATGGGCTCAGTCTCACAAGTGATATATTTTGACATCTCGTAGTCTTGTTATAGGATTATGTGGCTCTGTCAAATTGACATTCTTTTATTGTCTCATTTCTTTTAGTTGTAGTATGTAACGAAACATAAAGTTCAATAAAAAAACATCTTGAGATTCACAGCAATCATCTCTTGCAGTTGTTTTGTATTTGTCTCAGTAGAGTGGTAGGCCTAGCTTATATGAGGTCAGGATGTGAAAGAATATCGACAGCACTTTCTATCATTGGTTCTCATCGACCCTACTCCACATTCTAATTAGTGCATTTGTCCAGGTATTCTTACTGCTAGCAGGTGAATGTGGGCCTTGCTTGTATTTCAGCTAGCCAGTGTTGTTAGTAAACACATGTTTGTTTCTTGCTTTTTTACAGTTCATACATTAGTTGCTAGTTCATGACATACAAAAAAAATTGCCTGTGGGCAGGAAACCAGCAAAAATTAGTTCCTTTGTACTGGCAGTTTTACTTTTTTTTTTCTCCTGGAGTATGAATAAAACAGAATTGTTATACAATACAAAATGTTGATGACAAGTAACATTTGTAGCATGACTGGGAGTGAAGTTATTGGTGCTGCTATGTCAATCCATGTATTTACAGACACTAGCAGGCGCTACATTTTTTTTGACCCAAATTTTTTTTTGACCCAAAGCAGGCGCTACATTAGTCCATGTCCTGAGAATGAATACAAGTATAATATTTTAGAGCTAGACTTTAACAAACTGTTACATTCAATTAAACTGCTTCTAGAACGAAGTTTTGGCCTTTTCGTTTATGTTAGTGATTGAACTAAGTTTTGCACCTTAGCTTATTCATTTCAACAATTTGTGGATTTATATTTGTAGCCTTCTTTTTTATTTGTGATTGATAGGTAAGAATGGGTGGAGGGTTGAGTTGTCCACCAAAGCTGGTAGTGGCCGTGGTCGAGATCGTAATGGAGGATCTGATATGAAGTGCTATGAGTGTGGTGAAACTGGTCACTTCGCACGTGAATGTCGCTTACGGATTGGTACTGGAGGTCTGGGCAGTGGAAAGCGCCGCAGCCGAAGTCCTAGACATCGCAGTCGTAGCAGAAGTCGCAGCCGCAGCCCAAGATATCGGAGGAGCCCAAGCTATGGTAGAAGGTAATATTAAGTAATGATCTTAAATGTGGTCAAGGGTTATCTGGAGATCTTCATATGCTTTAAAAAAATTATGGTTAGCAACTCTGGTGTCCTTCCCGTATGGTTACTGATGTTCTAGAAATATATAGTTGGAAATATCGAAATTGAAGCTTGAAATTTACAGAATTGTTTACCTTGGGATAGTGTATAAATGTTCTTCTAACTGAATTCTTGATGGTTTCAGGAGCTATAGCCCACGAGATCGTTCCCCAAAGAGGCGTAGTTACAGCAGGTCGTCTCCTCGCCCACGAAGTTACAGCAGGTCGCCACTGCCTGCTCGTGCACGAAGTTACAGCAGGTCGCCACTGCCTGCTCGTGAACGGAGCTTCAGCAGGACACCTCCGCCACCACCCCCATTGCGGAATCTCAGCAGGTCACCTCCAGCACGGGGTCTCAGCAGGTCCCCTCCTGCAGCACGAAGTCAGAGCAGGTCCCCTCCTGCAGCACGAAGTCAGAGCAGGTCACCTCCGCCTCCTCCTGCCCGGAGTTATAGCAGATCACCAGAACAGCAGCTCGGGCACGAGTCTCCATATGCTAATGATGCCTGAATTCTTTGCTCAGAATGCTGAAAATGGAAGGGGCGGCATATGCTGAATACGGCTATGCATGTTTTATGCACTTCGGTGCAACAACTGTATTGACTCTATAGGACTCAGTTTTTGATTTCGCAACTGTTTATCTTTACTGGGAAGGACACCGCTGCTTATACAATGTGTAGGCAAGAGACTAGCTTTTCTGTTATGAGTTTTGACTGGAGTCGAGTGAATGTAATGTTCAATACATTCTTTTGCGGGATTGATTTGTATTATTAGATCGTGGAATTTGGGCAGTGTTAATCTCGCATGATATTGCATTGTGTTCACTTACAGTCGTATTTATAGCTGTAGTTGAAGCATAGTTGGCTGGTGAATGTGATTTCATCAGCGTGCTGTTCCCATGAGCCAGGTAGAGACGAGAAACTATAGCATGCCAGCACCGGATCATGGACGCGACGTGACGCGGGTGTGGCCTACTATAGTCGGCCCCGCTAGCACTAGCAGACATTGCGTACGGTGTACACAGTGTTAGTTGTGATCTTGGGGTGAGTCCACAACAATTACGCTTCTAACGGACTCCTCTTACTGGGGCGCAACTGACTCAGTTTGGTGCGGTCCTCTCTTATGCCCGCCATATAAAGAGAAGGGGGAGGGGGGGGGGGGGGCGGGGCGCTAATTATCCGAGTTGATCAGCTGCCAAAACCACTCTCCATAAATCCTAACCGATCTATTAGGGTACGGAGTGAGGAGAAATGTCTACACCTTGGAAATCCATCGCCACCAACAACGACGCCGGTCATGCTCCAAGCCGCCATTGCATCATCGTCGTCCTGCATCACCGTTCATCCCGCGTCAGACTAACTCTCCAGTGACCATCTATTAGAGCCCAATGGTATCTAATGGATCCACTAACAGTAACACTCTCATCTCTCCTCTAAGTCCATAATTCCCTTCGTCTTAATGCTGTGATCTATCTTCATGACATTGATTGATTGTTTGTTTAAGTAATTAGATCACAAATGTTTAATTATGCCTAATATTGCTTGTTCAATTAGATTAGACCTAAGTTCACCTGAGTAGAAATTCACAGTAATTATCCTAAGCCTAATTAGACCTAACAATGGCATCAGAGCCGTGCTGATGAACTCTAATCCGCTAATTAAGTTTTAATTAAGATTGATTAAGTTTCTAATTATGTTCTAATTTAATTTTTAGACTCTTTTAATTAAGTTATTTCCTATTAAGTTATTATCGTGACAATTAGAAGGAGAGGAATCAATTCAGTTTCGACTTCGGCTAAGTATTAGAACTCAGAATAAAACCCAAATAGAATTAAAAACTTAGATGGGGAAGAAGAACTTATTTGCATAAGGGTGGCATTGTGCCACCGCATCCTCCTCAGTGCGGGGTTAGGGGAAACCCTAACCCTAGCATCCTCTTCTCCTTGACGGTGGCCATCTATTGAATCTCCCAACAGAGACAACGACGGCGCCGTCATCCTCAGATGCAACACTAGGGTTTTCGGACCAAAGTTCTAACCCTAGTCGCACACCCAATCCACCGCTGCCACCTCAGAGTCTCGGGTTAGGAAACCCTAACCCCTAGGCGCGTTCTCCACTAGCGGCATGTCGTGCGCGCCATGGTGGAGATCTTGGCAACGGTTTTCCTCAACGGAGTCCTACCGACATCGTATACACCGGCGGAGAAGCACCTCACGGTGCGTTACCCTCGTCAAAGACGACGGCGCGGCGGCGCCGGAGGTCCCGCGCGGCCGGTGCTCGGTCGCCGCCGCTCCGTTGCTCTCGCTCGGTCCTCGCAATCGCTCACTCGCAAAGAGAAGAGATAAAGAGTGGAGAGTGTGCAAATGACTTAGGGTTTGCAAAAACCGCGGCCAACGGGCTTAAGTATCATCCGATCTGAGTGCTCAGCCATCAGATCACCATGAACAGACGAGATTGACTCACGTTTAAGGGTTTGACTGATAACAACCATCGGATCGAGATCCGATGACTCTCAGCGTGCGCTGGCCGCCGCTTAGCCTTAGCAGGCCCCGAGCCTATGCGGGATTGCGAAATGGGTTGTTGGGCTGCCCTTTCATTTTTTCGGATTATTTCCGAGTTTCAAGTGGGTAGTTTTCAGCCATGGGTCGTGCGCTGCATTTTTCCTTTTATTTTAAGCATTTTTTCAGGTGTTGGGATGGGCCATATTGATCAGTTGGCCGATTTTAGGGTTTTAGGCCCATTTGGCTTTTTTAGTGTTTTCTGAATTTCAGAATTCATTTAAAATGGAAAATCAATTCCAGAAATTAGGAAAATGATTATAAAATTAGTTAAATAGTTGAGGATATTTTAAAAAAATTTGTGTGATGTTTTGTGTAATTTTATTGCAATATTTATGTAATTTTTGTAATTTTAGTTATTAAGTGTTTTTTCTCAATTATTTAAATTCAATTAATTGCTATTAAGTGTTTTTGCAATTAATTTCAGAAATTTAAGAAATTAAGTTTATTTAGCTTCCCCCGTTATTTAGTAGTAAATTTAAATAAGTAACCAACATGAAGTTTAAATTTGCTAGAATTTTAAGATTGTGTATATTTTGCATGGAAATTAAATAAGTAACCAATGTGAAAATTTAATTTTGCCATGCTTAAGTTTATTTTCAGTATATTTGCACCATATTTGATATGTCTTCATAAATTTTAAGTATGTTTACATGGAATTTAAAGTAACCAACGTGAAATATTTCTATGTTGTTTAAGATATTTAAGTGAAATGGTTTTGTTGAGTAACCAACGTGAAAGACATTTTATGTCATTTCTAATTGTTTTAAGTGCAATTTTAAGTATGTGTTGCATTATATGTTATTTTAGTTATTTTCTAACCCCTATATTTGTTTTATTAAAGTGTCTCCAATGTGGTAAGTCTCATTGTCTCCATAGAGACCCTCACGGGACATAACTATGGAACATGGAATGAGAGACTCAGGATGAACTTAGCAATTGCAAATCTTGACTTATGCCTAAGGAAGGATCGCCCTGTTGATCCTGAAGTCCCTATGCTCAAAATGAGTAAACCAATGAGCAATTTGCACTAAGAAAAGAGGAGTACATTAAGCTTAAGGAAAAGTAGCCTAAGGACCTTGAGACTTGGGAGGAATCCAACAAAAAAATGCCTCATGGTCATTAAAGCCACCATTTCTGAGTCCATAAGAGGAGCTATTCCTGACCGTGAGATGGCTATTGAGTATCTTGCCAAGGTCAAAAATCAGTACACATACTCCACTAAGACATTGGCAAACACTCTTCTCAAGAGGCTTGTTAATGAGAGATACACTAGTAGGGGTGTGAGAGATCACATCCTTAAGATGAGTAATTTGAATGCAAACCTACAGACTCTTAACTTAGTCATGCCTGATGAGATGCTTGTGCATTTCATCTTCATGTATTTGTCTAAGGAGTTTGAGGCTTTTATAAGCAATTACAACTCTAAGGAAGATACCTGGACATTAGAAAAGGTCATGGCTATGTGCGTTCAGGAGGAGGAGTGCATAAAAGGTAAGGGTGGAGACTCCATTAACTTTACCAAATGTAAGGGTAAGGGAAAGGGAAAGACCTACTTTACATCTCCCAAACCACCATATTTTAAGTTATATGACTCCTCTTCTAAGGGCAAAGGGACAACTCCTTAGTCTTCTCGTTCTAAGCTAAAGTCAGATCAGTGCAAGTTTTGTAAAGATTTTGTACATTGTCAGAAGTACTGCTTTGGCTTTGTCAAGTGGTGTGCTAAGAATGGTAAGGATGTTATTACTTTGTAAATGAGTACCTGTATTTAGTTTATTCACGATCTACTTGGTGGATTGACTGTGCACATTTATAATTCTATACAGAGATTAAGTACAATGAGGACTATAAGAAGGGGGGAAAGGACCATCAAAGTCGCTGATGGTCGTGAAGCTGACGTGGAAGCCATAGGAATTTATCCTCTTAGATTTAGTAGTGGTTTCATACTTAAGCTTCATGATGTTTTATGTTCCTAGTTTAAAGAGGAATTTGATATCAGTTTCATGTTTGGATGATTGTGGATTTGTTTGCCATTTTGGCGAGGACAAATGCTCTATTAGTTCAAATAATAAGATTGTGGGTCTTGTCTTCAGACAAGACATGCTCTATCTATTATCCACTCATGATAATGTGAATGTTTTAAGTAATGATCAAATTCCTGCTAAGAATGACATAGGAAGAAACAAGCGCAAAAGAATCAATTTTGAAACATCGTCAAAATTATGACATTGTCGTTTATGCTATATTTCGAGGGGGGATCGAACACTTAGTATCTCAATCGATCTTACATCACTTAGACTTTTTAGATTCAGAAGAATACATTGATTGCATTAAAGGAAAATTTGTTAAGACTATTAAGAAGAACGCCATACGCAGCATGAGAATTTTAAAAATTATTCACACAAACATTTGTGGTTCATTTCCTATAGTCTCATAGACGGGTATAACTAGTTCATAACGTTCACGGACGACTACACTCGTTATGGTTACATTTATCCAATTAAGGAGTGATCCAAAGCATTGAATAAGTTTAAGATATTTAAGGTTGAAGTAGAAAATCAGCACAATGTTAAGATTAAGGTAGTAAGATCTAATTGCGGAGGTGACTACTACGGTCGGCATACCCCATATGATCAGGTTCCTGGACCCTTTGCAAGGTTTTTACAGAAACATGGCATAGTCATCCAATATTCTACACCGGGCGAACCTCAACAAAACGGTGTTTTGGAACGTAGAAATCGTACGCTTATGGACATGGTATGAAGTATATTAAGTTATTCTACATTACCAGTTAGCTTGTGGATGGAGACGTTAAAAACCGTCATTCATGTGCTTAATCGGGTTCCCACTAAGTCAGCACCTCAGATACCGTATGAGATGTGGACGGGACGTAAGCCCTCATTAAATTATTTTCATATTTGGGGCTGTCCAGCTGAGGCTAAGATGTTCAACCCAAACATTAGTAAACTGGAATCTAGAACAGTTAGTTGTCATTTTATTGGCTATCCTGAGAAAAGTAAGGATTTTAGGTTCTATTGTCCAGATTGGCATACTAAGTTTATAGAAACACAACAATGTTGTATTCTTAGAAGACGTATGATCAGGGGTGGAACGATACAGTGTGAAATAGATCATGAGGAGGAACAGATTAGTTTACCCGCTCCAATGACTCAAGAGCCTCATTTCACTCTACCTGTTGTCGTTATGCCACCAGTGTCTGCCACTAGTGACACAACGCCTATTGTTGCACCTCCATCGGCCACAAAAGAAATAAGTGAGGTTCCACCTTCTCAGCCTGTTGAGGATATGGTCGAACAAAATAAGGTTCAACAACAGCCTCCACCCTTAGATGATGCTCAAGTAAGAAGATCACAAAGAGTAAGACAGTCGGCCATCCTGGACGACTATCAGATCTACTTGAGTGAAGAAGTTAAGATGGAGGATGATCTCACCTCTTACGAAGATGCCATGAGACCTCCCTCATATGAATGGTACAAGGCCATGGAAGATGAAATGAGTTCCATGAGTGCCAACAAGGTCTGTGACTTAGTAGAGATTTCTAAAAAAGCCAAAATAGTAGGCTGTAAATGGGTCTACAAGATTAAGCGTGACTCCAAAGGGAAGATCGAAAAGTATAAGACTAGACTTGTGGCTAAGGGATTCACTCAGCGGGAGGGTATTAATTACAATGAGACCTTTTCTCCCGTGTCGTATAAGAATTCTTTTAGAATCATCATGACATTAGTAGCGCATTATGATTTAGAATTGCATCAAATGGATGTAAACACGGTGTTCTTCAATGAGGATCTATATGAGGACGTCTACATGACACAATCGAAAGGTTTTGTCGTTAAGGGTAAGGAACATATGAGATGTCACTTGGAGAAATCCAATTATGAACTTAAGCAAACTTCAAGACATTGGTATCTCAAGTTCGATGAGGTTACTAGAAAATTTGGGTTTAAGAAAAATGAGGAGGATAATTGCATTTATGCTAAGTTTAAGAATGAAAAGTTTATTTTCTTAGTCCTTTATATGGATGACATCTTATTAGCTAGTATTGATGTCAACCTACTCGTAGAAACTAAGAAGTTTTTATCCTCAAACTTTGATATGAAGGATCTAGGTGAAGCGACCTATGTTTTAGGGGTTGAGATACACTGAGATCGTGCTAAGGGGGTTTTAGGACAATCTCATAAGGTATACTTAAAAAGTGTACTTAGAAAGTACGGTATGCATGCTAGTAAAGCCTCGCCTGCTCCAATAGTTAAGGGCGATAGATTTTCAAACTCACAATCATCTAAGAATTGATCAGATGAAAAGAATTCATTATGCTTCTGCTGTTGGAAGTTTGATGTATGCTCAAGTTTGTACACGCTCCGAATTAGTTTTTGTGATTGAGATGCTTGGCAGATACCAAAGTAATCTAGGATTAGATCATAGAAAAACTGTTAAGAAGGCATTAAGATATATGCAGGGTACTAAGCACCTCATGCTAACATATAGTAAGACCGAGTCAGTAGAAATAATGGACTATTCAGATTTAGATTACGCGGGATGTGTGGATACTAAGAAGTCCACGTCATACTATATATTCACCCCGCGAACGGAGCTATATCGTGGAAAGCTCCAAACAAGCAATCACTACATCGTCCACAATGTATGTTGAATTTGTTGCTTGTTATGAGGCCACCGGACGGACACCTTGGCTTAAGAAATTCGTTCCCGGTCTTAAAGTGGTCGACAACAGCCATAAACCACTTAAGTTATACTGCGATAACAGCCAACAGTAATGTACGCTCACAACAATAAGTCAAGTGGTGCTGCCAAACATATCAACATTAAGTATTATGTTGTGAAAGAGAAAATCCAGGATAACAAAATTAGTCTCGAGCATATTAGTACTAAACAAATGCTTGCAGATCCGCTAACTAAGGGTCTCCCGCCCAACATGTTCAGAGAACACGTAGTCGCCATAGGTTTAAGGGAGACCCTGTGATAATATCTTGGATTCTAAGGGGCCACCAAAGTGTCAGATTATTTCTAATTGTGAGACGTATCGTGGTCATCGAGTCAAACAATGCGTAAGTGACTGTTTTGATGCGTCGTGCCCTTTATGTCAAAGCAAAAGAAATATATGTAAGATTAATTTAGTAAATAAGATAATAAGTTAAGGTTCCGAGATCAAGGGGGGAGGGGAATGTTAGTTGTGATCTCGGGGTGACGTGGGCAACAACCACGCCCCCGAGACGGACTCCTCCTACGCGCCCTGATCGGGGACGCAACTGACTCAGTTCGGTGCGACCTCCTCTCATCCGCGCCATATAAATAGAAGGGGAGGGTCGGGGCGCTAATCACCCGAGTTGATCAGCCGCCACAACCTCTCCCGACAAACCCTAATCGATCTATTAAGGTACGGAGTGAGGGGAAAGATCCACACCTTGGAGATCCGCCGCAAACAACGATGTCGATCCTTCTCCAAGCCGCCACTACATCGCTATCGTCCTGCATCCCTGTTCATCCCGCGTCAGGCTAACTTTCCAGCGACCATCCATTAGAGCTCATTGGCATCTAATGAATCCACTGACAATAACACTCTCATCTCTCCCCTAAGTCCCTAATTCCCTTCGTCTTAATGCTGTGATCTATCTTCATGACATTGATTGGTTATTTGTTCAAGTAATTATATCACAGATGTTTAATTATGCCTAAAATTGCTTGTTCTATTAGATTAGACTTAAGTTCACTTGATTAGAAGTTCACAGTAATGATTTAAGCCTAATTAGACCAAACATACAGCACAGCAGGTCCCATCGTGAAAAGGCTTGCCGCATTCGGGTTTTGGATGCGTTCCGGTGTCGTGACACTTGTGCGTTCAGTGCGGTGGTGGGCGTACACTTTAAGGGTCATGGTTGCACGCTGGGGAGAAGAAACGTGCACATCTTTGTTCTGTTGAACAAGTTCAGGCTGGTTTCCAATCGGAAGGAAGCCGATTGAACAGGCGCAAGCCAACGGAGCCACGCGTGCGCACCGAAGCCGATCATCCGCCGCCACCGCGAGCCATCGCGTATCGCCAATGACCATCAATTCAATAAAAGGGGTACGTGGCGTGCATCCAGACGGGGATACACGCCCACTGGTTTACATACCGTATCCATAGAATTTTTTTTCGTGTGTGAGATCGATAGGTATGCACACCATGGGTTGTGCATACGGTATGCAGCAAATCCCCCGCCTGAGGACGACGACGAGGAGGAGAGTGACATGGAACCGGTGGAGGAGAAGCCGGCGCTGGAGTACTGGAACGTGGGCGCGCGGCCCTGCGACGCGTGCGCCGCGGAGCCGGCGCGGCTGCACTGCCGCGCGGACGGCGCGTACCTGTGCCCCAGCTGCGACGCGCGCGCGCACGGGGCCGGCTCCTGCCACGCGCGCGTCTGGCTCTGCGAGCACGCGCCGGCCGCCGTCACCTGCCTCGCCGACGCCGACATCCACTCCGCCAACCCGCTCGCGCGCCGCCACGAGCGGCTCCCCGTCGCGCCCTTCTTCGGCGCGCTCGCCGACGCGCCGCAGCCACTCCCGTCCCCAGCCTTCGCCGCGGGGTTTCAGGGGGCGGCGGACGACGACGGGAGCAACCAGGCCGAGGCGGCTTCGTGGCTCCTCCCCGAGCCCGACGACAACAACAGCCACGAGGACAGCGCCAGCGCCGTCGGCGCTTTCTTTGCAAACTCGGATGGGTGCCACGACTTCGCACGGTCCATGGACGGCATCAAGGCCGTCGGCATGCCGCCTGAGACGGTCCTCACCGGCGGCGGTTTCTTCTGTCTCGATCACTCCATGAACAACAGCGTAAGCCAAGCTATTTCAGAACTTGCTTTTCAAAAAATGGTTTCTTTTGAGTGTACCTGGCGACAACATTGACGTCTTTAATCTCTGCAACTACAGGTATCATCGTCGGAGGTGGCGGTGGTCCCGGACGCGCTAGCGGCGGGCACGCCGTCGGTGGTGAGCAAGGGGAAGGAGCGGGAGGCGCGGCTGATGCGGTACCGGCAGAAGCGCAAGAACCGGCGGTTCGACAAGACCATCCGATACGCGTCCCTGAAGGCGTACGCCGAGACGAGGCCGCGCATCAAGGGCCGCTTCGCCAAGCGGCGCTGCTCCGCGGAGGCCGAGGACGACGCCGCCTGCCGCTCCTCGCCGGTTGTGTCGGTGCCCGCGGCGTCCGACGGCGACTACGGCGTCGTGCCGACCTTCTGATGAAGCCGCCGGCGGACACCGGCCTGCATTTCCGTTGCACGAACTCAATCACAGTCGCACGGGAACCATCGGATCAGGATCTCCACATCCCCTGCCTTAACTCGTGCAGTAGACAGAGGATCCCTCGTCGTCATCGTGGGTGTAAGACCGTCCGCAGTGGTATACTATAAAACATACTAGATATATTGTTTCACAGTATAATTTAGAGTACGTACTGTAAAAGTTGAAGAAAAATAGTGTATAAAATATGTTTTAGAAGGTGTTGATGCGGATAGCCTAACCCAGCCTAATCCAGCCTTGTAAATTATTCACCCCGTAACAAAAAATTTATTGTTTTTTAATTCAAAAATAAATTACAAAATAATAAATTTTTCTTGACACACGAGTACTACACACGTAGAGATGTGCGTTTTACCCACGAGACACGAGTGCACCTGTGACCTGGATTTCTGGAACTCGCTGTTCACTGCTCTGTGCCGCATCGCAGCATTCTGCTCACGGAAAGATTGTTCATTTCTTCGACAAGCAGGAGGGTACGTAGCTGTTCACATTTATTTTGGCTGATATTCTTGATGGAGTACGTGAGCTGGAGAGAACACTAAGCGCCAGCTCATCATTGAACGAAAACATGTCAAAGTTCTACTACAAAGAGGGTGGCAAGACCACTCTTGCAACCGAGCTGTTATTTTGAATTTTTTTATTATTAGCATATTAAAAAATGTTTTAATATTAATAGCCGATGTTTTTTATTTTTTGCAAAAGTAGCAGCCAATTCGCAATACGAAATTGCAAGTCGCCGAGCGGAATCGCGATTTGCACACGTGAACAAGCGACAACAGACCGGACGGCAGCGCTGACAGGGGGCCCCGCCAAGTCGCGATTTAGAATCGCGAGCCACCATTCCGCTGAGCGACTCGCTTTTCTACTCAGTGAGTCACACATCTAAATCGCGACTTGCCTTTCCAGTAAAAAAATATTATGTGTTTATGTTTTTGGTTTGTTTATGTTCTCATTTTTTGTGTCATTTTTATCGTATTTTTTAATATCATTTTAAATGCGTCACAAATAGAAATTTCAAAAACTTTTTGAAGATAACTAAAAAATAGAGAATGCCATAATACGAAGAAAAAATATTGCGACATTAACATATATGAAAATATTAAAAATATTAAAAAAGCTCGGCGAATACTGAAATAGAAATTACAGAGTTCAAAAAATAGGTGTAAGTTTTATGCCTCTCTACGGTACACAAGACAAAGTTTACCTATTTTAGAACGAAAACATATTTGGAATGCGAAACATAAATTGTGATACATGCGAAAAATATTTCGCTACTTCGTTACTACTTGTGATGCGGGCAGTTGCAAGATATGCTATTACATACAAAGTCACCATTCTCATTATTCGTCGGACTTGTATCATGATAATACTCATTTGTTGAAATTCTATTTCGGCTAGTTCACGCATCATATCTCGATTGCGACGTTGTAGATGTTGAATGTACTCTCGAGTTGCTTTAATAGGTGGTGGATCAATCCATAGTGTATATTCATAGTTTTCATCGTTGTAATAACACTAAAACAGAAGTATTGCTATTAAAACTGCATATATGAAAGATATCTATAAATAATATTTAATACTTACTCCACCAACGGGGCAAAGAAAGAAATGACGACCGATGTCGTCTTCTCCATCCATCATTTGGACAATACAATCAAGTTCACAACGACACTTAGACTACTCTTGTTTGCTGCTGTCGTATGGTCGTAGAGGATGAAACGAACTAAAATCACTCTTAGTATAAAGCGGGTAGTCATCCAATACTTGTTCGTACCAAGTCAGATCTCATATCAAGTAATTTTCAAGCACTGCTCTAAAGTTTGCACATCTTCACCTACCACGACTTGTATTCGCTATTGTCTCACCTCCATGCCTACCACAACCTCTACCGGTCATTGTTTTTATATCACTTGGGTGAAGAACACAAGTACTTACGGTAGTTGGGCGAACGTTGAGGGTAAAAATATTTTAATACGAACAGGACAATAAGTGATGTGCTTTACTGAACCACTTTATGATTGATGTAGACAACACACTGATGGCAATGATATGAACCACTTTATGATTGATGTTGACAATACAGTGTGCATAATCGTTACTTTTTTTCTTGACAGGTGATGTTGACAACTCGTACGTGAACCACTTTATAATTAATGTGTACAACACAATGATTGTATTGATCGTTACTTTTTTTGGCAGATGATGTTGACAACTCGTACGTGAACCACTTTATGATTAATGTGGACAACACACTGATCGCAGTGATAGTTACTTTTTTCTTGGCAGATAATGTTGACAACTCGTACGTAACATGTATGTTATATTTTGTCATTTTATATCATGAAATATTTCATAACGGCCATATCAACAACGTAAGTCATCGCAAGATAATGTGAATAATAACATGACATCAACAATATCATTCATAAGTAACATCATTCATAATCAAAGTAACACATGATGGTCCATAATACATAAATATCGTAACTGACAGCTAGTCGCGCCTACCACGCTTAGGATGTGCCCAATGCCTCACCTGGTCCTCATTGTATGTGTAGTATTCTAGAGGACGGCTTTTCCTAACAGGGCGTTCTCGAGGCGCAGGCGTGGTAAACGGATCCTGTGAGGGTTGTGCCAGTGGTGGTGGAGCATCCGATAACTGCGATCCCGTAGCTACATCTCAACTGCGATCCGAAAATTACAAACACCTCAACAAGCAAACCCATCTTGCACATCCCTACGTGATTGACGTGAACGAGGACATCGACCATCTTGAGGATTCCCTGAAGGTCCCGCTTTAGCTGCACCAGTAATGTTTTTTGAATGCAATTCTTGTAACTATGACCACTTTCATTACATGTGCTGCATCTAACTTAAAATCTTCTATTTCCAGACTCATCCATATAATTTCATAAATGACGAGTCCTACGACGTCCCTGTTTTTCTTCAACCTTGTAGTATCCGGACCTCTCAGAAAGTTTTGTCCTGGATCCGTAGTGAAAGATCCATAAATATGAAAACCATAGATATCAGCGTTCCACGTCGTCTTCAATATCTCTTTGAAGTAGTACCCTGAGACATATATAACTGAACATAACGTTGTTAAAGAACATGTTGCAATCACATGAGAACATGGCCTATGTAATAATTCTAGATTCATGCATGTGCATACGCATGATGTATCATAGATAATACACTCTTGTATTGTTTTATCTGCATTACCAAAACATCTGCCCCTGTCTCTGCACAAAACTTCAAATTTATGTTGTGCTGTTCCAGTCGATCTTGAACAATGTAAAGAAATTGTGTTTATCTTCTCGTCCATGTAATCAGAAATATACTTTGAGTAAAGCAGGTTTCATTCGTCAAGAAGACAAGATGCATTAGCGATCGAACACGGAAGTAATTTATAGTTCCATTCACGATCCCTTCTACAATTGCAACCAGTGGTAATCCTCGCAAACCATAGATGACCCAGTTATACACCTACAATGGTACAATTATATTTTAGTATCATAAATATTCGCTGCTATTATTGACATTACATGCTAATACATGCGTACCTCATCTAAATTTGATGTCCTAATTCTGTGATGAGCCCTGTATTTATCATACAGCAAAGCTCACTTTTCTTTTGGCTCATTATGAATCCAATGCGAGAAGGATCGAATAGATGATCCCGCTCTACGAGCTATATTATGATCATCCGATGGAAGACTGCAAAGAGGCGCTAAAACTGGAACCTGTTCAGAATTTGAAGCCTTTCCTAATCGTTCATCTATTTGTTCGGTTGTTAACTCATCCAGACGCTGCCACAAAGCTTCAAACTTTCTCTATTGATTATAACAATATAACTATTTTAATATGTTCATCAGTTGCTTGTTCCTAAAGTGACTACAAAAATTGGCACCCAGATGTCTCATACACCATCTAGATTCTATATCTGACCAAGTACTTGAAATATCACGATCAGAATTTCCGTACTTCAAATTCATTATAGCTTTCAGAAGTCCAGCATGACGATCATGTATGATACAAACATTTTCGCGACCGCAAATGACAGTATTGCGACCACGAACGACGGTATACTTCACCCGATTCAGAAACCAATACCAACTATTAATGTTTTCACTCTCAACAAATGTGAAAGCAACATGCAACAATTGGTTTGCTATCTACTGCTATAGCTGTAAGAATTTGCCCTTTGTACTTTCCTGTTAGAAAAGTATCATCAATAAAAAGTATTGGTCTACAATTGTTAAATGCATTTATGCATGAACCCAAAGTCAAGAAAGCTCGTTGAAGAATAAACTTCCTAGGAATTCTTGAGTTCGGAACATCCATAATGTAAACAAATGTTCCATGATTTCTCATTCTTATGGTGTCTAACAGTCTTGGCAAATTATTATAAGATGCTTCAAATGTACCAAATCTCTTCTCTATCACCTTTACTTTGGCATTACAAGCCTTCGAATAACTTATTGTGTACTTAAAATCTTCCTCAATAGTGTTGATAATTGATTTTGGCTCAAAAGCAACATTATCCACAACTCGAGAGTACATGTAATTTGTAACAAACTGGGATGTAAAAGCAGTATTGCACTTCTCAAGTTCTTGCAACTCACAAGTATGATCAATCAATATTGAATATTTCTAGAGATTGATCCACTTTTGGGCATATCTGTTAAATAAAGATCTTATAGATACCTCATTCTCGTTATATTTCCATGAAATATGATAACCTTCTATAACTCTTAAATTATCAGAATTTTGATTTTTTTCCATTCTGCAGGTACTGGAACTTCTTCATCATCATCTGAGGAGTTATGTTCAGAAATATTCTCATAATCTCTATCTTTCTACCCAGTCTGATCAACTAAATGACCTAATTGTTCACCTTCATTTGCTACACCTGAAGCCTCAATATGGATATTATTAGGTGCATCTTTGTCCCCTTCATTCTCTGATTCTTCAGCTTCTCCATCATTACCATCCTCGTCATCATCATCGACTGGATTAGGTGTCTCATCAATTATCTCTTTTGCTTCTACTTTAAGAAACGGAATTAAAGGTCATCCAAATTGAACGACCCTTTTAGCATAATTCCTCCAAATTGTCTTTCCATTCATCTCAAGTAACTCTCTATAAAACTAACCACTTCTACGACTAACCACTGCATAATACTTCAATTGATATTATTCTTCATTCAGTCTAAACATCCGCATTAACCAATTATGAATACTCAAATAAGTTCGTTCAATTGAATTTGGTATTCCTTTTGTGATAGACGAAAATTTAGATAAACCATTTGAATCATATAGTATCTCGCCATCTCCAAAATAAATTTAAAATGGTATCTTATCCGTCATACCCACTCAACAATATATGCAGTTAGTTATCTCTCAATGATATAATTTTTTAATAATTGTTATTCATCTACTAAAATTATTTAAATTTATTACTAAATTATATATATTTATTTACAATATAATATATATCTAATTCTTAAATAATATATTAATATTAATGCAACACTATTATGTTGCTAACATACAACATTTAAAAAACTTACTATTACTCGTAATAATATCTGACATACTACTCATGACACCTACTTAATAACACAATAAAAATTACTGATAATAATAATACAACTATTTTTACTTATTGTTACTACTACTAATAATAATAAATATATTATAAAATTAATACAAAGTTAATTAACTAAATAAAAATAAAACAATTACTACTATTAAACAATATTACTATTAATACAAATAAAAGTAATTTAATATTAACTAACTAAATAAAAACATCATACATTTCTATTCTCTTTTATTCTCTCCTCTCCTCTCCTCTCCTCTCCTCTCCTCCTCAGGTTATAACCAGAGCGCTCCTCATGGTATAAGTCGGCGCCGCGCATCCTTTTATAGCCCGAGCAGTCGCAACGGTCCAGCGCCTCGTGATCTGTTGTGGGGCCAGTCGCAATTCCGCATCGCGACTTGCCGAACAGATTCACGACTCGCTTATTGGTATTGTGAGTCGCGATTCCGCTTTCTAACGGGAATCTTGACTGGTCAAATGTCGTTCGCGCGGCGTTACGTGTGCAAATCGCGATTCCGCTCGGCGACTCACGATTCCGTATTACGACTTGGCTGCTACTTTTGCAAAAAAAAAAAGTCATCGGCTATTAATATTAAAACATTTTTTTAATATGCTAATGATAGAAAAATCCTGCTATTTTTCGTTTGCTATTCTGGAAATGCCCTACCGGGTGGGCGGGGGATTTGCTGCATACCATATGCACAACCCATGCTGTGCATACCTATCGATCTCAGACACGTGGGCAGATGGACACCGCACAATAGATCCCACTCGACGGACGCACCTAACGTGCAGCTCGGACTCTCGCACTCGCGTGGCTGGACGCCGCCGCCGCCAGCTGAGATGATTCTATTCCGATAGAGCACCCCCATCAATATAAACGTTCTTCTTGCCGCGCCACAGCAGGTTCCGCTTCGTGGATATCTCGTTGTCCTACACGTGACATACAGTGCTACAATCGGCGACCGCGCCAGCATGGTCACATCATCTGTCGTTGAAATCCCAAACTCCAACGTCGCTGAAATGCAAACGAGAAGGGGCGCTAGCCAATCGTCCTCTGCTTTGATCAGGCGCGCCCACTGGTTGCGCAGGTTGCGCCGCACCGTCGGCTGCCACAACTGTAAAGGACTGGGCGACGACGACGGGGTGGCAGCAGCGGGGCTGGGGTGAAGCATTCGAGTTGGTGTGGCTGCAGTCTCTATTGTTTCGTCTGTGCATACTGCGGAGATGAGACGTGCAGAAGGAGGCGGACAAGCTACGACAAGACAACACCCGCACCCAAGCCTGGGTCCGGCCAAGTTTGTCGTGGACGTTGTGATCGACTTGTTTCCCGTCGACGGTCGCGAGGTGAAGAGCCCCGCGCGATATGGCCTGGGCGTGCATGCTCGTCCTAGAATCGAACGCGTGGGAGGAGGCAGCAGCTCGGGGATAGCCGGCCTTTCCCGAGCACGCCGGGGAGAAGAAACGTGCACATCTTTGTTCTGTTGAACGAGTTCAGGCTGGTTTCCAATCGGAAGGAAGCCGACTGAACAGGCGCAATCCAACGGAGCCACGCGTGCGCACCGAAGCCGATCAACCGCCGCCACCGCGAGCCATCGCGAATTGCCAACGACCATCAATTCAATAAAAGGGGTATGTGGCGTGCATCCAGACGGGGATGCACGCCCACTGGTTTACATACCGTATCCATAGAATTTTTTTTCTCGTCCTCAGGCCTGGCGAGTGATTCACGTGCGGAGTGCTGCGGTGTCACGGATTTTGGGGTCGTCTGCGTTGGAAATGGCATGGTTTCGGGGGCCCTCAGCGAGTGCGGCGGGTGGGCAGGGGATTTGCTGCATACCGTATGCACAACCCATGTTGTGCATACCTATCGATCTCAGACACGTGGGCAGATGGACGCCTCACAATAGATCCCACTCGGCGGACGCACCTAACGCACAGCTCAGGCTCTCGCACTCGCGTGGCTGGACGACGACGCCGCCGGCTGAGATGATTCTCTTCCGATAGAGCACCCCCATCAATATAAACGTTCTTCTTGCCGCGCCACAGCAGGTTCCGCTTTGTGGAGATCTCGTTGTCCTGCACGTGACGTACAGTGCTACACTCGGCGACCGCGCCAGCATGGTCACAGCATCTGTCGTTGAAATCCCAAACTCCAACGTCGCTGAAATGCAGACGAGAAGGGGTGCTAGCCAATCGTCCTCTGCTTTGACCAGGCGCGCCCACTGGTTGCGCAGGTTGCGCTGCACCGCCGGCCGCCACAGCCGTAAAGGAGTGGGCGACGACGACGGGGTGGCAGCAGCGGGGCTGGGGTGAAGCATTCAAGTTGGCGTGGCTATAGTCTCTATTGTTTCGTCTGCGCAGACCGCGGAGATGAGACGTGCGGAAGGAGGCGGACAAGCTACGCCGAGACAACATCCGCACCCAAGCCTGGGTCCGGCCAAGTTTGTCGTGGACGTCGTGATCGACTTGTTTCCCATTGACGGTCGCGAGGTGAGAAGCCCCGCGCGATATGGCCTGGGCGTGCATGCTCGTCCTAGAATCGAACGCGTGGGAGGAGGCAGCAGCTCGGGGACAGCCGGCCTTTCCCGAGCACGCCGGGGAGAAGAAACGTGCACATCTTTGTTCTGTTGAACGAGTTCAGGCTGGTTTCCTATCGGAAGGAAGCCGATTGAACAGGCGCAAGCCAACGGAGCCACGCGTGCGCACCGAAGCCGATCAACCGCCGCCATCGCGAATCGCCAACGACCATCATTCAATAAAAGAGGTACGTAGCGCGCATCTAGACGGGGATGCACGCCCACCGGTTTACAGACCGTATTCATAGAATTTTTTTTCGCTGCTGCTGACCATCAGAGAGGGAATACCGTTTGCAACTAGAGAAAGCCCGCAGATTAGTAGAGCGCGAATTCAACAGATGCAAGTGGAGGCAGCGTGCCTATCCAGATTCGGCCCAGATTACTATTACACCGGCACGGCGCTCGGGCACGGCGATCTCGGCGAACGAGCTCGTACTTCAGTTCAGTTCTTCAATGCTGTCACGGTTCTCTGGCTGAACTCAATCGAGCAAAGCAACCCTTAGGCCCCGTTTGGTAGGGTTCCAGATTCACACAGAATCGGAAACGGTTCCATTTGAATCCAGAAACGATTTCAGACTATGAAACAGAATCACTTTAGAAACTGTTTGGCTAACATTTATGTTTTAGTTTTAATAGAAAGGAGAAAAAAAGTGAATTGACTCATTTACCCATGGTTGTTTTCTGGTTGTTCTTCATCTATGTTTGGTTTTTGTGTGACATGTACTCTGATATTGACAAATAAAGATTAAAAAGAAAACACATGTTGGATGTTCCCATAGTCAGTACGTGTGTACTCACCAGTACAAAACATGCACTAGTACAAAAGCTCACTAGTAAAACCGTCATCACTTCTTTCTGGCCATAAACAAAATTTTAGGAACACTAGTACTTGTCAGACAATGCAGTTAGCTATAAAAAATATTGATATTGATAACACGAATTTTAAAAACATGGATTTTATTAAAGAGAATCAAATATGAATAAATGTAAATGCGGGTGGTGGCAAAATTTCGTAATTTTTCCAGAACTTGAACACGACTTACGATTGATCAAAGTGTTCCAAGGTGTGGAACACCTTTTCTGGTGTTTCACCTCTTTAGTTAAAAAATGTGAATCATTTCAGGGTGTTTCTACCCCTGAAACGTTTCTCCCTTTTACCGTTTGGAGCAGTTTTAAGTGATTCTAGCCAGAATCAGAAACGTTTCTACCATCCAAACGGAGCCTTAATTTCTTTTTTTGGAAGAGGTTCGCCCGAACTCAGGTGGAGCCTGGACAAATGCAGTGGCGGCCCATTTAAAAGACGTGGATTGCTAATCTGGGCTGGCATTATGGGCCGAGACGGGTTGATTTCTCTCGGAAAGCTTCGTGGTCGTGGATCCTTGCTTCCGGCGATTGAGATCTCTCATACTCTTAAAGATTTTTTCTTTAAAAATGATATCTCACGAACAAAACTGCAAAATTCCGATACCCGACAAACAAAATAGAAAGCTAGTTTTTCTGCAAAACGATAACGATCAAACAGACATGTCCGTTTGATGCCAATTGTAACATTTGAGCCCTAAAATAAATCTCCTATCACTGGTGTCGGTATCCTGCATATCGGATACCTCATGATACCACACAAAACGCTAAGGAGTTCCTTCAGTCCAAGTTGAAAACTTCCGAAGGCCGCACGTATTATGCAGTACTGGATCCGTCTCCCTCGTTTGGGTAGTTCCGGCATTGTCACATGCAATACAAGGCCGGAGCTAACTCTCTCCATAGAGAAGCTCCGGTACTGCCACATGTATAGTAGCTCTGGACCTGCCTCCCCACGATGGGAAGTTCTGGAGCTGCCACGTGTCGAGCTTCCAGACTTAGGAACTCAACGGAAGACTGACATATCTCCAACGGCTCGGACTTTCAAGGGACAATTAAAGCGACAATTTTAAATGTTATATTAATGACACACAATCAGTGGGCTGTTAATAGGGATAACATCATCATTAAGGCGCGTTATCATACTGTTAATCACACTTAATACTCGTAGATCGAGTATTAGGCCATTAACTACGCTAAAGCCACATGTCGGGTCAGGCAAGTATTGTAACGGTCAGTCCTTAAACTATAAAAGGGTTGCGCCGCGCGGTACATGAACAAGCAAGCTCACACGCTCACTAGTGCCACTCAAATTCACACTTACAACACATAACCCGTGGAGTAGGGTGTTACGATCAGACAGTCTGAACCACGTAAAATCCCTCACATCATCATCTTGTTCGTAATCTCACTCGCGTCCCAATCAATCAAGAACCTCCGCGGGCTACGATCTAATAGTACCGGAGGAAGTGTCGATCGTACACTTCGACCACCAGAAAGTAGCGAATCGAGTGAAAATTGCAATAAAGGAAGCAGATGTTAGAAAATAAGACGCAATTTACTGAACAATTTTGGAAAAACACACGAAAACAACAGCGATCAATACCAGTAGACAGACGGGGCGAGAAATATCGCGTACCGATTTTAAGACAGAGGAACTGTTGTAGATCTGACTGCGATCATTCGTTGCACACGCTGGTGACGACGTTGGGTCGTAGCGCCCGATCTCTTCGGTAGACGACCCGTGGTGAATAATGCGAGCAGTAGCGCGAAGCGCTTCCAAAAACCTTATTCTCCCTCTCCCGGTGCAGGATCGCAAGGGCGAACAATTTCGACGACCTGCTCTCCCGATCGTTGGTGCACGCCGACGCTCTGGATGGAGTAGACAAGAAGCCAACGCAAGGAACACAAATATAGGAACGATCTGATCGTGGGATGATCTGCCGTACTGCGCACACCCGTATTTATAGAGTCCTATGGAGGTGGTTCGTATGCGATCCGAAGGATCCAGGTCCGAACTGATTTTGCAGTCGTTGACGCGCTCGTCTCCAACGACTTGAACTCTGTCTCAGAAGCCCCAAAATTCGAAAGCCCCAAAGCCCAAAGCCCAATTTAATTTTATGCAAAAATATAAAATATAGGCTCGGCTCGAGGCTCAAATTCACACGAACACGCGCGCGCGTGTGTGCGGAGTGTGGCGTGGCGTGACGAGGCGAGCGAATTCATCAAGAGCTCTCTGAGCCGTTCTGCCTCTGCAGTTGCTGTCTCTAAAGCAGTGAGTTCTGCTTTCATGGTTGACCTCGTCAAAATGGTCTGTTTGCAAGACCTCTATAATATAGCGTGAAAGTTGCCTAGAGGGGGGTGAATAGGCAAATCGATCTGAAATGACTTAATAAAACGAGATCAGTACTCAGGGGAGCGGACTAGTCCGGTCCAGGGGCGGACTAGTCCGGTCCAGGGGCGGACTAGTCCAGTCCACCTGTAGGGAAATCCTAAAAAAAGAGTTTCTAATAAGTTTTAGTCCTATTCTTGTGATGCAAAGTATGTTAGAATGACTTAGTGAACCTTAACAAGTTATGGAGCAAGTATGAGTCTAAGGATCACAATGAAACAAGAGTGATGAACAAAAACAGTAAAGCTAACCCTAGAAGAAATGTGCGATAAGTGAAAGCGAAGTACACAAGGGACACAAAGATTTTATCCCGAGGTTCGAACCCACAAAAGAATCTACGTCCCAGTTGAGGAGTCCACGAAGGACGGGTTCAACAACCCTTCCCTCACCAAGTTTACCACACGGGCCTAACTTGGTTCTCCACTATCACAAAGGGTGAATACAAGATTCGTTGTGGTTTCTCACAATTTGAGGCTCCCACCACAAATATGATTACAAATCACAAAGAATGGCTCAAGCCACAGATCACAAAGATTCAACAAGTGCAAGAGATCAAACCGAGAGCCTAGAGCAGTGTTCTTCCTCTTCTTCACCTCACCAAACCCTAATCCACACAAGAATTAGTTTTAGGGGGAAGGTAGGCAAGAAGGAGGCTTTTGGAGGCTCAAAGTTTGCTGTGGCGGCGCTAGGGTTTCAAAGTTCTCAAAGAATTGTTCAAATGAATTCAGGGGTCCTCTATTTATAGAGGTTCCCAGTCCATACTGCTGACTTCAGCAGTTGGGCGGACTAATCCGGCCTAGGGCCCGGACTAGTCCGACCTTTGGGACCACTGACGTCCCTGACAACTATCGCACTGTGCGGCAATCGTCACACTACCCGCCAAACTTCAAATTTAAATGGTCAATTCAAAATGGACTAGTCCGGTCCAACCCGGACTAGTCTGATCTCACATGGAACCTTTTGTTCCGTGTGAAAACAGACTAGTCTGGAGACCATGGACTAGTCCGTCCTCCCAAACTTAGTCGCTGAAGAACCAACTTTCTCACCAATCCGGACTAGTCCGGCCCCCAGGGCGGACTAATCCAATCTTAGTCAGGACCTCTTGGTCTGGACTAAAACGGACAAGTCCATGGTTTTTGGACTTAGTCCCGAAAACCCACTCCACAACTACCCAGACTAGTCCGTCCCACTACGGACTAGTCCAAACTCAGTCAGACCCTTCTGGTCCGGCTGAAAACGGACTTGGCCGGCCAGGAGCAGACTAGTCCGACCACCTGCGCGGACTAGTCCTACCACTCATGCCAGACTCCTCCAACTCTCTTCTCTCAATAGGATTTGATCTCTAAACCGCTTTGAGCTCCTAACTTGATCTCGATGCACTTTACACACACACCCTCACACATATTAGGCTAGTCTAAACTCGACACACTAGAAACCCTAGTTTCTTCTTTTCGAGTCAACATTGCCGTTTTCATCCTTTTACTTTTTGAGGGTTTGTGTTTTTGCTTGAGTCCACACGTGTGCTTAAGATCACTGAGCTCATTAGTTACTTAATTATCATCATCAATCATCCAAAACTCACATGGATCCTAGATGCACTTTCAATCTCCCCCTTTTTGGTGATTGATGACAACACATTAAGTCTTCACATATAAGAGTATAAATTTTGGTTTTCATAACGTGCGGGTGTATGAGTGACCCCCCCTCAATGAATGCATCATAAAAAGATTGAGGAAGTCCTTCATACATACACACGTTATGGTGGGGTGCCTACGTGTTGTGCTCAACAATTTGTGACAAGACATAATAAATATGAATACGATCAAAATATATACATTCAAAGCATCATATTAATATTAAACATTCAAAACATAGTCTTGCACAAATTTAAAACATTCGAATGACATAAATATTATAATAAGAAGTGCAACATATCCAAGGATCCAAAAAAGAGGTGCTACTCCCCACATCTAACTCTCCCGACTCTCCCCCCACATCTAATTCTCCCCCATCTAACTCTTCCCCTTTGGCATCAAGACACCAAAAAGGAAAAGAAGAGGGGAACAACGAGGCCTATCCATTAGTCATCATCCTCCTCACTATCGCCCGCCTCATCATCAGAGTCGCCCTTCGTGGCCTCTGGGTCCTCGTGGTCCTCGTCATCGTCGGTGACCCGTGCCGAGGGAGCCACCCGGGAAGAGCTCTCGTCCTCTTGGAGCTGGGCGAGCTCGTCGGCAGTGAAGTCGGGGAATGGCGTGATCTCGCCATCGCTCTCCTCAGGAGGTGACATGGGTACCCAAGCTTGTCACACACCGCCTTGAGGTACTTCTATTGGCGCTTATGTGCCTGTTGATTCTGGATTTCTTGCTTCCGACAGGAGGTGAAGATAGCCTTGAAGCACTTGAAGAAGGCACTCATTGACTGAGGCGGAGGCGGAGAAGGAGGTGCCACGGGGTGAGGTGCTGCCATTTCGGAGTGAGAGGGAGGCTCCGTATTCTTCCGATGCGGAGGAGGCGGCACTGAAGGAGGCGTCTGAGGATGGAGCGGGCGATGAGTCACATCCTTGACGAAGGTCAAGCCCAACACCTTCTCGATGAGATACATGATGTAGGGCGCATACCCACAAGCACGATTAAGGGTATGCGAGATGTTGAAGATGTAATCGAAGATGTAGTCAACTAGGTTGAACTTCTCATCACCATCAATAAGAAGCAGCAGGTGCCTTAGATTGCCTTGGATCACCCCTGCATCACCATCCTTAGGTGCTATTGTCCTCCTCAGGATCCTGTTCAGGATGCTATAGAATGGCTTGATGTTGCGAGCATGCCCGACATCATATTGAACATGACTGAGATACATGTAGGCCAGCTCATCTCTGTCTATAGCCTTGAGGTTAGAGATAATGATCTCATGATCCAAATGAGCCTCAAGTCCGAGAATCGTGGCAAACTCTACAAAGGTGACTGAGTATTGCTCCCCATGAGTCATCGAAATGATCCGTCTATCACCTTGAGTGGTGAAATGTGACACCCAATTCCGAAAATGAACCAAGTAAACACATATGTGTGCCCAGGACGTTCAACACACATACACGAGTGCAATTACAAACGGTATACAGATAATTACCACAACACAAGATTAATTAACCAAATTTTATTAAACAAACCATATTATCCTTGTATACAAACTCTAATGAATATTAATGACAAGTTCAACTAATGCAGCGGAAATAACTAATTAAGCAAACTAAACAGCTAGGCAGCATAAGCAATAGGGTATAGCGCAACTCCATGCAACACCACAGGCAAAGCTGATGGTAGACACGACCTAGAACTCCGCATTATCACTATTAAACTCCCAATCCTGACCTGCAACTGTTGGGGAGGGATTGCAAGAGTGAGTACATGTCGTACTCAGCAAGTGTGGAAAGTATGACATGTGGCTGATTCAAATGACGACAATAATAATGGTTGAGTGCTGAAAAGTACATTAAAACATTTAGAAAGCAATATATTATGTGTAGGTGAAATAAACCCATCATGAACATAAGTAATATCATAATACCAGTCTGAATTCATTACCATCATCCCTAATTCCAGATTTCACCATTGCCAATAATCTTTTCCAATACCAAAAATAAATCCATAATGAGCCATAACCATTACTAAACCATAACCATAACAAAAATCATCCCAATACCAAGTTTCCTCTAATCATGTGAGGGTCCAGGTTGCTCATAACCTGCAGAGGTTGTACCGCTTTACCCACGTGTTTGTGATTTTATCACCTTTCGATGACTACAGAATCTCAATTATGCCATCTCACACTTCCGTAGGTGTGTGGCCAAGAGATCATAAAATAGCCTTTACAAAGGGATTACTAGCCTATTTAGACCCCACTGAGGTTTCACCGGTGGCGATGTCTCCAAATGAGCACATCTTCAACCAAGGGCCCCCTCTTGAGCCATTCAGATCCCAGGGTAGTCCCACCGATCATCAACAAACCCAATTCGACTACCCCTTCCCTAAGCATCCTTAATGGTCCAAATAGCATTGGCAAAGCCCTAATTAATCAACTACGCCGCACCCATACTTGGCCTCTGGTGGCACTGTAAATCCTGGATGGTCGCTCCACGAACTGGTCCTTAGATCTAAAGCAAGCAGAACCACCATAACATCCAACCCATCCACATACCAGGCATGCTTAGATCACTCATTACCATATCATATTAACCAGTTCATTTTAACCATAATCTCATCCATGCATAATTAAATTGAGTGGTATAGTTGTTTTCCCATCCCAGTTGATTAAGCGAAGTAAAAAGGTAAAAAGCCCATCCCAACTCTATACCATATATTCCAGGTGACAAGGGTGGTCAAACAAAACTAGTAAACTTCCTATCATAGGATTCCCATCAAATTGACACAAGCATGCAGTTTTGCAAACAAAACATTTATTTTAAAACAGGATCAATATGCTTCAAGGACACTTGCCTTGCTCTTGTGGTTGATTAGGGTCAAAGCCTTCAAACTCTTGGTGTTGTAGATCCTCTACGGCACTCTCTAGCGCAAATTCGTCTAATCCACATAATAAACATACAAGACAAGAAACACAATCAAAGAGTGCACAAATATTACTCAATATGACATGACATGCATGATCAATGCAAATGCAAGGTAGAACTTGTTAATAGATTGCTTTTAATGATCACTAACTAGTTCTAATAGTTTTTAACAAGTTTATACAGGTTTAGAGTTGATTAGATCAAATTTTAGAATTAATTTGATGCAATTTAACTAGGAAAATCGGACTAGTCTGTAGAAGGCCACACTAGTCCGCACTTCACAGAACTAGCGAACTAGGGTTACCTAGATCGACGTAAATTTGGAGATTAGGGGTTGAATTCTCGTAAGGAAAAGAGAATAGAAGGTATATCAGGTGTTAGGACTCCAATGAATCAAGAAACTTGGAGGCAACACTTGGATTTTGATGATCTAGGGTTGGTGATGAACTTGGAGGTGAATTGGCGATGAAGGACAAAACTTGATGGAGATCTTGATCCTCTTTCGTTTCTTCCTCTTCTTCTTCTTGCTTGGGATCTCCTCCTCCCTCCTTGATGGTGACTCTCCACGAACTAGGGTTTGGGTGGGGTGGAAAAGTGGCAAATAGATGTCAAGCCAAGGGGTGGGGTTGTTTATATAGAGGTGGAGACTAGGGTTAGATGAATTTCGAGTTTGAGAGGGGTAGAGACCGGTTTAGAGTCCCACAGGGGCTCTAAAAGAGTTAGGCACGACGTACCTAGGCCCACTTAACGTGAAACCCAAGAAACAAGTCGTAAAACAAAAGATCAACTCAGAGTCGCGAAATATCGGACAAGTCCGGAATGGACTTAGTTCAAAGTCGTCCAGAGATAAAATCGGACAAGTCTGGCCTAAAATCGGACAAGTCCGACTTTAGTCAGAGAGGAAAACAAAAAAGTCCGCTGGGACACCGGACTAGTCCGGACAAGTCAAGGGACTTAGCAAATTTTCTAGGATTCTTTGAATATCGGACTAGTCCGCACAAAATCGGACAAGTCCGAAAGTTTCCAGAGGCAAAATTGGACTAGTCCGCAGCAAAAACGGACAAGTCCATTTTTAGTCAGAGATAAAATGGAGTAGTCCTCACTAAAACCGGACTAGTCTGCACTTTCCTGCATTTTAAGTGCGGTTTTGTTCCAAATCAATTTTAAACGCTCCAAATCAATTTTAAACTCATTCCTCTTTCTGTGGGTTAATGTTAAACATGTATATGAATGTATGCAAGGCATGATGCATGAAAATGAGGGTGTTACAAACCTACCCCCTTAAAATGAATCTCGCCCTTGAGATTCGACGCGGAAGGGAAGAGATAGAGAAATTCCTTCTTGATATCATCCTCCAATTCCCACGTTGCTTCTTTTTCTGTATGGTGCTTCCATTGAACCTTACACCATCGAATCACCTTGTTCCTTGTGACTCTCTCTTTGGTTTCCAAGATCTTGACCGGTTGCTCGGCATAAGTCAAATCTTCCTCTAGTTCCAATTCTTCCATTGGCACTTGTTCTTCCGGTACTCGCAAGCACTTATTGAGCTAGGAAACATGAAAGACATCATGGACATCCGAAAGATGAGCTGGCATCTCCAACTTATACGCTACTTCTCCTCTTTTGTCCAAAATCTTGAATTGTCCAATGTAGCGAGGTGCTAGCTTGCCTCTTATGTTAAACCTCTTATGACCTCTTATTGGCGACACCTTGAGGTAAACAAAATCTCCCACTTCGAAGGTTATTTTCCTTCTCCTAATGTCCGCATAGCCTTTTTGTCTTGATTGGGCAGCCCTCAAGTTTTCACGAATTATTTGGACTTGCTTTCCGGCTTCTTGCAACACATCCGGACCAAATACTTGGGTTTCTCCTACCTCATTCCAAAATAAAGGTGTCCTACACTTCCTTCCATAAAGAGCTTCATATGGTGACATCTTCAAACTTGCTTGGTAACTATTATTGTATGAAAATTCTGCATATGACAAGCTTTTGTCCCAACTCTTCCCATGCTTTAAAGCACAAGCTCTTAACATGTCCTCTAAAATCTGATTGGTCCTCTCGGTTTGTCCATCCGTTTGAGGGTCATATGTTGAACTAACATTCAACCTCATTACCAAGGCTTCATGCAACTTTTGCCAAAACCTGGAAGTAAATTGAGAACCTCTATCCGAGACTATCTTCTTCGGAACTCCATGCAAACATACTATTCTTCCCATGTACAGTTCCGCCAATTTCTCTCCATTATAGGTGGTCTTGACGGGAATAAAGTGGGCTGACTTAGTTAACCGATCCACAATTACCCAAATTGAGTCATAACCGGACTGAGTACGTGGTAAACCAACTATGAAGTCTATATCGATTTCTTCCCACTTCCATTCTGGAATCTTTAATGGTTGCAATAGTCCAGCTGACCTTTGATGTTCCGCCTTGAATCGTTGGCACACATCACACAATGCTACATATTCAACTATATCCTTCTTCATGCTATCCCACCAATAGCAAGTCTTCAAGTCTTTGTACATCTTGGTACAACCGGGGTGAATTGAGTAAGGTGAGTCATGTGTCTCTTTTAATATCGTCTCCCAAATATGCTTCACATTAGGCACGACAATCCTCTTACCAAGCCATAGGGTACCATGTTCATCTTCATCAAATCTGAATTCTCTCCCTTCTTCGGTCCTTTCCTTGATTTCCTTGATCTCCTCATCTGTGGTTTGTGCTTCTCTAATTTCTTGCTCCAAGGTAGGATTTAACTCCATCATCTCCATCTCATTTACAAACCCGAGGTTCAACCGTTCGAACTCCTTACATAACTCGGATGGTAACTCTCGAACTGCGAGTTGATGACTTACTCTCTTCCGGCTCAAGGCATCGACCACTACATTGGCTTTTCCAGGATGATAGTTGATCCCCAAATCATAATCTTTGATGAGATCCAATCATCTTCATTGCCTCAAGTTCAGATCCGTTTGTGTGAAAATATACTTCAAACTCTTATGATCCGTATAAATTTCACAACTATGTCCAAGGATGTAGTGTCTCCAAATCTTCAATGCATGTACCACGGCTGCAAGTTCTAAATCATGTGTTGGGCAATTCTGCTCATGTTTCTTCAATTGTCTTGATGCATAGGCGACCACTTAACCTTCTTGCATCAATACACATCCAAGTCCTTGTCTCGATGCGTTACAATAAATATTGAAACTCTTGCTTACATCCGGCAGTACCAAAACTGGGGCTGTTGTCAACCTCTTCTTTAACTCCTCAAAATTATTTTGACAAACTTGAGTCCATTAGAAAGCCTTCCCATTCATTAGCAATTCCGTCATGGGCTTGGCTATCTTGGAAAAGTCCTTAATGAATTGACGGTAATATCCAACCATCCCAAGAAAACTCCTGATTTCCTTTACATTTTGCGGCGGTTCCCACTTCAACACGTCTCTCACTTTTCTGGGGTCAACCGATACTCCTCCTCCTGAGATGATATGACCCAAAAACGACACCTCTTTCAACCAAAACTGACACTTTGTTGAACTTGGCGTACAATTGGTGCTCCCTCAATTTCTGCAACGCAAGCCTCAAGTGTTCCTCATGTTCCTTCTCATCCTTCGAGTAGATCATAATGTCATCAATAAACACCACAACAAACTTATCCAAGTACTCCATGAAGACCTTATTCATGAGGTACATATAGTAGGCATGTGCATTGGTCAATCCAAAGGACATCACGGTGTACTCATAAGATCCATACCGTGTCCTAAAAGTTGTCTTGGATATGTCCGATGGTCTAATCTTCATTTGAAAGTATCCCGACCTCAAATCAATTTTAGAGAAGACACAAGCACCCTTCATCTGATCAAACAAGTCTTCTATGTGTGGCAAGATGTACTTGTTCTTGATTGTCACCTCGTTGAGAGCTCGGTAATCCACACACATTCTTTGCGATCCATCCTTCTTGTCCAAAAATAGAACGGGCGCTCCCCAAGGCGAAGAGCTGGTCCGAATAAAACCCTTCTCTAGTTGCTCTTGAATTTGCTTCTTGAGCTCCAATAATTCCATAGGAGGCATCCTATACGGCCTCTTAGCTATAGGTGCAGTTCCAGGTATTAAATCAATAACAAACTCAATGTCTCGATCAAGTGGCATACCTGGCAACTCGTCTGAAAAAACATCCAAAATTTCACACACCACCGGAATCTCCTCAATTGCGGCACCGTCTATATGATTCAGCTCCAATTGCTTCGGTGTGGTTTGAGATGCTTCAAATTCTACGGTGATCCCTTCTTCATTGGTCAACTTCACCGTCTTCGTAGCACACTCAATAACTCCATTGTGCTTCCTCAACCAGTCCATACCAAGTATAATGTCCAATCCTTGAGAATCCAAAACAATGAGGTTGGCAAAGAAGTCTACCTCCCTTATTCTAAGGCTTACTTTTGGACATACTATGTTTGTCCTCATCTCTCCTCCAGGAGACTTAACCAATAGAGTAAACTTCATATGAGAGATAGGCAAACTATACTTGGCAACATACTTCGATGCAATGAATGAATGCGATGCTCCAGAATCAAACAACATAGTCACGGGGTTGGAGTTGGCGAGAATCATACCAATGACCACGTCATCCGCTTGTTGAGCATCCTCTGTAGAGACATGATTCATGTTGCCACGAGCAAAATTCTGCTGCCCCCAGTTCCCTTGCGGTTGTCCTCCATTGGGTCTTGGGTTTTGCCTTGGTGCATTGCTTCCTTGACCAAGGCTGACTTAAGACATTGATGCACAAAGTGTCCAGCTTCTCCACAAGTATAGCACTTCTTAACTCCATCAGAATTATTGGGACGAGCTTGGTTTTGAATATTGGCACCAGGATAGTTGGCACGAGGTGCATAAGACATTAGAGGCCTAGGTGCTTGCATGACAGGGCGCTGTTGCACAAACTGAATTGGGCGCGGTGCAAATATAGGACGTTGAGCAGGAATAGAAGAGCTGTAATATGGCGCATTAGGTGGTGCAAGGCGAGGGCGCACATTACTCCCTTGTTGCTGTCCTTGATATGGCGTCTTTCTCTTATTGTCTTGCTCCATCTCACGAATCTTGTTCTCAACCACAATTTCTTTGTCCACAAGCTTCTGAAAATTGACATAATCACAGTTCAGTAGTTGCACTTGGATTTCATTGTTCAAGCCCCTCATGAACAAGTATTGCTTCCGGTTGTCCTGGCTCACATCCTCAGGCGCATACCTTGAGAGTTGAGTGAATTTATTGAGATATTCACTCACGCTTGATCTTCCTTGCTTTAAGTTCTTAAATTCTTGCCTCTTCAAAATCATAACACCTTCCGGCACATAATGAGAACGAAAACTCTCCTTAAATTTGACTCAAATAATCCTCTCTTGATTCTCATGAGCATTGCAATATGAATCCCACCAATCCGCAGCTGCTCCAACTAGTTGATGAGAAGTGAAAAGCACCTTCTCCCGGTCACTGCATTGGACAATAGCAAGTTTCTTCTCCAAGGACTTGAGCCAATCATCCGCATCCATAGGGTCAGCAGCTTGAGCAAAGGTTGACGGCCTAGTCCTCATAACCTCTCCTGACCGGTTATGAGGGGGTGGGGGTGGCGGTGGAGGCATGTGATGCTGATTTTTGATATTTCCAGTCTGCAGTTGTCCCATAGTTTGTATCATGGTCTGCATGAGCTGGTTTTGCATAGCCAATAGCTGCTCAATGTTGATAGCTCCCTAAGTAGATCCTTGTCTAATATTGTTCTGAGGCACTCCATCGTTCTCCTCCTCATCATTGCCATCCCTCTGGTTGCGAGTCCTCACCATCTGGGGAAAAGCAAAAGATAAGAATTTAGAAACGTCCCCAACTATATGCATCAAGAGATATGAAACTAGACAACTAACTAGCCTTCGTGGACATGGCAATACTAAAGCATCCCAAAATCCTCTATTAAGCACACAAGCAAACAATATATAGCAACAGCACACCAAACAAAACACATCGATTCCTGACTCTAAAGTGTCCATTCTGTCTAGGCTACATCCTACGGTCAACCTGTGGCTCTGATACCAATCTGTGACACCCGATTTCAAAAATGAATCAAGTAAACGCATATGTGTGCCCAGGACGTTCAACACACATACACGAGTGCAATCACAAACGATATACAGATAATTACCACAACATAAGATTAATTAACCAAATTTTATTAAACAAAAAATATTATCCTCGAATAAAAACTCTAATGAATATTAATGACAAGTTCAACTAATAAAGTGGAAATAACTAATTAAGCATACTAAACAGCTAGGCAGCATAAGCAATAGGGTATAGCGCAGCTCCATGCAACACCACAGGCAAAGCTGACGGTAGACACGCCCTAGAACTCCGTATTATCACCATTAAACTCCCAATCCTGACCTGCAACTGTTGGGGGGATTGCAAGAGCGAGTACATGTCGTACTCAGCAAGTATGGAAAGTATGACATGTGGCTGATTCAAATGACGACAATAATAATGGTTGAGTGCTGAAAAGTACATTAAAACATTTGGAAAACAATATATTATGTGTAGGTGAAATAAACCCATCATGAACATAAGTAATATCATAATACCAACCTGAATTCATTACCATCATCCCTAATTCCAGATTTCACCATTGCCAATAATCATTTCCAATGCCAAAAATTAATCCATAATGAACCATAACCATTACCAAACCATAACCATCCCAATACCAAGTTTCCTCTAATCATTTGAGGGTCCAGGTTGCTCATAACTGGGAGCACGGCTATCATGATAGTTTTAGACACACTCTGCAAAGGTTGTACCGCTTTACCCACGTGTTTGATATTTTATCACCTTTCGGCGACTACAGAATCTCAATTATATCGTCTCACACTTCCGTAGGTGTGTGGCCAAGAGATCACGAAATAGCCTTTACAAAGGGATTACTAGCCTATTTAGACCCCACTGAGGTTTCACCGGTGGCGATGTCTCCAACTGAGCACATCTTCAACCAAGGGCCCCCTCTTGAGCCATTCGGATCCCAGGGTAGTCCCACCGATCATCAACAAACCCAATCCGACTACCCCTTCGCCGAGCATCCTTAATGGTCCAAATAGCACTGGCAAAGCCCTAATTAATCAGCTACGCCGCACCCATACTTGGCCTCGTGGTGGCACTGTAAATCCTGGATGGTCGCTCCACGAACCGATCCTTAGATCTAAAGCAAGCAAAACCACCATAACATCCAACCCATCCACATACCAGCTTGCTTAGATCACCCATTATCATATCATATTAACCAGTTCATGTTAACCATAATCTCATCCATGCATAATTAAATTGAGTGGTATAGTTGTTTTCCCATTCTAGTTGATTAAGCGAAGCAAAAAGGTAAAAAGCCCATCCCGACTCTCTACCATATATTCCAGGTGACAAGGGTGGTCAAACAAAACTAGTAAACTTCCTATTATAGGATTCCTATCAAATTGACACAAGCATGCAGTTTTGCAAACAAAACATTTATTTTAAAACAGGATCAATATGCTTAAAGGACACTTGTCTTGCTCTTGCGTTTGATTGGGGTCAAAGCCTTCAAACTCTTGGTGCTGTAGATCCTCCGCGGCACTCTCTAGCGCAAAGCTGTCTAATCCGCACAATAAACATACAAGACAAGAAACACAATCAAAGAGTGAACAAATATTACTCAATATGACATGACATGCATGATTAATGCAAATGCAAGGTAGAACTTGTTAATAGATTGCTTTTAATGATCACTAACTAGTTCTAATAGTTTTTAACAAGTTTATACAGGTTTGGAGTTGATTAGATCAAATTTTAAAATTAATTTGATTCAATTTAACCAGGAAAATTGGACTAGTCTGTAAAAGGCTGGACTAGTCCACACTTCGCAGAACTAGCGAACTAGGGTTTTCTAGATCGACATAAATTTGGAGATTAGGGGTTGAATTCTCGTAAGGAAAAGAGAATAGAAGGTATACCAGGTGTTAGGACTCCAATGAATCAAGAAACTTGGAGGTAGCACTTGGATTTTGATGATCTAGGGTTGGTGATGAACTTGGACGTGAATTGGTGATGAAGGACAAAACTTGATGGAGATCTTGATCCTCTTTTGTTTCCTCCTCTTCTTCTTCTTGCTTGGGATCTCCTCCTCCCTCCTTGATGGTGGCTCTCCACGAACTAGGGTTTGGGTGGGGTGGAAAAGTGGCAAATAGATGTCAAGCCAAGGGGTGGGGTTGTTTATATCGAGGTGGAGGCTAGGGTTAGATGGATTTCGAATTTGAGAGGGGTAGAGGCTGGTTTAGAGTCCCACATGGGCTCTAAAAGAGTTAGGCACGACGTACCTAGGCCCACTTAACGTGAAACCCAAGAAACAAGTCGTAAAACAAAAGATCAACTCGGAGTCGCGAAATATCGGACAAGTCCGGAATGGACCGGACTAGTCTGAAGTCGTCCAGAGAGAAAATCGGACAAGTGTGGCCTAAAATCGGACAAGTCCGACTTTAGTCAGAGAGGAAAATGGACAAGTCCGCTGGGACACCGGACTAGTTCGGACAAGTCCAGGGACTTAGCAAATTTTCAAGGATTCTTGGAATATCAGACTAGTCCGCACAAAATCGTACAAGTACGAAAGTTTCCAAAGGCAAAATCGGACTAGTCCGCAACAAAAATGGACAAGTCCGTTTTTAGTCAGAGAGAAATCGTATTAGTCCTCACTAAAATCGGACTAGTCCACACTTTCCTGCAATTTAAGTGCGGTTTTGTTCCAAATCAATTTTAAACTCGTTCCTCTTTATGTGGGTTAATGTTAAACATGTATATGAATGTATGCAAGGCATGATGCATGAAAATGAGGGTGTTACATGAAATAGATGGTAGAGTAGAACTGCAGGATGACCTCAACATTGCAGTTGTACTTGAATCCCATGATGCCCTTGAGCTCATGACGCTCAGCTGCCTCAATCACTGCATCAAAAGCAAAGTGTTTCTTCTGGGCCATATACTCCCAGTCTACCCATTTTACTTCGATCACTACCTTCTTCATGTTCTGGTAGACCAGACGTTAATAGTCACAATGAAAGTCACACCAAAACCGTGGGTCGGCGGTGCTCCTTTCATACTTGTAGACTCTTTCTGTCCGCAATTTCCTGTCCCTGTCCGCTCCTTTCCCATGGAAGACATTCGCAGCCAACTCACGCTGCTGATTAGGGTTCCTCTCAGGAGTGTGAACTTCCAGGGGACCAATGGGTTTGGGATGCCCCTTCTCCTTGATGACTACGCCCTTCGCCTTCTTTGTCGGTACCTTCAGAGAGGGCTTCTTTTTCTTGGGCTCGAAAGGAGTCGGGGCCTTACCCTTCTTCGGATCTCTCTCGATCCGGCGTTCGGAAACTTATTCTTGGGCTTGCTCCTTGCCCCTTTATTTATCTCCCATGGTTACAAGTCTCTTCCTTTTGGGGACTTGTGTTGCGGCAGCCTGAGAGTTGTGAGCCTCGCGCTCCTCTTGCTTCTTCTTGCGGAGTTCCTTGTGGGACTCCTCAATTGCATGAGCTAAAGCTTCGTCTTTGTTGTAGGCCGTAGTTGCGGCCCTAGCTTGTTGTTTCTTGGCTGCCTTTGCTCGCTCTTGCTGCTTGAGAAGTTTCTTGGCAGCCTCAACCTCAGCCTGTGCCCTTTCATCGGCAAGGCGAAGTTGCTCGGCCTCCCACTCGGGGTCAGTGGGTGGAGAAGCGGAACGGCGAGGAGCTGCCATCGCTGCTGAAACAGGAGGAAAACATGAGATAGAAGGTCAAGAAGGTGGATCCTTTTGGACATATTGCCACAACAAAACTTTATGAATATGGTCAGTAAGCAATCAACAATCAAACTATGACCATAACTCACAAAGTCAATAGTTATTTGGAGAAAATTGAGATATAGATGAATTTCTCAGACACATGTGTTCTTTTGAATAAGGCATAAGGAAAACATTCAGATGTGCATGTTTCAAGCAACATTTCTAGAATCTATGATATTGAGCTCACTCCTAAGCTCACAAAAGCGCTTCTCATCTAGGGGCTTGGTGAATATATCGGCTAGTTGGTTCTCGGTTCTCACATGGAAAATCACTATATCCCCCTTCAAGAAATGATCTCTTACGAAGTGGTGTCTAATATCAATGTGCTTTGTCCTCGAATGCTCAACTGGACTATGGGATATTTTGATGGCGCTCTCATTGTCACATAGGAGTGGAATGTGGCGCAAGTTTATACCATAATCCCTTAGAGTTTGTCGCATCCAAAGAAGTTGTGCACAACAACTTCCGGCTGCGACATACTTCGCTTCGGCTGTGGAAAGAGCAATGGAGTTTTGTTTATTGGAGGACCAAGACACTAAGGATCTACCCAAGAATTGACATGTCCTGGATGTGCTCTTCCTATCAACTTTGCACCCCGCATAATCTGCATCGGAGTAGCCAATGAGGTTAAACTTGGATCCTTTGGGGTACCAAAGTCCTAGGCTAGGTGTGTGAACTAAATATCTAAGAATTCTCTTAACGGCTGTCAAATGACACACCTTAGGTGCAGCTTGAAAACGTGCACACATACACACACTAAGCATAATATCCGGTCTAGATGCACAAAGATATAACAAAGAACCAATCATGGAACGATATACCTTTTGGTCCACACTTGGACCATCTTCGTTGAGGTCTAGATGTCCATTAGTTGCCATTGGAGTCTTGATGGGTTTGGCCTTGTCCATGTCAAACTTCTTTAATATGTCTTGAGTGTACTTTGTTTGACTTATGAACGTGCCTTCTTTGAGTTGCTTGACTTGGAATCCTATAAAGAACTTCAACTCCCCCATCATGGACATCTCAAATCTTTCTGTCATTATCTTAGAAAACTCATCACAAAACACTTTGTTAGTAGAACCAAATATGATGTCATCGACATATATTTGGCACACAAAGAGATCATCATTAAAGTTCTTGGTAAAGAGAGTATAATCAGCTTTTCCTATCTTAAAACCATTTTGAATCAAAAAGTCTCTAAGGCAATCATACCAAGCTCTAGGAGCTTGTTTGAGGCCATAGAGAGCCTTACGCAATTTGAAGACATGGTTTGAGAAGTCTTGGTCTTCAAAGCCCAGTGGTTGCTCCACATAGACTTCCTCCTTGATTGGGCCATTTAGGAACGCACTCTTGACGTCCATTTGGTAAAGCTTAAAATCATGGTGAGTAGCAAAGGCAAGTAATATACGAATTGACTCTAGCCTAGCTACGGGAGTAAATGTTTCATCAAAATCCAAACTTTCGACTTGTGAGTACCCCTTGGCCGCAAGTCATGCTTTGTTCCTTGTAACAACGCCGTGCTCATCTTGCTTGTTGCGGATAGGGATGAAAACGGTCGGAAACGGACGGAAAAATAGTGAAATCGTTTTCATTTTCATATAAAATTTCCGGAAACAGAATCGGAAACGATATCATTGGAAATGATTACGGTATCGGAAATTTCGGAAATATCAAAAACGGGTACATCGGATCGAAAGTATGTCGATATCGAAACGGTTTTAAATTTATCCGGAATCAACACACCAAAATATTATTCAACTATAACATCAACAACTTAAGTACAAAATATGAGGCAACTTTTACTTTCATTTTATAAAAAATTTCAATATGAAACGAAATCACTTTAGAAACACAATTTAAAATAAATAAATATTTGTATGTAATTAAAGTTAACTTCTTATACAAACCAGTGTACGAATAAAAAAAATTAAAAAATTGAGCTTATTACATGTCAGTCCATTAGACCCAACCTACTATTCGGAAATTATTCGGTTATTGTTCGGAAATTTTCCATTAAAATACGGTATTCTGACAATTCGGTCGGAAATCAGCCCAAATCGTTTTCGTTCCGTTTACCAAATTTCAATGTCCGATAACAACGGTAATCGGATCGAAAATTTCGGAAATTATCGAAAATGATAATTGCGTCGGAAATTTTCGAAAACGACATCAAATGGTACAGTAATTTACCGTACCGTTTTCATCCCTAGTTGCGGAACACCCACTTGGTGCCCACAACATTTGCTTGTGGACGCTTGACAAGCTCCCAAACTTTGTTCCTCTCAAAGTTGTTGAGTTCCTCTTGCATGGACACCACCCAATCCGGGTCTCTCAATGCGTCTTAACCTTATGTGGCTCCATAGAAGAGACAAAGGAGTAATGTTCACAAAAGTTAGCAACACGAGAACGAGTGGTTACTCCTTTTGTAATGTCTCATAGAATGTTGTCAACGGGGTGATCCCGTTGAACACTTTGATGCACACGAGGAGGAGGTTGAGCTCTTGAGTCATCATCATCCTCTTCTTCTTCTTGGTCTCCCCCTTGATGTATGCTTCCCTCTTGACTTTTGTCTTCTTGATCATGTTGAGGTGCCACTTGTCCATATTCAACTTGATCACGTGGGAGATGGCTTCCATCATCTTGTGGTTGGTCACTTGAGCTTTGAGTTTGTTCTTGTGGACGAATATCTCCAAGTGCCATCCTTCTAAGAGCTTCTTGTGGATAGTCTTCTTGATCTAGCACACTTTGATCAACTTGATCCACTTGGGAGCCATTAGTTTCATCAAACACCACGTCGCGTGCTATTTCAACAATCCCGGAGGATTTGTTGAAGACACGGTAGGTGTGGGTGTTTGAATCATAACCAAGCAAGAAACCTTCATCGAACTTTGAAGCGAACTTCGAAGTCCTAGGCTTCTTGTTGAGAATATAGCATTTGCTCCCAAAGACACGAAACTAAGAGACATTGGGTTTCTTACCAACTAGAAGCTCGTAGGGGGTCTTCTTGAGGAGACGGTGAAGGTACAATCGGTTGACGGCGTGGCAAGCGGTGTTAACCGCCTCCGCCCAAAACCGGTCTGATGTCTTGTACTCATCAATCATCGTACTTGACATCTCAATGAGTGTCCTATTCTTCCGTTCCGCCACCCCATTTTGTTGAGGGGAGTATGGGTCTGAAAATTCATGCTTGATGCCCTCCTCATCCAAGAATTCTTCCACTTGAGTGTTCTTGAACTCGGTGCCGTTGTCGCTTCTTATAGCCTTGATTCTTGAGGCGAACTAATTTTGAGCTCTTCTCAAGAACCTCTTGAGGACACCGTGAGTCTCACCCTTATCATGTAAGAAAAATACCCAAGTGAAAAGAGAAAAATCACCAACAATAACAAGACCATATTTGTTACCGCCAATGCTAATGTAGGTTGTTGGCCTGAAAAGGTCCATGTGTAGCAGTTCCAAAGGTCTTGTCATCGTCATGATGTTCTTGGAGGGGTGTTGAGCTCCTACTTGCTTCCCCGCTTGGCAAGCACTATATGGCCTATCCTTTTCAAAGACAACATTCTTCAGACCATAGATGTGCTCGCCCTTAAGAAGCTTTTGTAAGTTCCTCATCCCAACATGGGCTAGCTTTCTATGCCAAAGCCATCCCATGTTGGTTTTTGCCATTAAGCATGTGTCAAGTTGAGCTTTATCTGAGGCGAAATCCACAAGATAAAGCTTTCCCTTGAGCACACCCTTAAAAGCAATTGAGTTATCGCTTCTTCTAAGGACACTCACACCCTCATTAGTAAAAACACAATTATAACCCTTGTCACATAGTTGTGATATGGACAAGAGGTTATAGTCTAGAGAATCAATATGCAAAACGTGAGAAAGAGTATGTTGGTGGAAAATGACAATTTTACCGGAGCCAAGGATATTTCCTCGGCTATTGTCCCCAAATAGGATTCCTTCATTTGGATCATCATGTTGCTCATACTCCATGAACATTCTCCTCTCTCCGGTCATGTGGTTTGTGCATCCACTATCGAGCACTCATTTGGATCCACCGGAGGAGTACGCGTACAAAACAAGATTATGCCTTCCTTTTAGGTAGCCAAGCGGAGTTGGGTCCTTTGACGTTAGTAGTGAGGCACTTGGGAACCCACACACAAGGCTTGGGGATCTTGCGGAGTGGCCCAACATATCTAGCATATACTTTGCCATACTTGTTCCTCATTAAGACATAAGATGCATCAAAATCATGGAAGAGAGGATGCGGTTCAGATTTTGGAAAGTTAGTGCTAGTTGAAGTATTCTTCCCAATTTTAGTTGGGGATGAGCTTCCCTTGATAAAGACAATCAAGTCTTGCCCATACTTGGAGGTTTTAGCATTTTGCTTTCCACCTCTAGTATAACCAATACCATCTTTGACATAGGGAGGTCTTGTGTTGGTGTAAGAACTCCGTGCATACGCCACCTTCTCTTTGTCAAATATGCCACCCTTAGGTGCTTGTTTGCCTTGAGTCAATTTAAGCTCATCCTTTAATTTAAGGATCAAGTTAGAACATTTGCAAGTAGATATTGCTTCGGATGCAACCTTTGAGGAGGATGAGCTTTTGGAGGAAGAGGCTACATTAGTCTTGAGGGACTCAACTTGAGTCTCAAGGATCTTGTTAACTTTTGCCAAGTTGTCAAGTTCGTCCTTGAGCTCAATGGTTGTCTCCTCAAGACTCTAGCATGTTTTCTTGCTTAGAGCAAGTTCATGCTCTAATGCCTTGCTCTTCTCTCTCTCAAGATCAAGGAGCTCACTGAGCTCTTTACATCTCTCCTTTTCATGGATAAGCATGTCCTCTTGCCTATCTATGAGCTCCTCCTTCTCAAAAATTTCATCCGAGAGCAATTTCATTCTACGCAAAGTGCTCTTACTTATGTCCTTAAGCATGTGTTCATTTTCACTAGCACTATCAAAATCATCATGAGAAGATATGGAAGAGGATGAGTTAGAAGTAATCTTTCTCCTTCATTGTTTTGCCATGAGGCAAGTTGGCTTATGGTTGTAGAGGTTGGGGAAAAGCTTGCTTCCCTTGGAGCTCCCCCCGATGGCTATGGTTGCCACCTTCTTCTCGTCTTCGGAGGAGGACTCATCGTTAGAGTCCCATTCCTTGCCTAAGTGAGCATGACCGGAGGGCCTCTTCTTCTTGTAGAACTTCTTTTCTTGAGGCTTGCCCTCCTTCTTCTTCTTGTCCTCTTCATATGGGCAATCCACAATGAAGTGCCTGTACTCGCCACAATTGTAGCAAGCCCTCTTTGTTTTGGGCCTTGCTTTTTCTTTGCCCTTGCTCTCATGCTTGTATCCTCCTTTTCTTCTTCTCATCATCCTCTTGAAATTGTTGATGAAGAGGGCCTCTTCCTCATCGGTGTCAAGGCTCTCCTCATCATCTTCGTTTTGCTCTTTTGAGGAGGATGTCCCTTTGAGTGCAACATCCTTCATCTTTGAAGCGGTGGACCTTTGGAGGTCGTTGTAGAAGAGTGCCTCCTTCTCCATGATCTCGTGGTTGATGATCCTCCCTAGGACCTCCTCCGGGGTCATTTTGGCAAACCCCGGGCTTTCTCGTATCATGGAGCAAAGAGAGACGTTTCTAGGCATGAATGCCCGAATCATCCTCTTCACCACCTCGTGGTCCGTCCACTTGGTGCAGCCATAAGATCTGCTCTTGTTGATGAGCAGCTTTAGGCGATTGTACATCTCTTGGGGAGATTCACCATCCATAATAGCAAACCTCCTGAGCTCTCCTTCAATAAGCTCAATCTTCGCTTCCTTCACGACTCGATTGCCTTCATGAGCCGTCTTGAGGGTGTCCCAAATATCTTTGGCCACCTCAAGTCCATCTACTCGGTTGAATTCATCTCTTGAGAGAGATGAGATGATCACTCTGGCTGCTTGGGCATTGCGGTGAAGGAGCACGACTTGCTCCGGAGTCATGCCTTCTTCATTCTTAGGGATATGCACCCCAGTCAACACAATTTGCCACAATGAGGGGTTGAGTGACACGAGATGGATCTTCATGTTGTGCTTCCACATCCCGTAGTCGGTTCCATCGAATTGAGAAGGCTTCCCCAATGGGATGGAAAGGTAGTGGTTGTTGGAGACGAGGCGTTCATAGTTGTAGCCTTGTTGGTTGTAGTTGGTCGTGCCACCCGTTGTAGAGGTCGAAGTGTCCACCTTTGGAATCTTCAACTTATCTCGAAGTTTCGCCTTGAGCTGGCTAGTCTCTTCGTCATCCGTCGACTTGTCTTGGTATACAAGCACCTCCTCTTGGGTTGCTTGGATCTCATTGGTCGAGACCTCGTCATACCCCACTCCGGCCATCTTCTCTCCGAGTTGTTAGACTCTTTGGGAGAGTCCTGCTTTGATACCAATTGAAAGTTGCCTAGAGGGGGGTGAATAGGCAAATCGACCTGAAATGACTTAATAAAACGAGATCAGTACTCAGGGGCGGACTAGTCCGGTCCAGGGGCGGACTAGTCCGGTCCACATGCAGGGAAAGCCTAAAAAAAAGAGTTTCTAACAAGTTTTAGTCTGATTCTTGTGATGCAAAGTATGTTAGAATGACTTAGTTAACCTTAAGAAGTTATGGAGCAAGTATGAGGCTAAGGATCACAATGAAACAAGAGTGATGAACAAAAACGGTAAAGCTAACCCTAGAAGCAATGTGCGATAAGTGAAAGCAAAGTACACAAGGGACACAAGGATTTTATCCCGAGGTTCGACCCCACAAAGGAATCTACGTCCCCGTTGAGGAGTCCACGAAGGATCGAGTTCAACAACCCTTCCCTCACCAAGTTTACCACACGGACCTAGCTTGGTTCTCCACTATCACAAAGGGTGAATACAAGATTTGTTGTGACTTCTCACAATCTGAGGCTCCCACCACAAATATGATTACAAATCACAAAGAATGGCTCAAGCCACAGATCACAAAGATTCAACAAGTGCAAGAGATCAAACCGAGAGCCTAGAGCAATGTTCTTCCTCTTCTTCACCTCACCAAACCCTAATACACACAAGAATTAGTTTTAGAGGGAAGGTAGGCAAGAAGGAGGCTTTTGGAGGCTCAAAGTTTGTTGTGGCGGCGCTAGGGTTTCAAAGTTCTCAAGGAATTGTTCAGATGAACCCAGGGGTCCTCTATTTATAGAGGTTCCCAGCCCATACTGCTGACTTCAGCAGTTGGGCGGACTTGTACAGCCTAGGGCCCGGACTAGTCCGGCCTTTGGGACCACTGACGTCCCTGACAACTGTCGCACTGCGCGACAATCGTCACGCTACCCGCCAAATTTTAAATTCAAACAGTCACTTCAAAACGGACTAGTCCGGTCCAACCCAGACTAGTCCGATCTCACACAGAATCTTTTGTTCCGTGTAAAAACGGACTAGTCCGGCCCCCAGGGCGGACTAGTCCGGCCTCCCAGACTTAGTCGCTGAAGCACCAACTTTCTCACCAATCCAGACTAGTCCGGCCCCTAGGGCGGACTAGTCCGATCTCAGTCAGGACCTCTTGGTCCGAACTAAAACGGAAAAGTCTGTGGTTTTGGGACTTAGTCCCGAAAACCCACTCCACGACTACCCGGACTAGTCTGTCCCACTACGGACTAGTCCGAACTCAGTGAGACCCTTCTGGTCCAGCTGAAAACGGACTTGGCCAGCCAGGAGCAGACTAGTCCGGCCACCTGCGCGGACTAGTCCAGCCACTCCTGCCAGACTCCTCCAACTCTCTTCTCTCAATAGGATTTGATCTCTAAACTACTTTGAGCTCCTAACTTGATCTCAATGCACTTTACACACACACCCTCACACATATTAGGCTAGTCTAAACTCGACACACTAGAAACCATAGTTTCTTCTTTTCGAGTCAACATCGCCGTTTTCATCCTTTTAATTTTTGAGGGTTTGTGTTTCTGCTTGAGTCCACAACTGTGCTTAAGATCACTGAGCTCATTAGTTACTTAATTGTCGTCATCAATCATCCAAAACCCACGGGGATCCTAGATGCACTTTCATAGCCTCACCAGCTAGAGTGAACACATATCCACTTATGGCATATAGTTCATCAACATCAGAGATCTAGTTCAAATCACTATAACCCTCAAGTACGACCGGATGCCCCGTATAGTGAATTCCATAACTCATTGTACCTCTCAAGTAGAGCATAACCCTTTCAAGTGCATGACAATGATCTATATACAGTTTTGACATGAACCTGGTCAGTTTGCTCACAGCAAACGAGATATCAGGATGGATTGCGCTTGCTAAGTACATAAGTGCACTGATCATCTAAGAATATTTAAGTTGATCTATTGACTCTTTCTTGTTCTTTCTGAATATCACGTTGGGATCATAAGGCGTTGGAGAAATCTTACTATCCATAAAGTCGAACCAGCTCAAGCTTTTCTCAACATAGTGAGATTGACTTAAAGTAATCTCACTCCCATCCTTATTCAGCTTAACGTTCAAAATAACATTAGCTTCTTCCAGATCTTTCATATTAAAACACTTTGATAGAAAAGGACTTGACCTCAGAAATTATATTTATGCTCGTACCAAAAAAGAGTATATCGTCCACATACAAGCATAATATAAAGTTATTGCCCCCACCATAGCGATAATAAACACACCGATCAACCTTATTGATGACAAAGCTCGCAGACATCAAATTACTATCGAACTTCTCATGCCATTGCTTAGGTGCTTGTTTCAGGCCATACAAGTATTTCAACAATTTGCACACTTTTGTCTCTTCACCTTTTACTATGAACTCATCAGACCGTTCCATATAAATTTCCTCTTCCAACTCTTCGTTAAGGAAAGCTGTCTTCACATCCATTTGATGGATGATTAGACCATAAGAAGTAGCCATAGAAAGTAATACACGAATTATCATCATTGTGACGACTGGTGAATAGGTGTCAAAATAGTCTTCACCTTCCTTTTGAGTATAGCCCTTTGCAACTAGTCTCGCCTTGTACTTTTCAATAGTACTGTGAGGCTTGAGCTTCTTCTTGAACACGCACTTGCAGCCTACTGGTTTGCATCCATATGGCTGTTCAGTTAACTCTCAGGTTCCATTGGAAAGAATTGAGTCCATCTCACTATGAACTGTTTTTTCCAGTCATCTGCATTAGGTGATGCATATGCCTCTGCTATGGATCTAGGAGTATCGTCCACAAGGTACACAATAAAATCATCAACGAAGGATTCTGCAATCTGTGATCTCTTACTCGACTTAGTCATTTCATTGTGTTCCTCCTCTGGAACATTCTCAAACGGTGTATCGAGAAACTCGCTAGTTGTGGTGAATTCAGAACAAATTTCAGAAGAGATCCTAATAGTGCTATGCATATCTTTCATAGGAAAATATTCTCAAAAAATGTTGCATCACGAGATTCCATAATAGTATCAACATGCATATCAGGTTCCTTTGATTTAACAACTAAAAATCTATGTGATGCTCCGATGAGCATAGCCTAGAAAGACACAATCCACTGTCTTTGGTCCCAGCTCGCGTTTCTTGGTAATTGGAACATTGACCTTTGCCAAACAACCTCAAGTACATAAGTATGAAAGTGATAGTTTTCTCTCAACCCACTCCTCATAAGGGGTTTTCTCTTTATTCTTGTTTGGAACACGATTTAGGACATGACATGAAGTCAATAGAGCCTCTCCCCACCATGTCTTAGATAAACCAGATGTGTCTAACATGGCCTTCACCAAGTTACACAATGCGCGGTTTTTCCTCTCGGCTATCCCGTTTGATTGGGGTGGATAGGGAGGCGTCCTCTCATATATAATACCGTGTTCTGCACATAAATCATCAAATATTTTGGGAAAATACTTGCCATCACGATCTGACCTAAGACATTTGATTTTCTCTCTAATTAAGTTTCTACTTCAGATTTATAGATTTAAAGTAGTCTAAAGCTTCATCTTTAGTTTGCAACAAGTAAATATAGCAGAATCTAGTAGAATTATCTATTAATGTCATAAAATATTTCTTTCCACTCTTTGTCAACACACCATTCATCTCGCATAGATCAGAATGTATGAGTTCCAATGGTGCCAAGCTTCTCTCCTCAGCTGCCTTGTGAGGCTTTCGAGGTTGCTTTGATTGCACAAAACTATGACACTTAGAACCTTTGAATATGGTGAATTTTGGAATTAATTTGAGACTAGATAACCGATTCATTAAACCAAAATTTACGTGACATAAACGAAAATGCCAAACACTTGCATCATTATTAATACTGTCTTAAATATGATTCACTGACTTATTATTAAATTCTAAAAGAGAAAAACGGAACAAGTCTCCTCATTCATAGCCTTTATCAATAAATTGTCCATGCTTGAACACAACTATTTTATTGGACTCTAAAATTACTTTAAACTCATCTATGCATAGAAGGGTACCACTAACAAGATTCTTGTTCATAGTAGGGACATGCTGACAACCTTTCTCGAAGTTAACTTCAGATCGAACGTGCCAACACCACGAACAGAAGCATGTGACTCATTCCCCATTAGGACAATAGAATCCCGGACGAACTGGTAAGAAGTAAACATGGACATGTCAGAATATACATGAACATTAGCACCTGTATCAAACCACCAAGACAGTGTTTGAGAAACAGAAAGAACAGTAAAAGAGTTACCGTACCCATCTGCATTGCTAGACGTCACGATATTGACATTCTTTTTCCCTCTGCGGTCTGCTCTCTCAGGACGATCCTTGGAAATATGTCCCTGCTCTCCACAGGTGTAGCAACAATCATCATTAGCTTTGTTTGACTTCTTCTTCTTCTTGAAAGCAATAGTTTTGTTTGGCTTGAATTGAGACTTGTTGTTCCCTTTGTTCTTGACATTAGGTTTATGCACCATATTAGCATTGGCGCTAGATTGACCCCATCTCCTTTCTCAGTAGTGTTCTTAGCCTGAGCCTTATCCTCAATATCAAAAGATGCTATCAGGTTTTCAACTGATATTTTCCGCCTCTTGTGTTTGAGAGCTGTAGCGAAGTTCCTCCATGAAGAACGTAACTTTGCAATACTGCACCCAGCGACAAACTTGTCGGGTAAAGGACACTTAAGAAGGTTGAGCCCTCTCGCAAGACACTGTATTTCATGAGCTTGTTCAACTACGAGACAATTGTTAACCATCTCGTAGTCATGAAAATTCTTCATGATATACAATTCACCGCCTGCATCAGCTACACTATACTTAGCATTAAGTGCATCCTAGAGCTCCTTACCATCTGTGAGTGTCAGATAGACATTACAAAGTTTGTTGTCAAGAACACTTAAAATACATCCTCTCAGGGCTGAATTGGCTTCCTCGAACTTCATCTGTTCTTCAACAGATAAAGGACCTTGAGGCCCGCCCTCGGTTACCCAGAAATCTTAAGTGACTCGAGCTAGAGCGTGACCTTAACTTGTCACCTCTTGAAGTGCAGACAAGTGAATTTCTCTGGCCTCAGTGCATCAGCTAAAGTCATCATGTTCAACTTAGGAAATTGTCTAATAAGATTTTTGGATTGTTAGAAAATAAGAGGCAATTTACTGAACAATTCTGGAAAAACATACAAAAACAGCAGCGATCTATACCGGCAGACAGACAAGACGAGAAATATCGCGTATCGATTTGAAGCTCGAGGAACTGCTATAGATCTGACTGTGATTAGTCGCTGCAGACACTGATGAAGACGTTGGGCTGCAGCGTCCGACCTCTTCGGTAGATGACCCGTGGTGAAGAACGTGAGCAGTCGCGCGAAGCGCTTCTCAAAAATCTTATTCTCCCTCTCTTGGTGTAGGATCGCAAGGGCTCGGCTTGAGGCTCGAATTCACACGAGCGCGCGTGTGGGGCGTGACGAGCAAGGAGGAGGAGGAACGCGTGTGGACAACCCTCTCTTTCTCTCTCCGCTCTCACTCAAGGAGTGAAAGAACAAACTCTCTTATATGTAAGGGTTGTTCCCCTTCCACTTTCCATATAAAACTAAATATTTAGCACCACACTCTCTTACACCAATAGGCATTTAAGATTTATTAAGAATTATTTCTAAATATTAATTAGGTCTAACCTATTTATTCCAACAGCAGACTCATCACTCATTGGGGCGCTTTGGTACGCAACTGACAAAATCGAACAAACAGTGGACAAATCCTTCCGCCTACTCTTGCACCAGTTCTTGTATAAGCTTCTCATTTGCACCAGAATTTTACTTGCCTTAATTATTGGTGGAGTTTTTCTCCGCCGCGTGAGACGGGTGATTGTAACAATATTATCCTCATGTTTTCAATTTTGATCATCATATAAATATAGCAGAGTTTGCAACAGATGTGCAATTTCGTATGGTCAGATCCACCTAACACAACACCAATCATTTTAGCTTGAAAACACGTGGAATCATCAACGTGCACGGGCCAAAATTCACGTGCATCACGAATCCAGATCCCTCTCCGTCTGGGCCCCACGGCGGCCGGGTGCATCACTAATCCACGGCACGACGGGCCAATCCAATCCCGTCTCTTCACGCCGCGACACCGCCGCCTCTCGCGTCTCTTTTAGGCCTCCTTTGGTAGCAAGGGGAGGGATACCCAGGGAAGAAAATCCTTTCTTCCATTTCCCCTATCCCCTTGCTTCCCAGGGGCTGCCTACCCCAGTCCGTGAAGTTTATTTGGTGAGTCGGGGAAAATTTTCCCAGGGATTTTTTTTTAAAAAATAGAAAATGCTCAAAAAATCCAAAAAATACAAAAATGATCTCTAAAAAGAATAAAAAAAAACACTAAAAACTCAAAAAAATCAGACTTTGTTTTCGCACTGGACTGACAGAAAATTTAAAATTTCAGGAGGTCGCTGACAGAAAATTTCTGGCAATAGCTGCTGGGCGAGAGGCGTCAGTAGTTCACTACAGCATGAAAATAGAGAGATACCACGACACACCGTGGAGATGAAAATGAATAGATCCAAACTGAAATGCTGAATCGCGGAACAAAGTACCAGAGACGTTTTTTAAGATCGGGAAACAAGAATGTGGATAGATAATAGCGTTAATGCTTCTTGTAAAAAACAGAGGATGCCTTGTTTAGGCGGAGACGAGAAGCAGACACAGGGAATATGGCTATTCCAGAGTTTTCTTGTCGCCGTAATGGTAACCCAAATTAGCTGCATTGTTCACTGCACCGTAAAAGCCCCAAGCGCGCCAAGACCTTTGGAACCTGCACATCCAACAAAATCAGATCAAAACTATTATCACAACCACAGCTGATCGGAACAGGTGAAAGCGTAACGAACGCTGCTAAAGCGAACTGAAAGTTCTGGGGTTCACAAGGGAAATTCCTACCTAGCCTGCCTGTGAACGAACAAATACTGTCGTCGACTTCACATTTCAAGCACGATAACTGAAAGGCAGACAAAGAACATACAATGAGTCTTCAAAAACACGTAACTAAGAGAGAGAATTTTGAAATGGATGCAATTTTGATGGCGGTTTCATACTACTTACAGTCTGAATCAGTTTTGACCCACTTTGCATCGTTGCCATCGAGGTCACAAAGCGCGTCCTCAAGACATTCGTTGATTTCTCGCTCATCTAGCTTTCAGTCCAAAGCCCTGCAAGTAGATACTTGCGCTGAGAATTCTGTGGGTGTATCTTCTTCTGCAGTATCGCCCTCAAAACCTGCAGGTACATGAACTCATGGCAAGATATGAAAGACAAACAAGTCAAAGCAAACAAAATTAGTCAAGCAATTTACCACACAATGAACATTTCAAAGAGTATAGTAAGCATTGTCAGTACAATTAAATTCCATCAAGACTGGTAGCAGCCAATTCTAAATCAACGAACAAGGTTTCACAAATGGAGAGACATGTGGCAATGCCATCAATAAAAATGGGCTGAATTAATAGTAATAGTAACAAAAATAAACTACGCAAGTCACATCTAACTAGATAAAGTAGAGGGCAGAGGATCTGATCTATTCAGTAGCCAATCATGCTCCACTTTTATCATTGAGTAGGTACAGTCTACTTCTTTTGTTGCTTCCGCTATACTAATTCCAGATCGCTTTTCTTGCATTCAAAACATTATGAACGAAAACAAAAAACAACAAGATTAGGCATAGGATATTATGGTCAAGTTCAATTGAGTCTGATCTATCTTTGTTTACAGGATCAATCAAGAACAAAAAAAAAACAGCTAAAAATAGATCTAGGAGGGAGCGAGGGTGGAGGGGCGGCCGTACCTGCCTCTGCTCGTAGCCGGCAGCAGATCCATGGATGAGCGGCGCGGAGGGTGCAGAGGGCGAGTAGTACCACGAGATGCGAAAGATGGAGATAGAGCAGATCGGATGCTGCTGCTTTGCACGAGTTCCTGCTACTGGCTTCAGATGCGGCCTTACCAGAGGCAGGATTGGCTGTCGGCGCAGAGAGCGAGTACGGTCGACGGCGGGACGAGGCCGGGCGCGGCGGCGTGGATCCGCGATGACAGGTGAGCGCTTCGGAGTCTGGGGGAGACAGACGACACAGAAGCTTACAAGGCCGGAGGGGGGGGCGACCAGTGGCGCGATGGGTGGAGGCTGGCGGCACGGAGACCGGGAGGCGACCGGCGGCGCGACAGGAGGGGTACGCGAGCGGCGGGGATGGGGAGACGCGACGCACACCGGGGATTTCGTCCCCGACCTGGCGAGACCGGGACGGAAAGCCCGGTGATTCCGCGTGGATCGGGCCGGGATTACGGGCTGCCAAGTGCACCGCAGGGAATAGATGGCCCGTGGATTTCTGGGCCGGGGATTGGACTGGGATCCCCCAGGGATTCTGGGCTACCAAAGGAGGCCTTACGGACTCCTTGTCGTCCCCCACCTGGGCGCGGCGGCGGCGGCGAGCAGCTCACGGCGCCCTCCCCGACCCGCCTTTCCTTCGATCCCGGAACGCAATTCCGTGCAAGTAATGCCCTGAATCCTACTTATGCTGTTTCCGTTGCCGTTATTATGTTTTTTTTTTGGCGTCTACAATTCTCTAGCTGATTGCATGAATCTTGCCAAGGTCCGGATTCCGCGAGTAGAAAGATTGGAGTAAGGTCGAGAAAGGAGTGTTTGTTTAGCAAGATCCGATCCCGTTCCTAGCTAGATTTGTTCTTACCTGCTAGTATGGCTAATCCCGTTTTTGGTTTTCTCCGTTTCTGAATCATCTTCGTTATGTGCTACAATGCAGAAATAATTTCAGTTCGCATCTGATTGAGCGCTGAAGCTGCATAAGCAAGACAATCTGGTTGTACAGTGTAGAAGAAAGTAATTTGGATAGTCAGAGAGAGGCAAGAAGATTTTATTTTAGCAGCAGCAGTGCTCTGGTCCATGGATCCGCAGGTGACCGTCCATGGCGACTGGGTGTCCGCCGTGGTGCCGCTAATGAAGCTGCTGTGCCTGACTGTCATCGGCCTGCTCCTCGCCAACCCGCGGGTCCAGATCTTGCCCAGGGCCACCTTCAAGCTCCTCAGCAAGCTCGTCTTCGCGCTCTTCCTCCCCTGCCTCATTTTCGTCCACCTCGGGCAATCGGTCACCATCGACAACGTCCTACACTGGTGGTTCATCCCGGTCAACGTGCTCATCAGCACAGCCATCGGGTGCTTCCTTGGGTACGTCGTCGCTCTGGTCTGCCGCCCGCCGCCGCAGTTCTTCCGGTTCACGGTGATCATGACCGGGTTCGGCAACACTGGCAACCTCCCCATTGCCATCATCGGATCAGTCTGCCATACCGAGGATCACCCCTTTGGGCCTGGGTGCCACCGCAAGGGTATTGCTTATGTCTCGTTCGCGCAGTGGGTTGCTGTTATTCTTGTCTACACTTTGGTATACCACATGATGGAGCCACCAATCCAGTTCTATGAGATTGTTGGTGAGGGCAATGAGATACAGGAGGAACCTGAACAGGTCAGCAACTTCAGTAGGCCTCTGCTTCATGAAGCCGAATGGCCAGGGATGGTTGACAAGGAAACTGAGCACTCAAAGACTCCATTCATTGCAAGAGTTTTCATGAGCATTTCTGGTTCCTCGCAGAACACATTTCCTGATATTGATTTTACTGAAGAGGGAACTTCCGCTGGTGCTTCTAGCAGTCCTAAGTCGCTCAGATGTTTGGCAGAACCTAAAGTGGTCAGGAAGATGAGGGTTGTAGCTGAAAAGACCCCAATTCAGCATGTTCTCCAGCCTCCAACAATCGCTTCTTTACTTGCCATTATCATTGGCATGGTTCCGGTCTTCAAAGATTTTGTTTTTGGGGCTGATGCGCCACTCTCTTTCTTCACTGATAGTTTGGAAATCCTTGCTGCTGCTGTGGTTCCGTCGGTGATGTTAATTCTAGGAGGCATGCTTGCAGAAGGCCCAAAAGATAATGCATTAGGTATCAGGACTATCGTCGGTATAACTGTAGCAAGGCTTCTGGTGCTCCCATGCATTGGTATTGGTGTTGTGATGCTAGCAGACAGGTTGAATCTGCTTGTCGAGCAAGACCATATGTACCGCTTTGTGCTTTCACTTCAGTACTCCACGCCAAGTGCCATCCTGCTTGGGGCAATTGCCAGTCTGAGAGGATATGGTGTCAAGGAAGCATCCGCCCTCCTATTCTGGCAGCATATTTGTGCTGTGCTCTCTCTTTCCGTTTACCTGATCATATATTTCAAGTTGTTGTCTTTTATTTGAAGCCAAGTGGTGGCTTGGATAATGACTACTGGAAGAATGGAATTTCAGCCACATCTGCTACCAGTCCAACGTGCCTGCAATTTGCTAGCGATGTTCCATATATTGTCTCAGAACAGGAGTTACAGATGTTATCTGTCCATTTTTGTCAATAATTTGCCGTGCATCTCCTTGACACTATTGTTGCTATATACTACGACTTATTGCATGGAAAGCTATGGAAATATAGTGGTGGAACTACATTATTATTCAGGCCTTGAAATAAATTGTCGACGGGTGCTAAATATGAACATGATTAGTGTTCAGTCTTCATTTGGTAGGATCAGCCATACTACTGTGCTATCCGAGAGTAATACTGCTTCGATTTGACAATACTGATCATGCATATGTGCCGCAGCTGATTTTCATAGAATTGTAGAGTCCACCCCCTCCTTGTTTTTTTTTAAAGAAAGGCTGAAAATGGATTGTAACTGTGAAATGGATTTGCAATGCAATAACGGGTAGGAGCCTAGGGGGTTCTCCCTCTTGAACTCTAGAAAATAATTTATGGAGGTGATCCGGAGACAGGATACTTCGATATATAAGTAAAATATTTTTTCCATTTTATTTATATCACCACATGGGTAATTGGCTACTTCTGATGTTCTACAGGACTCCATAACAAACAATGAACAAAACCAACCTGTTGTGCAGGGGCGGCATACCGGCATTCCAGGCCTTTGTGTCGTGCATGCCAGCCTGAAATCCAACTTCTACTCCACTCTGCCACACCACAACCAGTTTTTTTTTTTTTTTTTTCAAAAATCCCAAGACCGAGCGAGCCTGGGTGTTAACACCAAAACCAGTTGAACTCAAGTGTCAAACAGACCAGACCACTGTTCGGTCTCCAAACTGAATAAACAAAGATAAACGACTCAACGAAGGAAGTGCACTCCACTGATGAATTGTAAAACATTCCACCCGAATGAGTAAGAGGGACTTCTTGTTACAAGAGTACCTTCTGTTTTGGGCATAGATAAAACAGTACCTATAGACATTAAGCTACACTAGCCAGAAACTAAATCATGTCCCAGCATCTACCAATATCACTGACAGCAAAGTTACAAACAGTACCACAATTAGAACTTGGTTTCCTTATCACACCAGAGTAACATCAAGGTCCCTCATGCATAGCCAGTCATGCCGACACTGGGGTTTGTCTTGCTGATATTTTTCACGGCTTGGCTCGTTGCCTTTGTGTAGTACATGTAGAAGTACACGTCCAGAATCATGGTGAACACCACGAACACTGCTCCGGCGATAAACACCCCTTTGCGCAGAGATTGGCAAGTCCAGTTACCCGCATATACCATATCTCTGTACTTGGTGTGGTAGGCATTCTTTGTCGCTCCAGCAATCAAGCAGGACTCTGCAACTGCAAATGTTATCCTGAAAAAAATTGCCCAAAACAATATTATATATGGCAGAGCAGCAAAACTTGGGAAGTACCAAAGATTCTCTTTTATTCTTTTTTTTTTATTTATCATGTGTAAGAAAGCTTAGTAATTACCATGAAGATGTAAAGTATATAATGGACCAGGCTCTACTTCCACCTGGTGCAAGTGGTCTGCCAAAGCACATGCATTTTGTAACACACATCAGCAGTGACTGGCCTGAGAGAAGAAACAGAAAAGCACCAACACCATAGCCAGTAGCAATATCAGAGTCATAAATACAATATGTGGTATTGGAGCTGTCCGTTACTATTGAACCCTGTAATGAAAATGTAAAAGGTAAAATGTCATGATCAGGATTAGTTCTCGTGCAGCTCTTTTATACTTCACTCAACGGTACATGCTGGATGGATTTTGGCAAATGCACGAAGATAAATTGCATTTTACTTTCAAAAAAAATGTGTCACTTAAAAAAAAGATGAACTGCTTTAAATATTACATACTAGATCAGCAATACCCTTCTGAAAAAGAGCTCAAAAGCATCCCTTAGATAATTCAAACAAGTCAATAATAGTCCTAACAACTACAACATGAAAACATGGACTTAGACCAACATGTGAGGGACAATCCATGAAGATCCACAGCAACGACATGGGTTGTAAAGGAAATTTACTGCGAAATACCTAATTGCTAAAAACAGAATATTGGAAAATTAGTAAATTAAACCATGTTTGTCTAACATCCACATGCAGAATAAGTTCATTCGCAAAATTCATATTTCTTCTCCCCGAGCACTCAAATATTCCCATAGTTGTCAAGGTTCTCGTTACAAATAGTGACTAACAAGCTGGTTTGCTCATGTAGGGTTTGTATCAAGCCACCATTACAAGTACTGTATATTAATAATAGTTGTGGATTGCTGCAAGTGACTTTGGATGCCCATTGTCGATGCCAAGATCGAATTGCTATATCAATGCTTTACTAAGAATATCTAGTCCGGCAACAGCAAGACAAAGGTTGGGGGGAGTAATAATATTTAGTGCTGACTGCTGAAGAATAAGATACCTCCTCCATTTATAATTATTTTTCAGGCTGTGATAGCAACATCTTATTCCTTAAATGAGCTCGGGCAATGAGGCAACAAAAAATAAAATCCTATTTCATAGTGACTTTGGCTACAAAGTTGCTTAGCTAACATCAGAGTTGACAATGGATCCGTAGATGACTAAGAGATGATTCTTCTGGTGTTTGGTCCAACTTGGTTCGCTGGACGTTATCTTATGACTTATGAGTGGGAAGGCCTCTATACAAATCTGCAACTATGGTGGTTGACCGACTTGGTTCAAATCAAAGTCTAGAGACTTGTTAATCATTTTGATTAAAACTTTTAACATCATATAGTAGCTCGCTTGCCATGTTTTAATACTGTGCTACATCTAAATATCATCCTTAGTGTCTAGTGTCTACATCAGCATATAACGAGCAGAACACTTGTTACCAACACAAAACATCAACATATAACCGCAGATGAATATTAACACAACACTTGAAAGAACATGGAGTATGAATGAACTGCACGGTGCCCTTCCTGTTCAAACATTACAGTTCAACGAAAAAAAAAATAGGAGGAAAATGTTGAGTGGTTATTCCTGCTGTTGTGCTTGGATGTGTCGACACTGAGAAACTAGAATAGCACCAGAAACCTTTGTTAAACCAAATAGCAGGAGGCCTAAGAATCTCCCCCACCACCACCACTACCACGTACACACAGATCTCTCGGCATCCTTGCGATCCAGTAGCATGCGCAGCTTGGCAGGTGCGGATGCTTCCTGATTTAATGCGCGGATGAAAAAAAAAAAGGCGAGGAATCAGTACCGTGCTGCGGCGGCGCTCGGCGGCGATGGCGAAGCCGAAGGCGGTGAGGCAGAGAGCGACGACCAGAATGTGCACCAGGATGGAGCTCGTCCCCCTATCTGCCATCGCAGTCCTCCTCTAAGTTCCCGCTCGTCTCCTTTGCCTGGGGTGGCTTGCTTTCAGTGAGGAGCGACGAGTCTCTGCTCTGGGTGCGTAAAGTAAGCAGACAAGTTTGAGCACCGACCAGGTCAGAAAGTTGCCTGTGTAAATATTCGTTCCGTTCCGAGAAAGCCGTGTCATTAAGATGCACAAAGTTTAATTATGTATCTTTAAGTTCAATAAATTGATCATCGGTATCAATTAGGTACATGATTCTTTTCTTTACAGTTTTAAATAGCGTGCTACATGTCCATATCCTTTCACCAAATATTTAAATTTGAAGTCAAGGTTCATCAATCCTAGTTATATATGAGCGATGGGCGGAGCTGTTACATCACAATTTTTAACATCAATGTACGGACACGAACTCACTTTAAGGATATTTAATTTATTGTGTTGTTTTATACTCTTACATTATAGAGAGTAATATATAGTGTGAAGAGATGAAGACTCACTATACGACTCTTATTATCCGTCTCGAGAGGGGGCAGCAACCTCAGTGAAGGTGGTACATTAATGAACCAGTTCATGCACCTACAATCGTTAAAAAATTCATGAAACCAAATAACACTAATGAACCAGTGCATGAACTTAAGAGTACTCCCTCTGTCTCAAAATGAACTAAAATTCTTATTCTAAACGGCAAGTAATTTGAAAAGAAAAGAGAAACAACTACAGATATGAATGACGCAACTTAATTTTTTTACTCATTTCATAATAGCGCGGGAACACCTTGTAAAAGAACTTCCTCTATCTCCTCAAATAATTTGAACGGTAGGAGTACTACCAGGACAACACAGTGGGGTCATGATGTCACTGTTTTGAACCATGTCCTTCATTTCCATGTGTCGATGCACAGGGGGCAGGGTCCAATATACAGGGTGCCGGCGACCCGGACCTCTGTTCGCGCCTCGCTGCCGCAGCTGAGCGCAACAGCAGGCCGGGGAGCCCGGGCAAATTAACCCGACGTCGAACGGCATGATGGCTTATCTAGAGCCCGCCTGTGGGGAAGAAAGCGCTGGACGGCGGCGGGGAAACCTAAGCTGTGAGGCAGAGATTTTGTGAGGGAAACGATGGGCGTAAGGGTGTGATGAGACACCGATCAATTCGATGGCTACACGACCCGGTGATCAAGAACCCGGACGGCGCGGGCACATGCGTCTGGCGCCGCGCAGGCGTGGGCGTGGCTGCTGGACTCCATGGCGGCCACTAGTGAGCCGAGCTCTATACCGTCCCACACCAGACATCGGGACGAGGTCTCTAAAATCTACATGACTCTGTTGTGCACTATAATTTCCTCTTTTGTTATTGAGTTGATGAATCCGTTAATTACATCAAGATAAAAAACGCCAGTAGAAAAGGAGTAAACGTAAGACGTCATTGAAAGATGGATAAAATGATGTACGGAATATTTAGAACTTATTTATCTAATTTTGTACTTCCTCGTTTTATTTTATTTCAAGCTGACCCGTTCAAAATAAAATAAATTAATTAGTGTCAAATAAAATGAAACGGAGTACTATACAATATCCTTATAACTCTGAAGTACTGTCTTCGTTTCTAAAAAATTATCGTTTTCTAGTTCATTTCTAAATTAGAAAGTGATTTTTTTAAAAAAGGGAGAAAGTATAAAACATAGCACTCCTTTCGTTTCTAAAAATTTGTCATCTTTTACTTAAAAAAGAAATAAAAAGATGAAAAAATTTTGGAAATAAACAAATGAGAATAATCTCTGGAGTAAACAAACGTGACCTTAATTTATGTTACTTGCGGGGCCATCTGTTGGAATATTTGGGCCTAGGTCCAACTATTCTCTATTGAATTCCAAATGTGTAAAGGAGGCATTAATCCCACATTGACTATTTGAGGAGAGTAGCACTTATTTATAAGAGAAGCTATTTTCTATGTGTAGAATATGTGAGAGAAGGATGGCTATAGTCACAAACAAATCACACGCACGCGCCCGCGCGTATTCGCATATTCGCGTATTTTCGCGTGAGTTAACGCGTGACTTGTGACTTGCGACGTGACGACTGGCGCAGTAAATCTGTGTTCTCTCTTTTTGATAAAACTGACACTAATATGACTTTAATTTGCTGCAATTTGTGGCACTTTATGAGTCAGTTTCTGAAAAAATAATGGTATGCAGTAACTGACGCAATTATGCTGCAAATACTGAAGTTTATTGTCTTCAGTTACTAGAGCCTAATTGTGCTGCTTTACTGTATACTTAACTCTTTCAGTTACTAGAGTCTGTCACTATATATACAGAATGAGTGCATTCATTCAAAAATACAGAGGTGAACAGACTCACTAGTCCACTGTGTTGAGCGTCAGCTACAGGCTAGTCCATCCCTCCCGTCGGCGTGTCACCGACGTGTGGGAGAGCAGTGTCTCCGAAACCACGTTGTAAGGATCGAAACGCCCAAGAGGGGGGTGAATTGGGCTTTCTTTCAAATTTTAAGACAATTAAAAACTAACAACCTAAAGCCCAATTCCCTATGCGATTAAACTATGCAATCAATGTAAATTAAAGTTGCGGAATGAAGATTGCATAAGTGTAAAAAGAGAGAGGGATGCAAACGCTCAAGGGACACGGAGTTTATCCCGTGGTTCGGTAAGATCACAAGGATCTTCCTACATCCACGTTGTGGCACCCACCGAGGGGTTTTGCCACTCCCAAGTCACCGAAACAAGGGGGTCTTCACTATTCTTCTCCGTTCGCCAACCTTGGCAAGGTGGAGCTCAAGCCTTGTACACTTTGGAATCCTCCGGGCTTCCACAATCCTCTTGGCAAGCTCCGGAAGTCATACACACCAAGGGACACTCTCTTATGGCTCTCACTACACTAGAGACTCCAATCACCAAGAGTGGAGGCACCCAAGCACTATCTCTAGCTAGTTCTAGCCTATCTCTTGGTGTACAAATGATGAGCAAATGATGTGAAAGTGGTAGCTCTATTGCTTGAATGCTCTAGGATGTGTAGAGTATGTCTGGGCTTCAAGTCTTGTCGATTTGACAGGTTGAAGGGGTATAAATAGCCAGCCTCCACGAGATAGCCGTTGGAAAAGTAGGCTGACATCACTTCTCTGCGAACACCGGATGATCCGATGTCTCTCCTTCAGTTAACATCGGTCAAAGCCAAATTAGCTGATGTCACCGTGTCAGATATGACCGTTGTTAGACCGATGTTGATCTGTCTTCTCATCGGATGATCCGGTGGCTCTTCCTCCAGAGTTTTGCTTGATCTTGAAGCTTACTGGACTGATCGACCGATGTGTGTAAGTCTGCACATCGGATGATCCGGTGCTTCACTTGGTCCAATGGTGTTGCAATTTGTGATGATGGACCGATGTCACTGAGCCACTCACATCGGATGATCCGGTGAGTTCTTTGCTCTGAGGTCTTCTTCTTCTGTTGACACAACTCGACCGATGCAGTCAACTCAAAGACCATCGGATGATCCGGTGTGTTCAACTTGTTGACTTCGAGTTGTTCTGAGTTGTTCTTTTGGAATTTGAACTTGTGACCTCTTTGACACTTGTTTGAAATGTTGTTTTGATTGTCTTCAAGCATTTTGGTGATGTCAAGTTAGAGCTTTCACTTCTTGTCTTCATATGATTTGATTTGATCTCATTCGTTGATTTTATATGGGTCTCCAATGTAATTTTGATTTCATTTGATTGAGTGTTATTGAGACCTTGCATTCACAAATTCATTAGTAATATCGAATGGTTGTCATTAATCACCGAAACCGTACCTCATGGGGCCTAGATGCTTTCAATCTCCCCCTTTTTGGTGATTGATGACAACACAATAATTTAAAGCGCAATAATAATGAATTTGATGATAATACTCAAGTATATATGCAATGAATACAGCATAGGGTACATTAAGCTTGTAAAACGCAAAAGAAATTTGTGGTGCGAAAAGCTCAATTGATTAAAATCATAAGCAAATGAGACAAGCGAAAGAGTGCTTAATTAAAATTACAAAAGAGTACGCACGAATACAAAGGATAAACACACACTCCCTCTGAGACTACTACTATCACTCTCCCTGACTCTTCTACCTCTTCTCCCCCTTTGGCATCAAGACACCAAAAAGGGATCAGAAAGCCTACAGACCCTGAGAGCTGGGCGCGAGGACGAACTGGGCACCGTCGCAGTCGTCAGAGCTAGAGTCGCCGGTCATAGGAGCTGCCGGAGCGGCGGGAGCTGGAGGGTCCGCTGCTGGTGCTGGAGGAGAGGAAGCAGGTACTGGAGGTGCCGGTGGAGCTGGAGGAAGTGGAGCGCTCACCACGGACGCCGGTGTCTGCTGGAACAAGATCGTCGCCGGCAGTGGTGAGTGAATCGGTGCGCTGGATGCCAGAAGTGGTGACATACTGATTGAAGGGATAGGAGTAGTAGGCACCTGAGCAACACCTGGAGCCAGTCCCAGTCCAGGCTGCTGTGGAGGAAGGGCGATCCCGGTCTGAGTGTAAAGGTTGGTGATCAACCCTATGATCCCCATCATGGCCTGCTGGGTCTGCTGCTGCTGGTCGAGGGTACGGCGGTGCATCTGATCTACCAGGTTGGTGAACCGGTCTGTATCCTCTCGCCTCTGACCGGCGATCTCCAGCTGGAGCTCCTGCTGCTGCCGCTGCAGCTGTGCCAGGTGAGCAACGTGCTCTGCCCTGGCCTGCTCAGCAGCGAGCCTGTCCTGGCGCTGCTGCTCGATCATCTGCTGGAGAAGTGTCGACAGCTCTGACGGCTGTGACACCTGCGCCTCGGACACAGGAGGTGGTGTCGGTGGCGGAGCAGCTGATCCTCCTGCCTCTGCGTCGTGCTGCCTCGGTGAGGGTGGAGGGGGAGGGAAGTACTCCTCGACACTCTCGTCTGTGTCGCTCTCGGACCAGACGTGCTGCAAGTCTCCACCTTGAGCTTCTGCCTCAGCCAGACGCTCATCTTCCCTCTCGAGGTCAGACCAATCCTCCTCAGTCAAGCGAGCCCTGACCTGGCGCTCAACTGGACGACCAAGGCGGCGGTCTCCAGGGGCAGGGGCACGGTAATGTCCGAACCGTGTCACACTCTCGTCAGAGAGACGATCGTGCACGGCAGACTCCTCTGGAACCATCATCGTGAGCAAGTAGCTGATCCAGTGCCCATATGCTAGCTGCCTCATCATGCCCACTCCATCTGTGATGACATCCTCCATCTCGCAGATAATGACATCCACTATATCAAAGTCCATCCCGTTCATGATGTAAAACAGGATCGTCTGCTGGAGGCTAGTGAAACCCTCAAGATAGCCGGACCTCGGCAGGAGGGAGCGACGCAGGGCAAGGTGCACCGTGCGCGCTGCAGGAGTCAACAGGGCCGGAACTCTCGGCTGGTCTGGAGAGAAAGTAGGTCCAAAGAGTGATCTGATCTCCTCCAGAGAGGGAGCCACTCCTCCAGTGAGCGGCCTCCTCGGCGGGTCTGCCTGACCGTAGACTCTCTCATGTATGCAGATGTCGTGCAGGTCTACTCCAAGCAGCTGTCCCAGTGTCTGCCTCGTCAGATGGTAGTGCTGACCCATGAACATGAAGTCAATGGATCGTCTGCCCTCAGAGACGTAGAGGGTGGCGTAGAACACGCGGACCCAATCCTCTACGTAGGCACTCCGCTCATAGGATAGCAGCTGCACCAGACCCCTGTACCTCTCAAAGAACGGCCTGATCTCTGTCCCTGCGGCCACTTCAAGCTGAACCCAATCCATGTAGTTGTGTTGGAACAGCTTGTGGCCACGGCGTCTGTAGGTCTCGTAGAGAGACGCCTGCGTGACCGTCCAGAACCGACTGTCCACCAAAGCTTCCCGGGGTTGCAGGTACCACTCCTCAAGCAATACACTCCATCTGAGCTTTCGGAGTTGCTTGGCCTTCATCTTCTGGTAGTCCGTAAGACGGACTCCCTCACCGACCCGGACGGCCGTGTCCATCTCATAGATGGCCCTCTCGGCCTCCCTGTCCTCACGACGGTCGGCAGCCGTCGGTCTCGGACGAGGAGCCGCCTCGGTGTGACCCCCACGCGTCCGGACAGAGCGCCGGCGGACGAGAGGCTCAACCGGCTCCTCTTCGGCGTCGGAGTCGTCGATCACGGGAGGCTGCCTGGAACGAGCCTCGCGGATCCTCAGGGACCCTCCTCGGCCACGCTCCCGCTCCTCGGCGGCGCGAGCGGCCATCAAGGCCTTCTTCTCATCCTTCGAAAGTTTGCGCTTCTTCGCGGCGGGCTACGCGATCGCCTTTCCCTTTCCTTTGCGGTCGCGACCCATCTAGACGACGAAGAGCTAGGGTTAGTGACGAAGAAAGAAAGGACGATGAAAATAACGATGGACGTCACACGGCACGAGACAAACCTAGGCGACGGAGAGCAAACGAGCCGGGTGTGAAGTTGAAGCGGTGGCGAGGAGAGGCGGCGACGAGGTTGGTGGAGACGTTGGAGGTGAAGGCGGCGCGTGGACGGCGGAGGCCGGAGGGTGACGGCGGCGTCCGGCGGCGGTGGCGCGTGAGGTGGTGGTGGAGCGGCGATGGGGGCGGTGAGTGGTGAGGAGAGGCGGCGGTGGCGCTAGGCGGCGGCGGTGGCGCTAGGCGGCGGCGGCGCTGCGAGCAGGGGGACGACGGCGGCGGCCGACGGCGGCAGCGGCGTCCGGCGGCGGCACTGCAGTGGGCGGCGCTTGGGTGCGGCGGCGGAGGTGGCGGCGATTAGGGCGAGAGGCGGCGGCGATGGCACGGGAGAGGGAGGCGTCGGGGAGAGAGAGAAAGGGCGGCGGCGTGTGGGTTAAATAGTGGACCCCAAACCCTAGCCGATATTTTAACACCGGATGGACCGATGTTAAGAGAAGTAAGCATCGGTCGAATGCCACAGAAAGGATATTCAAGAATTGCTGTTGACACCGGATGGACCGACGTCTAGGGTTTTGATCATCGGTCGAATATCACAGTAAGGGTGTTCAAAAGAGTGATGTAAACACCGGATGGTCCAACGTTGAAGGGAGTAAACATCGGTTGAATTGACCACAGCTCCAGAAGAGTGAACACCAGATGGACCGATGTTTTCCAGAGTGAACGCGTCGGAGCATTTGAGGTTCTGACTAAACTGGGCCTTGAAAATTGAACACCTATTGATCCGATGAGGGATGGGCTAGGGCATCGGATAATCCGATGATAAAAGAACAAAAACATCCCATATATGTCCTTTGACCAAACAAACAATTAACTAGAAACACATGTCTTAGGACTTTTTGGGCAACCCCTTACCCCTCAAGAAGCTAATATGCCAATAGCTTGGCTAGACCTTAATGCAAATGGAACACTGAGAAAAATGGAGGAAAATATCCAAATAAAATGTAAGGCCCATGCTTTGTGAGGTAGAGTATGAAGACTTCTATCTCTTTGAAGCATGATCCTCTAGGCATTAACGTACCTAACATTTTGTTCTTTCCACCTTATATGAGTTGAGATATTGCATTTCAAACAAGTCTCCTTCTCATGAGGTGGGTTCCCCTTTGTGACAATCTACCGTATGCAATGCTAAACAAATTATAGTGCAAGAGATTAAATGAGTGCAAGTTTATATGGCAGGGATCATGCAAGGCATAAAATAAATCTATCTTGCCAAGTTTGAACCTTCCAAAGGCTTCCTCAGGGAAAACTACTTCTAGCTTGCCCCTATCCTTTGGGAGTTAGACAAGACCTATATGATATGCATCCTTACATGAACATGGCAACTTACATGACGTTAGATGCATCTAGCACATTTAATTCACTTCTAAGTCTAGAAAAGGTTTTCTCATCAAGTGGTTTTGTGAAGATATCCGCCAATTGTTCTTCAGATCTAACACCTTGCAAAGAGATGTCTCCTTTAGCCTCATGATCCCGCAAGAAGTGATGGCGAATATCAATGTGCTTAGTGCGGGAGTGTTGAACGGGGTTTCTAGCTATCTTAACCGCACTTTCATTGTCACAAAGGAGAGACACACAACCAATTTTAATTCCAAAGTCCAAGAGGGTTTTCTTCATATATAGAATTTGGGCACAACATGCACCGGCCGCTATATACTCCGCCTCCGCGGTGGACAAAGCCACGGAATTTTGCTTTTTGCTCGACCAAGATACTAGGGAACGCCCAAGTAAGTGGCACCCACCGGAGGTACTCTTGCGATCCACACGGCATCCGGCAAAGTCCGAATCCGAGTATCCCAAGAGATGGAAACTAGCGTTCTTGGGGTACCACAAACCTACACTTGAGGTATGCTTGAGATACCGAAGTATCCTAAAGACCGCCTTCTTATGCGATTCTTTAGGTGCCGCTTGAAAGCGAGCACACAAGCACACACTAAACATAATATCGGGCCTAGATGCGGTAAGGTACAACAATGAACCAATCATGGAGCGGTAGTGAGATTGAACAATAGGTTTACTGTCCAAGTCCGCGTCGAGATGACAATTTGTCGCCATTGGAGTACTTCTAGTGCTACAATCTCCCATTTCAAATTTCTTCAAGAGGTCCTTGGTGTACTTCTCTTGGTATATGAAGGTGCCCTCTTGAAGTTGTTTGATTTGAAATCCAAGGAAGAAGTTGAGCTCTCCAATCATTGACATCTCGAATTCCCTAGATATCATGGTGCCAAACTCATGGCTAAGAGATTTGTTAGTTGAGCCAAAAATGATATCATCGACATAAATTTGACAAATGAATAAATCTTTGTCGATGTCCTTGGTGAAGAGTGTAGTGTCCACCCTCCCGATCTTGAATCCTTGCATGACCAAGAAATCCCTTAGACGTTCATACCACGCCCTAGGTGCTTGCTTGAGCCCGTAGAGCGCCTTGTGTAACCTATACACATGGTTAGGATTCCTCGGATCTTCAAACCCGGGAGGTTGCTCAACATAAACAAGCTCGTTAATATAGCCATTGAGAAAGGCACTTTTAACATCCATTTGATAAAGCATTATATTGTGATGTGAAGTAAAAGCAAGGAGTATGCGAATAGCTTCTAACCAAGCGACCGGAGCGAATGTTTCTCCAAAGTCTAGTCCTTCAACTTGTGAAAAACCCTTGGCCACAAGTCTTGCCTTGTTGCGGACCACGACGCCATTCTCGTCTTGCTTGTTGCGGTATACCCACTTCGTACCAATGACGTTCTTGTCCTTGGGTCGCTCCTCCAACACCCAAACTTCATTGCGGGTGAAGTTGTTGAGTTCTTCTTGCATGGCCATCACCCAATTTGGATCTTGGAGTGCTTCCTCTATATGAGTGGGTTCTACACACGAAACAAAAGAGTAGTGCTCACAAAATGAAGCGACATGGCGAGAACGAGTACTTACTCCCCGTGACGGACTTCCGATGATTTGATCAATCGGATGCGCCTTGGAGATGCGTCCATGCCTCATAAGTGATTGTGGTACACTTGGCGGTGGTGAAGCATCTTGCGCGTCTTGTGGTTGGACTTGATCTTGGACTTCTTCTTGTTGTTGGTGTTGTGTGGCTTGTGAATCTTGCATTGGCAATGGATCATCTTTCTCTTCTTCTTCTTCATCAACTTGAGGCGCCATGGAGGTGTTGATGTTGGAACTTGATGCTCCCCCTTGATCACGGCTCTCCTCAACTTTGGGCTTGATGTCTCCAATGGTCATGTTTTTCATGGCTTCTCGTAGAGGCTCATCATCTATATCATCATGACCAAAACTCTCCTCTTGGGAGCCATTAGTCTCATCAAACTCAACATCACAACTTTCTTCAACTAACCCGGAGGTTTGGTTGAATACTCGATATGCTTTTGAGTTTGACGCATAACCAAGAAAGATACCAACATCACACCTTCTTTCAAACTTACCGAGCCTTTTCTTGCGGTAGATATAGCATTTGCACCCGAAGACTTGGAAGTAGGAGATGTTGGGCTTTCTCCCAATGAGGAGCTCATATGGGGTCTTTTGAAGTAGTCGATGAAGATAGACCCTATTTGCGGCATGGCACGCCGTGTTGATTGCTTCGGCCCAAAACTTCTCCGACGTGCCATAGTCATCAAGCATTGCTCTAGCAAGGGTGATGAGAGTCTTGTTCTTCCTTTCAACGACACCGTTTTGTTGAGGGGTGTATGTGGCCGAAAACTCATGCTTCACGCCTTCACGATCACACCACTCCCCAATGTTGTAGTTTTTGAACTCGGTGCCGTTGTCACTCCGGACCTTGATGATGGGAAGTTGAAATTCCCTTTGAGCACGTTTAGCAAAGGTCTTGAAGATTTCCGGAGTTTCACCCTTGTCACCTAGAAACAAGGTCCAAGCATATCTAGAATAGTCATCAACAATAACAAGACAATAGAAATTACCACCAAGACTTTGATATGTGGACGGTCCGAAGAGGTCTATGTGGAGTAGTTCAAGCGGCTTGGAGGTTGACACCATTGTCTTCATTGGGTGGTGTGAAGCAACATGCTTCCCGGCTTGACAAGCACTACAAAGCTTGTTCTTCTCAAACGTGACATCCTTCACGCCGGTCACCATTCCAAGCTTGAACGACTTCTTAAGCTTGCTCATCCCAATGTGAGCAATGCGTCGATGCCATAGCCAACCCAAGCTTGCTTAGTGAAAAGACAAGTGGTCAAGCTAGCATCCTTGTTGGAGAAGTCCACCAAGTAAAGATGTCCATGCCGAAATCCTTTGAAGATTAGTTATTTGCTTGATTCACTAGTTACTACAACACCATTCTTGTCAAAGGTGCACGTTAGTCCAAGATCACATAGTTGTGCAATGGAAAGTAGATTGAAACTAAGTGACTTAACATATAGTACATTAGAAATGGACAAATCATGCGAAATAGCAATTTTACCTAAACCAATTACCTTCCCCTTTGAGTTGTCACCAAAGGTGACTTGTTCATAATTATCGGGGTTCTCTATGGTGGTGAACATACCATCATTGCCGGTCATATGTTAAGTGCACCCGCTATCGAGTACCCAATGCTTTCCTCCGGCTTTGTAGTTCACCTACACACATGAAGTTAGTTTTTGAGTTTAGGCACCCAAGCTAACTTAGGTCCTTGTATGTGTGATACAAGTGATTTTGGGACCCAAAGTTGCTTGGGGAGCTTCCCCTTCATGCCCTTAATGTCTTTGCCGATGAACCTTGCCTTCACCTTGTCACCTACTTTGCTTAAGAGATAGTGATAATCATGGAAAGTAGATTTGTAGTTAGGAGGCAATTTGGGAGAAGGACGGTTGGGAAGAGGACACTCCCTCGTGTGATGTCCGGTGACCTCACAATGTTGGCAATAGGATCCAACTTCTTTGATGAAGCTCGTCCTAAGCTCCGGTGAGGGCACCTTCCCTTTGTTGAGCACCGGGAAGGATCCAAGTCCTCTCTTGTTGAAGCCTTTGGCTTGTTGGTAGAGGATTTCCTTGTGCTTGTCCTCCCCCTTGGAAAGTCTCACCATACTAGTGCGGAGACTTTCAATTTCGTCCATCAATTACTTCTCCCTAAGGCTTGCTTTCAAAGGCAAAGACTTATCCAAAGTATTAGTGGCATGTGAAATAGTTGATACTTTGCCATCAAGGGTTTCCTTTTTCATGTTTTTCATTTTTAGTTCAATTGCTTTATAAGCAAGGTTAAGCACTTTATGTTCTTGAACCAAGTCATTGTGCTTTCCCAAGAGTGCTTGGTTTGCTAAGTCAAGCTCATGATGATCATGCTTGATTTGAGCATTCTCCTTCTCGATTTGCTTGACATGTGATTTGAGCGTGTCATGCTCTTTAAGTATGGTTACATACTTGTCATGCAAATCGAGCTTTGCACTCTCAAGCGTGGCACAAGCTTGTTCAAGTGCCTTAACCTTGCTCTTCTCCCTTTTTATGATGACATGGTATTCATTAATCATATATGCTAGTTCATCGGGGGAGAGCTCATCATCATCATCGCTAGAATCGTCACATACCTTAGTGTTACCTTTAGCCATGAGGCATATAGGAGGTGGACGAAGAGGTGAGTTGTCCTTATTGACGATGGCAAGGCCCGCCAAGTTTTCTTCATCTTCACTCTCTTCGTCGCTTGATTCTTCATCCGTGATCCACTCATTGGCCTCGCACATGAAGACTTTTTGGGGCCCTCTTCTCTTCTTTGGAAAGAGTTTGGTCTTCTTGCCTTTGTCAAATTTCTTCTTTCCAAAGGAGCGCTTGGGCTTGACCTCTTCTTCATCTTCATCACTTTCTTCTAGCTTTCGATTCTTTCCCTTGTGGTTGTCCTTCCTCTTGTCCGGTCTTGGACAATCATATGATATGTGGCCTTGATCACCACAATTATAGCATGTCTTATTTTCATCTTTTCTTGGGAGGAAGGCTTTCTTCTTGGATCAAAAGAGTATCCCTTCTTTGCGATCTTGGAGTTTAGACGTGAGAATTTTCTCATCATCAACGCAAGCTCATCATCATCATCTTCGCTTGTTGCTTGCTCTTCTTCGCTTGAGCTAGGCTCAACCACTTTCTTTTTCTTGGGAGTTGTCTTCTTAGTTGAAGCCTTGAGAGCAATGGTTTTTGATGATGACTCCTCCATCATTCCAAGTACGCTCATCTCATGAGCATGAATTTCTCCAATGAGCTCCGAGACTTCTATGTTGTCAAGTGATTCCTTTTGGAGCATTGAATTGATAATGTTGTACTTGGGCTTGGGTAGAAGCATGAGGATCTTGCGGTTGATAAGTCCCTTACCAAGAGAAGCAATGTCAAGTGCGTTAATCTCCTCAATGAGCACATTTAAACGAGAAAACATTTGGTTAACATTCTCATGAGGAAGCATTTTGAATTCATCATACTTGGATTTAAGCAAGTGATATTTGAGTTCTTTAACACGAGATGAGCCCTCATGTATTTCAATTAAACATGCCCAAATTTCACAAGCTTTCTCTTTACTAGCAATTCTAGCAAATACGTCTTGACTTATACATTCATAGATGGCATTTCTAGCCTTAGCATCCCATTTTAGTTGATCACCAACATAATTGAGATCTCCAAATCCTGCATGGGTCGCCTTCCCAAACTTCGGGAGCAATAGCCTCTAGGTAGGCACGCATGCGTGCTTTCCAATAGGCAAAGTTCTTGCCCTCGAAGGTAGGAACCGAACCCCCATTCTTGGCCATTTAAGCTCTCTAGCGGTGAAGCTAGAATGATCCAATGAGCAACCTTGCTCTGATACCAATTGTAAGGATCGAAACACCCAAGAGGGGGGGTGAATTGGGCTTTCTTTCAAATTTTAAGGCAATTAAAAACTAACAACCTAAAGCCCAATTCCCTATGCGATTAAACTATGCAATCAATGTAAATTAAAGTTGCGGAATGAAGATTGCATAAGTGTAAAAAGAGAGAGGGATGCAAACGCTCAAGGGACACGGAGTTTATCCCGTGGTTCGGTAAGATCACAAGGATCTTCCTACATCCACGTTGTGGCACCCACCGAGGGGTTTTGCCACTCCCAAGTCACCGAGACAAGGGGGTCTTCACTATTCTTCTCCGTTCGCCAACCTTGGCAAGGTGGAGCTCAAGCCTTGTACACTTTGGAATCCTCCGGGCTTCCACAATCCTCTTGGCAAGCTCCGGAAGTCACACACACCAAGGGACACTCCCTTATGGCTCTCACTACACTAGAGAATCCAATCACCAAGAGTGGAGGCACCCAAGCACTATCTCTAGCTAGTTCTAGCCTATCTCTTGGTGTACAAATGATGAGCAAATGATGTGAAAGTGGTAGCTCTATTGCTTGAATGCTCTAGGATGTGTAGAGTATGTCTGCGCTTCAAGTCTTGTCGATTTGATAGGTTGAAGGGGTATAAATAGCCAGCCTCCACGAGATAGTCGTTGGAAAAGTAGGCTGACATCACTTCTCTGCGAACACCGGATGATCCGATGTCTCCCCTTCAGTTAACATCGGTCAAAGCCAAATTAGCTGATGTCACTGTGTCAGATATGACCGTTGTTAGACCGATGTTGATATGTCTTCTCATCGGATGATCCGGTGGCTCTTCCTCCAGAGTTTTGCTTGATCTTGAAGCTTACTGGAGTGATGGACCGATGTGTGTAAGTCTGCACATCGGATGATCCGGTGCTTCACTTGGTCCAATGGTGTTGCAATCTGTGATGATGGACCGATGTCACTGAGCCACTCACATCGGATGATCCGATGAGTTCTTTGCTCTGAGGTCTTCTTCTTCTGTTGACACAACTCGACCGATGCAGTCAACTCAAAGACCATCGGATGATCTGGTGTGTTCAACTTGTTGACTTCGAGTTGTTCTGAGTTGTTCTTTTGGAATTTGAACTTGTGACCTCTTTGACACTTGTTTGAAATGTTGTTTTGATTGTCTTCAAGCATTTTGGTGATGTCAAGTTAGAGCTTTCACTTCTTGTCTTCATATGATATGATTTGATCTCATTCGTTGATTTTATATGGGTCTCCAATGTAATTTTGATTTCATTTGATTGAGTGTTATTGAGACCTTGCATTCACAAATTCATTAGTAATATCGAATGGTTGTCATTAATCACCGAAACCGTACCTCATGGGGCCTAGATGCTTTCACACGTCCCACTTGAAGAATCTGCACGGATTGGGGCGAATCAGGTTTTTGGGTAGCGTTCGCGCGTCTGCTCGATAGAAGATCTGCTTCATCTACAGTCTTCTTCACACTCCTCTCGTCAATTTTCAAGCTGGAAGCGTCAGCACTGTAAGTAAAGATGAGTTTTCTACGCATGAGTATGATAGATATAATCTGCTTTATTTGCATGTTGGTGTTCATGTTTTGTGTACTATCTGTCATGCGTACTGTTGTAATTTTAGGAATTAATTTTGTCTCTAAAGTGCATTGTTTTCTAACAATCCAAAAACCTGATAGGCACTTTAAGATGGGTAATAGCTTTGCTGATGCGATGAAACCTGAGAAGTTCGCTGGTTCGAACTTTAAGAGATGGGCTACAAAACTTGACTTGTGGCTCACTGCTATGGACATATCTTATGTTCTAAAGTCTGTAGATCGACCCATGACTGTTGAGAAACAGGCTGAGTTTGATAAGGCTAATGTGATGGCAGTGGGTTGTATTTTAAGTGTGCTGTCCGATAAACTGTGTGATGTTTATATGACTCATAAGAGTGCAAAAGAGCTTTGGGAGGCTATCGAATACAAGTACGGTGCGTCGGATGCTGGACATGAGTTGTATGTCATGGAGCGCTATCACGATTTTAAGATGGCAGACAACCGTTCAGTGGTTGAGCAGGCTCATGAAATACAACTTATTGTCGGAGAGCTCCAACAACTTGGACTAAATTTGCCTGATCAATTTGTGGCTGGGGGCATTATTGCCAAATTACCTCCATCTTGGAGGGGATTTGCCACATCTCTGAAACATAAGAGACAGAACATTTCTGTTGAGGATTTGTTGGCTTCTCTTGATGTGGAGGAGAAAGCTCGGGCAAAAGATGGTGCGTCCAAGGTGCATGAAGGACAGACCAGTGCTAATGTCATGCAACATGCTGGACCAAAGAAAGGGAAAAATAAAGTTGTACACACCACCAACTTCAAGAGAAAGGAGAAGAAGAAGATAAACATGGCTGAGATTGAATGCTATGTCTGTGGCAAGGTTGGGCATTTTGCCAAAAAGTGCACAGACAGGAAAGGCAAGAAAACTCAGCAAAAATCTGCCAACATGGTTATTAGCGATGCTGGAACAGCAGGGTATGGTAATACATATACTGTTTTAACAGCATGTCAACCTACTGAATGGTGGATTGATACAGGGGCTAATATCCATGTTTGTGCTGATGTATCTATGTTTTCTTCTTATCAGGCTACCCACGGTGCCTCCGACCTGATGGGAAACGGCTCACGTGCTTCTGTTCATGGTGTTGGTACGGTCAGTCTGAAGTTCACTTCGGGAAAGACCGTGCAGCTGAAGAACGTGCAGCATGCCCCCTCAATAAATAAAAATCTCGTCAGTGGCTCTTTGTTGTGTCGAGACGGATTTAAGTTGGTGTTTGAGTCAAATAAAGTAGTTGTGTCAAAATGTGGACTCTTTATTGGAAAAGGCTATGACAGCGGAGGCTTGTTCCGTTTTTCCCTTTCCCATTCTAGTAGCTCTGTGGTGAATTTTTTGAATAAAGATGATGAAGCGAGTGTTTGGCACTCGCGTTTATGTCATATAAATCTTGGATGCATCTCACGGCTATCTACCTTGAATTTAATTCCTAAAATTCCTATAGTGAAAGGTTCCAAGTGTCAAGCTTGTGTGCAAGCTAAACAGCCAAGAAAACCTCACTTTGCTGTTGATGAACGAAATACGACACTTTTGGAACTCATTCATTCCGACCTTTGTGAAATGAATGGCATATTGACTAAGGGAGAAAAGAAATACTTAATGACATTTATTGACGATTCAAATCGTTACTGTTATGTGTATTTACTTAAATCAAAGGATGAGGCATTAGATCACTTTAAAATCTATAAGGCTGAGGTTGAGAATCAACTAGAAAGAAAAATCAAGAGAATTAGATCTGATCGTGGGGGAGAGTATTTCTCCAATGAGTTCATCCAATTTTGTGTTGAGAATGGAGTTGTACATGAAAGAACACCACCCTATTCACCTCAATCAAATGGGGTTGCCGAGAGGAAAAACCGCACTCTAACAGACTTGGTGAATGCCATGTTAGAAACTGCTGGTTTATCTAAGAATGGTGGGGGGAGGCAGTTTTGACTGCAAACTATGTACTAAATAGAGTTCCCACTAAAAATAGTGAGAAAACTCCATATGAAGGCTGGAAAGGAAGAAAACCATCTCTTTCTTACCTGCGCACATGGGGGTGTTTGGCTATGGTAAATATACCAATAGTTAAAAAGCGTAAACTCGGACCTAATACTGTTGATTGCATCTTTATTGGTTATGCTTCGAATAGTCATGCTTATAGTTTTTTAGTAATCAGATTTGATTCACCACTTGTACTTGTTGATACAATAGTTGAATCCAGAGATGCCACGTTTTTTGAAAGTATTTTTCCTATGAATGATGCACGTAATTCATATGGTCATACGCATGACACAAATTATCCTTCATTCGAAACCTTAGAACAACCTCTTCTGACACCATCAGAAAATCTAGTACAACCGTATGATGGAGAAAACAATGAAACAGCTCATAGAATGAGCAAGAGACAGAGGATCCCAAAATCCTTTGGTGATGATTTCATTGTTTATCTTGTGGATGATACACCCAGATCCATCCAAGAGGCGTTTGCATCTCTTGATGCAGACGATTGGAAGGAAGCAATCCATAGTGAGATGGAATCCATCATGACTAACGGAACCTGGGATGTAGTGGATCGTCCATTCGGTTGTAAAACGATTGGGTGTAAGTGGGTGTTCAAGAAAAAGCTTAGGCCTGATGGTACTATTGAGAAGTACAAGGCCAGACTGGTGGCGAAAGGTTATACACAAAAAGAAGGAGAAGACTTTTTTGATACTTACTCACCCGTTGCTAGAATGACAACAATTCGGGTACTTCTTTCTTTGGCTGCCTCACACGGTCTTCTAATTCATCAAATGGATGTGAAGACGGCTTTCCTTAACGGAGAGTTGGATTAGGAGATTCATATGGATCAGCCAGAAGGATTTGAGATATCCGGTCAAGAGAATAAGGTGTGTAAGTTAAAGAAATCTTTATACGGTCTTAAACAGGCACCAAAGCAGTGGCATGAGAAATTTGATAGTACCATGACACAAGCAGGCTTTGTTGTCAACGAGGTTGATAAATGTGTATAAAATCGATATGGTGGGGGTAGAGGAGTGATCATGTGTTTGTATGTTGATGATATATTAATTTTTGGAACTGATATTGATGTGATAAATGAGGTTAAATCTTTTCTATTCCAAAAATTTGATATGAAAGACTTAGGGGAGGCTGATGTTATCTTAAACGTCAAGCTGATAAGAAATGAGAATGGGATTACTCTTTTACAGTCCCATTATGTTGAGAAGGTCTTGAGCCGTTTTGGCTATTTGGACAGCAAGCCTTCACCAACACTATACGATCCTAGTATAATTCTTCGGAAGAATAAAAGACTAGGAAGAGACCAACTGAGATATTCTCAGATTATTGGTTCGCTCATGTACCTAGCTGGTGCTACTCGACCTGATATTTCTTTCGCGGTTAGCAAATTGAGCCGGTTTACTGCTAATCCAGGAGATGATCATTGGCGCGCGCTTGAGCGAGTTATGCGCTATTTATGTGGTACAATGAGCTATGGACTTCACTATTCAGGAGACCCCAAAGTTTTAGAGGGTTATAGTGATTCCAATTGGATTTCTGATGCTGATGAGATAAAGGCAACAAGTGGTTATGTCTTTACTCTTGGAGGAGCAGCTGTCTCATGGAGGTCTTGTAAACAGACTATTTTGACGAGGTCAACCATGGAAGCAGAGCTTACAACATTAGATACAGCTTCTGTAGAAGCAGAGTGGCTGAAGGAACTCTTGATGGATTTACCAGTGGTGGAAAAACCAATTCCTCCAATTCTTATGTACTGTGACAATCAAACAGTTCTTGCGAAGGTGTCAAGTACAAAGGATAATATGAAATCCTCAAGACATGTGAAAAGACGGTTAAAATCTATCAGAAAATTGAGAAACTCCGGAGTGATAGCCATTGATTATGTTCAAACGGCGAAAAATCTGGCAGATCCGTTTACAAAAGGTCTATCAAGAAATGTGATAGATAGTGCATCGAAGGAGATGGGATTGAGACCCACGTGAGTTATACACAGCGGTAACCCAGACCTATGTGATCGGAGATCCCGTGAATTAGAATTTGGGAAGAACAAGCTGTATGTATAACTAGGAGAGTATATAACTATGTAGTACCCACTCCAGTGAAGGTGCAAAACTCTCCATTCTGTAAGGAAGGCTGACTTTAAGTCTTAATGTGTTCGGAGGCTATAGTGTGAGATACTGTCCTACAGAGTATTCTTGTACGAACACACGTATATGAGCTGACTGTTGGTCACAGTCTGTGAGATTCGGGAATTCTCTAAGAAGCTCATGAAAGAGACACGGGAGTATGACTTATAGGCTCCACCCGAGGACTGGCCCAATAGGCGCCTAGTATCAGTTTGATCTTTAAATGAAACCGTCTCGCGCAAAACTACCAATTCAAGGCATAGTCCATTGTGTAGTTGTGAGTTGGCAGATTTTTTAGATCTAGATGGATGTTCAACCGAATAGGTCTCCATCGTTAAACTGATATATCAAATAACATTGTGGACATATGACAAGTAGTGTCAGCTATGCCTTTGGAATTTGGTGGGGATTGTTGGAATATTTGGGCCTAGACCCAACTATTCTCTATTGAATTCCAAAGGTGTAAAGGAGGCATTAATCCCACATTGACTATTTGAGGAGAGTAGCACTTATTTATAAGAGAAGCTATTTTCTATGTGTGGAATATGTGAGAGAAGGATGGCTATAGTCACAAACAAATCACACGCACGCGCGCGCGCGTATTCGCGTATTCGCGTATTTTCGCGTGAGTTAACGCGTGACTTGTGACTTGCGACGTGGCGACTGGCGCAGTAAATCTGTTCTCTCTCTTTTTGATAAAACTGACACTAATATGACTTTAATTTGCTGCAATTTGTGGCACTTTATGAGTCAGTTTCTGAAAAAATAATGGTATGCAGTAACTGACGCAATTATACTGCAAATACTGAAGTTTATTGTCTTCAGTTACTAGAGCCTAATTGTGTTGCTTTACTGTATACTTAATTCTTTCAGTTACTAGAGTCTGTCACTATATATACAGAATGAGTGCCTTCATTCAAAAATACAGAGGTGAACAGACTCACTAGTCCACTGTGTTGAGCGTCAGCTACAGGCTAGTTCATCCCTCCCGTCGGCGTGTCACCGACGTGTGGGAGAGCAGTGTCTCCGAAACCACGTCCCACTTGAAGAATCTGCACGGATTGGGGCGAATCAGATTTTTGGGTAGCGTTCGCACGTCTGCTCGATAGAAGATCTGCTTCATCTACAGTCTTCTTCACACTCCTCTCGTCAATTTTCAAGTTGGAAGCGTCAGCACTGTAAGTAAAGATGAGTTTTCTACGCATGAGTATGATAGATATAATATGCTTTATTTGCATGTTGGTGTTCATGTTTTGTGGACTATCTGTCATGCGTACTGTTGTAATTTTAGGAATTAATTTTGCCTCTAAAGTGCATTGTTTTCTAACACCATCTAATCTGCCTCGGCAGGGCAGGAGATCGAATTGAAGAAGGAAGCCGTTGCCCGTCAGCCGGCGGCCCCTCTATCATTCGTGAATGGTTTATTCCCGGGAATATGCCGTTCTTACGCTAGCATCTTCCGCAGGATATATGCGCGGTCTTCTCCCCCACCTCTCAGATAGATAGCTGCAGAACAGCAGAAGGCGACATGCTTTTTTCTTCGTCTGGCCAAGCAGAACTTAGTCTTTCCAGTCCCCACTGTTCCTTCGCTTAATGCAGCTCTGAACTTGTTTTGTTGGTGGTCATCTAACCACGCTCCGATCTATCATTAGATGTCGTCCGTGATCATGCGGGTGCATGGTTAGATGACCATCAGCAAACATGTTCTTGAGGCATGCAATCAAGTTATAATCCATGGCTTTTCTGCTACTCTTGATCAATCATAGAAGCTTCTGAAGAAGATCCTGAGAGCTAACTACTCCGTTGAAGCGTGATAAAGGTGATCCAACTCTTCGCGTGCTCGTGTCATGAGTTTTGCTTCTCAGTTTTCGCGTCCCTCGTGTGCAGATTCACTGCGTTTTCTGGAAATGCGAGTCGCGCGCTCGCAACCCACTCCGCACATGCATGGGAGTGTTGTTCCTTCTAAGACCATGTAGATTCATTCAGCTGAAATATGAAAGTGGAAATATCTCTAGGCTCTTATTATGACACAAATATAAGATTGTCACGCATGGAGTGGTGGTTTAGTGATCTTCTACAGGTTCATTATTGAGCTTGGGGCAACATCCCTTTGACTTGTTTCTTCCTCGTGCGGGCGGGATGCCGGTTTGTAACTAATCTTCCAACCATAGAATGATCCATGGCAGTAGGGTATATGGCTAGCGGGCAGTGCTCTCCAGCTGTGCTCCACCAGTTGATGTTGCAGCTCTTTATTGTCAACGAGAAGTACAACATCATCCCGCCCAAATAACGAATCCTTATTGTCAACGAGAAGTACAACATCATCCCGCCCAAATAACGAATCCGGGCATCGTGCTCGATGCGATGAAGAGGGGAGGCGAGCAATCCCGCTCGGGCGAGAAACCGGACCATCCGGATAAAAAAATTGGTTCCATTTTAAAATATATTTGCTGTTCGAATGCTCTGTTAAAAAAGAGAGCATGTTAGAAGATCCATTTTGTTTTAACCAGAACAGTAAAGTACATCCAGGAAGTTGAACGGTGATTTTTCATATGTAAAGTTCCCTATAAACAATTCAGTCTATCGGACGCCTGTTAGGGTCGCCATCCATTGACCATCTTACCCTTCTTTTCTGCATTTTTCATACAATTAACTTTGCGTGAACTTTTAATATGCCACAAAATAACACCCTATAGATAGCATAACATGAACTTCTTTTTCGTCAGAAACGAAGATAGCATAACATGCATGTTGATGAAAATAAGGGTAAGATGGTCATTGAACGTACGTATTTAGGTCTGAAAATAAAAGAAAACTACTTCATCTGGTTTTAAAAAAGAAGTCATTTTAGATAAAATTTCACATACCAAAGAGTCATTAATTTTACCACAAATTTCCGTTTTTACCCATAATAAATATAATTGCATGTGTATATTCAAATCTTGGTTGATTGGTTTAGCACGTGGAACGAATAAAATTATCTAGGGGCACATTTGATAAAAATGCATTGAAAAACGAAGGCAACTTGTTTTATATGTAACTTTCAGTACAAGGCTGAAACGAATTCTTTTCTAAAACCGGAGGGAATAGCATGATTCTATGAGATGAGTAGTGTACTGAATATGAGTGGTATTTTTTTGGACATTTTATTCCTCGAGGGTTCTATGAACGATCACCATTATGAGTGTTATACGCGAAAAGGGGGTTTAGGCTAATGGTAAAGTACTCTGAGCATACTGAATTTCATGATACTAAATGCAGATACTATACATAAGAATTCATGAGTGTCGAACCTGTGGCACATCTAAAAAAACAGTGAGATGATGATGTTGGTCTATGAAGTCTGGTACATAATCATGTGCTTAGTCATTCCAGTTATTGTCGCCTTGTATTAGACAATAGATTGTGAGTTTCTGCATTTGTATTCACTTGTAATAAGTAAACTATAACCACTTAGAGGAGAAGGTGGAGACTGTACTCACCATCTAAAAAATGACTGATATAAACTGAATTACCCCCTCCAGCTTGTAGTTCTTAGGTGGAACTGCTTTTTGTAAAATATGAAAGCCAAACACTTATTTTCATAAACTCTCTCAGTTATGTCGTCTATTTCACATAAAAGGATGACAACAATAAGGGTGGGTCTATACATCAGGCGCCTGAAATCGGGCAATATTTCAGGCGACAGGTAATTAAGCCCTAATTACTGTCATTAAAAATTAATCCTTGCAATTAACCTTAATCCAAATAATCAACAAATCTAACAATTTTTTTCTATGCTCTAGACATATACAAAATAGTTTTAATTAACTATTTTATAATTAACATAACCCTTACAAATTAACAGATTTACAATTAAAAATGAACAAAAGCTTACCTTCTTCCCCACCGCCAGCGGCCGTCGACTCCACCCTCCGCTGCACCGCTGTGTTCCGTCCTCGCCGCCACCCTCCGCTACGCCGCCTTATTCCGCCCTCGCCGCTGCCCTCTTCAAGCGCCGCCCGCGCATCTCCCGTCGCCGCCGGCGAAGCGCCTTCCCCGTCGCGGGAGGCGCCACTGTCGCCGTCGGGTGAGGCATCACCGCCGCCGGGCAAGACGCTCCTGCTACCGCCAGGCAAGGAGCCCTTGTCGCCGCGAGCGAGCGAGGCGCAGCCGCCGATGCTTAGAAGCGGAGAATGGATCGAGATCGGGAGAAACAGGAAAGGGAGGGGAAAAGATAAGACTGACCGACACGAATCTCAAAGCAGTATCTAATGGGTGAGTTGTCGCCTAAAATCTCCCATCTTTTCAGGTGACTAAAAAAATAGGATTTCGCATCGGGGGTGGGTCTATACATCAGGCGCCTGAAATCGGGCAATATTTCAGGCGACGGGTAATTAAGCCCTAATTACTGTCATTAACAACTAATCCTTGCACTTAACCTTAATCCAAACAATCAACAAATCTAACAATTTTTCTATGATTCAGACATATACAAAATAGTTTTAATTAACTATTTTACAATTAACATAACCCTTACAAATTAACAGATTTACAATTAAAAATTGAAAGTGCATCTAGGCATCCCCGTGTGTTTTGGATGATTGATGACGACAATTAAGAGGCTAATGAGCTAAAGTGATCTTAAGCACAGGTACAAGGATTGAAATGAGATGAAAACCCTCAGAAGAAAAAGGATAAAACGGGCGTCAAAGACTCAAGCGTAGAAATTAGGGTTTCTATGGTATTGAGCTTATATGAGCCGTGTCATGTGAGAGAGTGGTTGTATCATGTGCATTGAGATCATACCAAGAGGCTCAAAGTGGTGGTTTAGTGAAACACCTAAGTGAGAGGCCAAAAATGAGAAAAAAACCTAGGAGGCCAGACTAGTCCGGGCCTCAAGGCCGGACTAGTCCGGCCAGGCAGACAAGTCCGTTTTGAGACGAACTAAACGTCTCTGGAGTGAATATGAGTGAATTTGGAGCTAAGTACAAGAAGTCCGGACTTGTTCCTTTTTGGACGGACTAAAGCTCTCTAGAGAAGTTCAGACTTGTCCGTTTGGGTGCAGACTTATTCGTTTAAGACTTAGTGAGATAAGACCGAGAGAAACCCTAGAGGGCCGGACTAGTCTGCCCCTGTGGCCGAACTAGTCCGGGCCAACCCAGAAGAGTCCGTTTTGGGACATACCAAATGGTTCTGTTCCACTTCGGACTAGTCCATTGTTGACCGGACTAGTCCGTTGTCTAGTGACCGTTTGAATTTGGAAATTTGGCGGGTAGCATGACGATCGTCGCTCAGTGTGGCAGTTGTCAGGAACTGATCAGAGGTCAATGGTCCTATAAGGCCGGACTAGTCTAGGCCCAGAGGCCGGACTAATCCGCCCCTCTACTGAGGTCAGCAGAAGGGGCTCGGGACCCCTATAAAAAAGGGACCCCCGGACTCATTTGAACAAGTCTAGAACCCTAGCGCCGCCACAAGCATCCTAGAGCCTTCCAAAGCCTTCTACTCGACCTACTAACCCTCTAAGATCAAATCTTGAAGAGATTAGGGTTTGGGGAGGAGAGTAAAGGAAGATCATCGTGCTTTGCCTCTCGATTTGATCTCTTGCACATTGTGTTGTGTTTTGTGGATTGTATGAGTTGAGCTTCGTGTGCTCCTCATTGTATTGATTTGTGGGAGCCTCAAGTGGAATCCAAGCCGGCCATCGTGGTGGCTTGGTGAGAGAAGGGTCAAGTGATACCTGGTCCTTGTGTGGACTTCTTAACGTTGATGTAGGCTTCTTCGTGGAGCTGAACCACGGGATAAATCTCGTTTCACTTGTCTTTCACTTTTCGTGATCATAAAGCTTAAATATGAGCTTAAGTTGGCACAAACCAATCAACCACCAAAGGGTGGCATCTTTGACAAGGAGAAGGTGGCATATGCACGTAGTGCATATACCAACACAAGACATCCCCTTGTCAAGGATGGTCTTGGTTATTCTAGGGGGATGAGGCAAAACGCCAAAACTCTCAAGAATAACAAAGACTTAATTGTTTTTGTCAAAGGAGGCTCATACAACAATAAGGGAAAGAATGTTGTAACATCTCCAAAAATGCCTGTTGGTACCCTGCGCACCGGATACCCCTTGGAACTGCAAAGAGTGCAAAGGAACTCAACATATCTGAGTTGAAGACCCCCGAAGGCCCCACGTGTCACTCAGAACTGGATCTGCCTCCCTTGTATGGTTAGTCCCAGTGCCGCCACGTGTATCATAAAACCGGAGCTACATTCCATATATGGGAAAGCTCCGGACTAGATACCAGTATGGCACCCCCGGACCTAACCCCTGACAGAGGGAAGCTCCGGTACCGATACGTGTACAACATCACCGGACCTACCCATCCAAGACGGTAAGCTCCAGAGCTGCCACGCGTCCAACCGCCGGACCTTCAACCTCAACGTGCAGATTGGTGGACCTCCAACGGCTTAGACCTTCAAGGAACATTAAAGACTTCAAGACCTGATTATGTGTCATTAATGCTATCTTAATGACACACAATCGAAGGACTCTTAATACCAGTAACATCACCATTAAGGGGCATTACCATGCTATTAAGGGTAATTAAACACATTTAACTGTGTATTAGGCATTAGTAACCGCCAGGGCCACATGTCAGGTCAGGCTAATGATGTAACGGCCAGTCCTTATACTATAAAAGGACTGGTCGAGCGATACACATGGAGACTTTTTTTTTTGGCCTCTCTCGCACACAAGCGCTCAGACGCTCAATACAACAACAACACACACCCGTGGAGTAGGGTATTATGCTCAGACGGCCCGAACCACGTAAATCCCCGTGTCAAATCACCATCTTGCTCTGAATCTCCGTGCGCCCCAACCGAACTAAGAAACTCCGCAGTCTACTAACAGTAGTGTCGGGAGAATTGCCGGAATTAGACTCCGAAAGTTGGCTCGCCAGGTAGGGGGCAACACCTGAGATTCCAAGATGGTGAATTCTGTTGCTGGATCATCCAATGGTAACCATGTTGTGCAACCTGCTGGAGGCAATCCTTCCAACATGCAGCAGCCAGCAGGTGCTGTGGCTCCAGTAGGAGTCATGCCACCACCGCCACCGTTCGCTCCGGTGAATCAAGCTGGACAGCGAGATGGGGCGTCCGCGTCGATCACTGCATCGGCAAACAACAACATCAAACATGTGCTTAATGCTGCGCGTGCTCTTCTCCAACGTCCACCACCTCCAGGAGCACCCCAGGGTGCGATGGAGCAGTGGAGGGCTGATGTGGATCATCTAGTTGCAGCAGCAACAGACCGTATCATCAATCAAGGTCCTCCCCCCTCGGGGCAGGCCCCATCGCAGCATCAGACCTTGTCGGGTAGACTCGGTCCGCAAGCTTTGCAGCACAGGAGGCATGTTGCATCTCAACAGGCGACGTCGCTGCCTTCCGGGGCTCGACGTACTCACACGTTAACAAGGCTTTCGACTCACGATCTCCGGGTGGAGCTTGATCGTCGTTACCGGCAACAGGACGGTCGCGTCCACATCGAGCGTGCTCGCGAGAGGCGAGAGGCTCGGGACAGTCCTGCTCTTGAGGGAGTAGGAGGAGGCTATTCTGCCTTGGCTATGCACCTACGCATGGTCAGATGGCCGCAGAAGTTTCGACCTCATTTGTCAAAGAAATTTGACGGGATTGTTAATCCCGCCGAATTTCTTTAGATCTACTCCACCACTATCCTTGCGGCTTTGGGAGATGAGGCCGTGGTGGCCAATTATTTCCCGGTGGCTTTGAATGGGACCACCAGGTCTTGGTTCATGAGCCTTCCGCCTGACTCCATCAACAGTTGGGTGGAGTTGTGCCAACAGTTCACTGCCAATTTCGGGAGCTCATGCACCCGACCAGGCACAAAACTAGATCTTTTTGATGTCAAGCAAAAGGGGGAGAGTCCTTGCGATCTTTCATTCAGAAGTTCTCCCAGGTACGAAACACCATTCCTTCTATCTCAAGCGCTTCTGTTTTGTAGCATTCAGGTAGGGCGTTCGAGATAAGAAAATGCTAGAGAAGCTGGCGACTACGGAAGTCACCAGCGTCATGGAACTCTTCAGCTTGGCAGACAAGTGCACCAAGGATACGGAGGGCCGTGAAATGCACTCCCAACCACCTCCAGAGGTCAACAAAAAATCCTCCAAGGGTGAAGCCACTACCTCCAGGAGTTGCAAGAAGAAGAAAAAGTCCAACGACAATAAGTCGTCATCGGTCGGTACACCTACTGCTGTTGTCGCTGCAGCTCCGGGTGGTCGGGGGCCACGCCCTGAGAAACGACCTCGGCCGTCGTTTGGAGACGGTGGCAGCTCCGAGATGTGGTGTCCCATATACAAGATGGACAACCACAACCAGGAAAACTGCTGAGAGGTCCAGAACCTCGCCGAGCGCTACAACAAGCGCCGGGAAGAAGATCCCTTCCGTCAAAGGGAAGGAAAACTAAAAGTCGACGAAGCTCTGGCTGAAGAGGAGTTAGGCTTTCAGGACCCTAAAAGATTCTTGAAGGCTGTTTACACTTCCGTTGACGACAATTCCGACGTCTCCGACAACGAGCACCAGAAGACCATGAACACTATCTTTGGTGGTTCGTGGGACATTACTTCCCGCCGTGTCCTCAAGACAATGCGGCGGGACATGGACTCTGTAGCTCCCATCGCCAGGGCGAAGCCTCATCGGAAGTGGATGGATACTGCCATCACCATCGATGCTTCGAACTGCCCTCGAAACATGATTGGAGTTGGCCAACTTCCACTGATGGTATCTCCGACCATCAACAATGTCCAGCTCCACCACGTAATGGTGGACGGAGGTTCAGGGCTAAACCTCATAAGCTTTGAAGCCTTCGTCAAGCTTCAGCTCCGACCTTCGGATCTTCGCCCCTCGCGACCTTTCTTAGGAGTAGGTCCGGGGGTCATAACTCCACTCGGTGCCATTACTCTTCCGGTGACCTTCGGAACTCGGGAGAATTACAGGACTGAGAAGTTGGTCTTCGACGTGGCACAAATCAACTTGCCATTCAACGCCATCTTAGGCAGGCCAGCCTTATACAAATTCATGGTTGCTGCTCATTATGTCTACTTGGTGTTGAAGATGCAACACCCTCAGGCGTTCTCCGGATCTGTGGAGATCGCACCGCCGGAGTCACTGCTTTGGAAGAACTCCACGTGCTTGCTACAACACAGGAGGAAGAATCTGGAAAGGAGCAAGCTCTGAAGCCCTTGAGCATTCGTCATCGAGGCTCAACTTCCGCACCTCGTGTGCAACCAAGCGGCGACACCGACATTCCCATCAAAGTCGTCCAAATTGGTTCCGACGCTGCTCAGACCACCCGTATATCGGGAGGCCTGAACAACAAATAGAAACTCGTGCTCATCACTTTCCTTCGGGCTAATGTCAACGTGTTTGCCTCGCAACCGTCAAAAATGCCTGAGATCCCTAGGGAGGTGATTGAGCACAATCTAAAGATTTATCCCGATGCTTGGCCTGTACATCAGAAGCCTGAGAAGCAATCAGTAGAGCGACATAACTTTATACGTCAAGAAGTTAAGAAGTTGCTTGAAGCTGGATTCATCCGGGAAGTCTTCCATCCAAAATGGCTAGCAAACATAGTCGTTGTACCTAAGGCCGACGGGAAGCTTCAGATGTGTATCGACTACACAACACTGAATAATGCATGTCCAAAGGATCCATTTCCACTACGTAGAATAGATCAGATAGTGGATTCCACCTCCGGGTGTGAACTACTGTGTTTCCTAGATGCATATTCTGGGTATCATCAAATCAGAATGTCTAGGGAAGATGAAGAGCATACTGCATTCATCACAGTAGATGGATTATACTGTTACACGGCAATGCCATTCGGTCTAAAAAATGTTGCTTCAACATTTGTACGAGCTATGCACAAAATTTTTGGAGAGCTCATCAGAGATGTAGTGGAAGTGTACGTCGATGACATCGTCGTCAAGATCAAGAACATGGAGTCATTTCTTGACACCTTGCAAGTTGTCTTCGACAAGTCGCGAACCACACACACAAAGCTGAACCTAGACAAGTGTGTATTTGGGGTTAGCTCCGGAAAGCTTCTTGGATTCTTGGTGAACCACCGAGGAATAGAGGTGAATCCGGCGAAGATTAAAGCTATTGAAGACATGCGGCCACCAGCTCGCATCAAGGATGTCCAGAAGGTGACTAGGTGTCTAGCTACCCTCAGCTGCTTCATCTCAAGGCTGGGGGAATGAGCGCTACCCTTCTTCAAATTATTGAGGAAGTCCGGACTGTTCCAATGGTCTGAAGAAGCAGAAAAGGCATTCAAGGAGCTGAAGCAGCTCCTCACTACTCTACCAACTTTGGTAGCTCCGAACCCTGGTGAGCCACTTCTACTTTATATTTCAACAACTGATGAAGTTGTCAGCATGGTCCTGGTTGCGGAAATACCAGAACCATCCTCAGTTCAGGAATCCAGACCCCTCCGGGAAGGTCCGGAGCTACCTGAAGGCGAGTCTGGGTCCCAGCCCCCAGACCCGGATCCTCGAGGTGAGACGCCAGAGGATCAACCTCCTTCAAATGAAGGAGTTACTGTTGCTGGACAAGAAGATCCGGACCCTTCCGGGAAGGTCCGGGTCACTTCAGAAGAAGCTTCGGGTTCCTCTAGAAAGAACCTGGAGGTCCCCGAAGAAGGTCCGGACCCCTCCAAGAGGGTTTGTGTTTATGAGGAGGAAGCTTCGGGCCCCTCCGAGAGGGTCCAGACAGTCCAGCGCCCAATGTACTTCATCAGTGAAGTACTCCATGACGCCAAGACTCGATATCTAGAGGTGCATAAGTTGCTCTACGCAGTTCTTATTGCCTCTAGGAAGCTTTGTCACTACTTCCAAGCTCACAAGATTTCAGTGGTAACTTCTTATCCACTGTGTGCAATCTTACATAACCCCAACTCTATTGGGAACATTGCAAAGTGGGTAGCGGAATTGGCCGAGTTCGATATTGAATTTGCTCCAAGACAAGCAATCAAGAGTCAAGCATTGGCAGACTTTATGGTGGAATGGACCACCCCTCCATCAAATCCTGGGGGCCCCAATGAGCATAAACCGGAACCTAAGGCTCCGGTCTTCACTGAGCCTCACTGGACTCTCTACATCGACGGCTCCTTGCAGAAGCAGGGGGTAGAGCTGGAATCCTTCTCCTCGCTCCGACCGGGGAGAAGGTCAAATACATGGTTCACTTGACTTCAAGGCGACCAACAACATGGCGGAGTATGAAGCATTAATCTATGGGCTCAAGGTGGCACTATCATATGGTGTCAAGCAGCTATTGGTAAAGGGTGATTCGCAGCTCGTTATAAAACAAGTCAAAGGTGAATGCTGTTGCAACAACCCTCAACTAGCTGCATATCTACTTGAAGTCCAAAAGCTTCAGAAGGATTTCGAAGTCCTGGATCTTTGACATGTCCAGCGTCTCAACAACGCTGAAGCTGACGAACTCTCGACGAAAGCTTCAACTAGAGCTCCGGTTCCCTATGGAACCTTCGTCCGGAGATTGTCAAGACCAACAGCTCAGCATGCCGAACTGAGCAAAGGGGGCGAGACCAGTACCTCAAAGCTGGCGGTCCCGATGACCCTGTTACCATGGCGTCTATCAAGGGTCGTAGTTGCTGCAGGAAGCTCCGAGCAACCCAACACGCAAGACTTAGAAGCTCAAGTTAGCTCTGATGCATGGATCTTGGAGATCCGGAGCTACTTGAAAGACAACATCCTTCTTGAAGACAATGTATCTGCTGACCGGATAGTCAGATTGGCTAAAAGATACACACTGGTAGAAGGGGATCTCTACCGGCGTGGTGCCAACGGCATCCTAATGCGGTGCATTACAAGGGAAGGAGGCCGCTAGCTCCTCACGGAAATCCATAGAGGAAAGTGTGGGAACCACGCGTCTTCCTGCACGTTGGTCGGTAAAGCCTTCCGACATGGTTTTTACTGGCCTATAACACTCCAGGATGCAACCGAGCTAGTGAAGAAATGTGAAGCATGCCAGTTCCATGCGAAGCAAATTCACACACCAGCTCAACCCCTACAAATGATACCTCCAACATTGTCATTTGCTGTGTGAGGTATGGATATTTTGGGACCTTTCCCAAAAGCCGTCGGAGGTTACAAGTTCCTGTATGTCACCATCGACAAGTTCACTAAGTGGCCGGAAGGAACTCCAGATGTGACAATAAACAAGCAATCAGCTATGAATTTCTTGCAGTCCATAGTATGTAGATTTGGAGTCCCAAACAAGATCATAACTGACAACGGGAGCCAATTCACAATCTTTGCATTCCAAGGATATTGCGAAGACCTCGACATTCAAGTCGGCTACGCTTCCGTAGCTCACCCGACAGGCAATGGCCAAACTGAGATAGCAAATGCAGAAATCCTAAAAGGACTCAAGACGCACACATATGAGCGCCTAAAAAAACATGGAGCCAACTGGATTGAAGAGCTTCCGCCCACCTTGTGGGCAAACAGGACAACTCCAAACCGGTCAACTGGAGAGACACCCTTCTTCCTGATGTACGGAGCTGAAGCAGTCCTTCCTCCGGAAATCACCTTGGGGTCGCTCTGGGTCCGGACCTTCGACGAATCCACGCAGGACCAGCTCCAGCGTGAAGACCTTGACCTCGTTGAAGAGGGAAGGTGTCGAGCAGCTGTTCGAAATGCACGATACCGCCAAGCGCTCCGGCGCTATCACCAAAGGCATGTGCATAACCGACAGCTCGAGGAAGGTGATGTGGTGCTACAGAGAATACAAACTCAAGAAGGCTTAAACAAACTTTACCCCAGCTGAGAAAGACCCTTTCGAGTGATCAAAGTATCTCGTCCCAGATGCGTTCGCTTGGCAACCGAGGATGGGACACCACTCCCTAATCCTTGGAACATTGAGCACCTCCGTAAGTTCTACGCTTAATATCACGGAGGTGAGTCTGTAATTACATATGATGTATGTTATAACGTCATTGTATATAGTCGGGTAGCTCCTCCGGGAGGACAGCCGAACCTTTCCCAGAAGGTCCGCAAAGTTCAAGCAACACTTGACACAGTCTCAGAACTAAAAGTGTAGCTAGTTACCCTGTGTTAAACAAGAAATGCAACACACTTAGCCTGGTCCCATAACCTAAGAGTGTATTTGTCTCCCTGTACCCCAAACCTATAATGAAAGACATCATTATGTGAAAGCAGACTCCACGTGCATTTATTTTGTACAGGCTCATTCTTTTTTATTTTTCTCTTTCTTGTCTATAACAAAGTTGTGCAATTCTCAAGAAACTTTAGCTCGAACAATTCATATATAATTCAAGTTGCATTGTTAATTCTTTCAGGTCTTAACATTGTTGAATGGCCTACTCGCCTGAACGCCAAGCCATTCTAGGTACGAAGTGTGCTATCGACTTAGCCTGGTCCTGCACCCTAAGTACGCCACTCTACCTACACCCCGACAGACCTAAGTAAGGTGAGTCCAGAAAACGATTGGACCCGGAGAAAATAAACAAACGCGCTTGATTGTATATAGAATTACTGTCGATCTAAAATTGTATATGGGAATAGTAAGTTGCAAATAAGTTATAGATAAGAAATGGATTTTACTGTTTTTCTTGACTTCAGTGTGCAGGAAAAATGAAAATCCCACGATGATGGTGGACAATGACGGAGCTATCAAAGATTCGACATCCCCCAAGGGGGCCCACCGTCGATAGTGGGCGTCGCCGGAACTATCACATTCCGACAAACCCAGGGGGCCAGCCGTCAATGTGAAGAAAAGATGGTAGAAGGAAATCCCAATGGGGTCTGCTGTCGACGCTCTACGTGTTGACAGTGGTCGCTACCGGAGCTACTAAGCTCCGACAACCTCAGGGGGCCCCTGCTGTCAATGACTTCAGACCTATACTCTACAAGTTCGAAGCACTAAAGTCTTCAGCAAAATGTTACATCCTTTTGGTACATGTTCACAATCAAATTGTGTACATCTACCAAGGGGCCAAGTGAAGCAAAGGTTGAAGACAAAAAATGAAATTCATAAATTTCTTGGATTTCATTCTTCTGAAGACAAGAGATTACAAAATTGGAGAAAAGAAGAGAAGATACAAGTGGGAACTACAAGGAGAAAGTCCTAAATTTTGCGGAAAAATGAGGCAACCTTCTCGGCAACCTCCGACGCGCTGGTCTTGGCGACATCTCCCTCTCCGTCGATGGGACCCTCAAGCACCGGATCTAGTGGGAAATGAGGATCCCATGTTGTGTAGCACGCCAGCATGTATTCTGCGACGTTCTGCGCAAGAGATTTTTCTTCAGTTTTCAACTGATCTGCTATGACATCGACCATCTTGTTGAGTTGTTGCCAGCCGAGCTCAACGGCTTCAACGCATGGTCCAGCTCTGGCTCCAGATCGTCTGGACGCACGGAACTAAAGTCCAGCGGCGTCATCGCGTCATTGGCTTTGCCCAAGAAGTCCCATACTTATTGGGACTCCACAACCCTTGAGCCTCGAATCTCTTCCAAGGACCTCTTGGCTGTTGCAAGCTCTGAATCCTCCCGGGCAAGGCGCTCGACCTCTTTGGCGTGCTGCTAAATCCTTTCAGCAACTTGCTTTTCAAGGTCACCAAGCTCCCTCCTTCTCCCAGACATGGATCCGGTTCCGGCGGTCAACCAGGTCTTTCTCCCGGCCTCGCACCTTCTTCTCCCTGGCAGTGACTTCGGCCTCCCTTTTGGTAAGATCTTGTCCCCGCTGCCAGGCTTTCTCCTCCCCGCTCTTGCAACACTCCTCCAGCTTTTAGGTGCGCTCTGCAAGGCTCTTGTCACCCAGAGCCAACCTTTGGGCGAGCTCCTTCTCCCTCTTCACGAGGTCATCCCTCAACTCCAGGATTTTTTGCTCTTCATCTTCGAGCTTTTTCTCTCGCTCCTCAAGAGCCTCCTAGCGCTTGACGAGGCTTTCGTGGATGGTACTGAGCTTCTCCTGGCGATCATTCGCTGCTTCATTAGCAGCCATGACTTGTTCCTGTATAGCCCGGGACTAATTGTCGAGGGATCGCACCATGCTTTTCCTCTCGTCCAGCAGCTGGCCCCAGTACTCCATCCGGGCCTTCTCCCTCCTGACCCACTCCTTGTCGTTGGCCAGCCTTGTTTGCGCCAGCTTGGTCTCGAATTGGAGCCGGTTGCGCCACCTCCTAAGGGTTTGGCGCTCCTCCTCGAGGGTCTTGCTGTCGTGATAAAATGCAAGTTGTACCTCATGAAGGCTGGAGCAGGCGTTGTCGATGGATAACGACAGGAGGATCGGCTCCGGACCTGCCGGGGTCCGCTCCGCTGACTTCAGCGGGTTCTCCATAACAAATATTGGGTCCCACTCTACAAGAGTGGTCCCCTGAGCTTCCGCGGCACTAGAGCCACCCTCCGAGAGTGCCTCAGTCGTCGCCAAGGAAGGTCCAACAACGGGAGCTTCTACCTCCAGAGTCAGCTCTGAAGGTCCCACTGCCAGGTCATCAGCAACTGGTCCCTCAGGCAAAGGACCAGCCGCTTCGTCTTGGCACCCTGGCTCAGGCACAGGTACCTCCGGAACTACCACCTCTAGAGTAGGCATTGAAGACTCGGGCAGAGCTGAAGCCACCTCCAGCTCCAGCGCTGGTGCCTCCTCCACTGCCAGTTCAGGCGCCGGTGCTTCGACCTCCACCGGTTCGGGTGTACGCACCTCCACGACAAACGACTCAGTCGTCGGAATTTCATGAACCACCGGCTCCGCTGCCGGGGCTTCAATAACATCGGGCCCTAAGGCAGGAACTGCAGCTACCTCTGACTCTGAGGCCGGAGCATCCATCATCGCAGCATCCAAAACTAGAGCTTCAACCTCCGGAGCTGGTGCCGCTGGTACGTGTTCATTCCCATGGTCCGGCGCTACCATGAGAGCTTCTGGAGATTAGTCGAGGTCCAGAACCACGACAGCTGGCGTCGGAGCTGCCGCTACCTCAGCTACCACCTGGTGCGGCGCTGGAATTGGAGCCGGAGCCCCCGCCTGCAAAACATCAGTTGCTGTCCCAGGAATCGGAGCTTCAGCCCTTTTTTTGGATGCCCTGTGGATGAAGGATAAAGAAACTCAAAATATGATTACAACAAAAACGACAAACTGAGGTAAAAATCAAATTTACCTTGGAAGGCTTCCGCTCTAGCTAGCGTGAAACCTCTTCGCCCGACGCTCAAAGCCCGACCCAGTTGCAGTTGGTGTAGTAGCTCTGGAAGGCCCTCCGGAGCTTGCTGCTGCCGTCAACAACGTCTCGATGGGGCCCCCTTGACTGAGAAGGACCCTCAGACCTAGAGCCCTTAGCTGGCCCTGGGGCCGGAGTCACCTGGTCGGAGCTGGCATTCTGGGGAGACGCCGATGCTGGAGTTGGTGTCGCCGTTGAAGACCTCCCCCACTGGGGAGAAGGAGCTGTTGTGGAAGGAGCAATTATGACGGGCCTCCCGACAGAGTGCTTCAACTTCCTCTTTCGGCTGGAGGGCTCAGCCAACTCTTTTCCCTTGCCTATGACTTCAGCTCTTTCTCTCGGTTCGGAAGCAGGGCCACCTTCGGAAGCTCCAGGGATCACCAATTTGGTGGTCGGACGCCTCTCTACCTCACTGAGGTCGTCGAGCATCGGCATGCTCCTCCAGAGCTCCCTGCTAAACTCCGCCTCCATGTTCACAGGAAGGAAAGCCGCCGGAGGAGTTAAGTCGTCGCCATCAACGTCGATGTCATGCTGGAACTTCTTGAGATGAAGATCCAAAGCAGAGCCTTCCAAATTGGACTTCAGACCGGTTTCAATCCAGTCATAATCCATCACGTTGTTGAGGGCCCAGGCGAGTTTCTCCCTCTTCTTCAGTGGAGCCCACCTGTTGACCAGGAAGTTGCAGAAGACAACCTGGGGGGTCACCCCTCCTTCCACACATTCGCAGATCCTGGTCAAGGCAGGGTTGAAGGCCTCTGACAGCACCGGAACCACACTCCAGACGTAAGTGTCAACATTGGGAAGACCTTCAGGCAACTCCAACTTCTCGTGCTCCTCTACCATGACGATAATCCAATCCTTCTTCGAGTCGTCCCACTTGCCGGAAGGGAACGACCTCAAGTACTTGTAGCGGCATTTCTTGCGCTTCACAAAATAATAGAAGCCAAGATACTCGGAACTCTTGCCGGTGGTGTGGATGGTGAAGAAGGTACGGAAAAGCTCGATGCAGGGGGGAATACCCACCCACATCTCGCAGAAGTGGACAAATGTTGACACAAGAAGAATGGAGTGGGGGCCAAGGTGGTACAGCTGCAGACCGTAGAAGTCTAACAGCATCAAGAGGAAGGTTGAGAAAGGTGGGATCAGCCCTACCATGGCATACGCAGAGAAGTACACCATCTCGCCGGTGTGCTTCTTCTTGAACGAGAGCTTGCCGGCGCGGACCAGATGGTTGAAGGAGTCGCTGGACCACCCCATGTAGGTCCGGACCTTCTTCAGATCGTCATCATTCGTGGGACGGCTCTTGTAGATACCCAACTCCATCGCAGCAAAGTAGAGCAAAGGATGGAAAGTTATGCAGGGGTTGAGAGGCGTAAAGAGTCTTCAACCCGTGCGCACTTTCCTTCTTAAGTAAGCCTCCGCAACGCTTGGATGGAAACCGCAAAAGGGCCAAGGATACATTTAAAAAAATTCACCCTGCCAATGACAAAGGGGCCTGGGGCCACCCAGGCGATCAAGTCGAGGTCCTTACCCCAGGCGAACAGTTGTCATGATGAGAGGCAGGAAACCCAAGGGCGGTGGCCTCACAGGACGCGCGCAACCGATACGATTTTTGTAATGGGAACCGGCGACCTTCAATTGTGTGAGATCTGCACGCGCAGATCTCACCTGCCGCATCCTGAAGATGCCACGCGGCGATGGTTTAACTGCGAACCACCACCTCAATGGCACATCCAAAAACCCTTGAAGACACGACGCAGAAATCGAAAGATGGACCCACCTCCGACAGAATGACTTAATCTAAAAAGGTCTCTCCCAGAGGTGGGCTGAGGGGGCCATTATCGGTACCCTGCGTACCAAATACCCCTTGGAACTGCAAAGAGTGCAAAGGAACTCCACATATCTGAGTTGTAGACCCCTGAAGGCCCCACGTGTCACTCGGAACCGGACCTGCCTCCCTTGTATGGTTAGTCCCAGTGCCGCCACATGTATCATAAAACCGGAGCTACATTCCATACATGGGAAAGCTCCGGACTAGATACCAGTGTGGCACCCCAGAACCTAACCCCCGACAGAGGGAAGCTCCGGTACCGACACGTGTACAACAGCACCAGACCTACTCGTCCGAGACGGCTCCGGAGCTGCCACACGTCCAACCGCCGGACCTTCAACCTCAACGGGCAGATTGGTGGACCTCCAATGGCTCAGACCTTCAAGAAACATTAAAGACTTCAAGACCTGATTATGTGTCATTAATGCTATCTTAATGACACACGATCGGAGGACTCTTAATACCAGTAACATCACCATTAAGGGGCATTACCATGCTATTAAGGGGAATTAAACACATTTAACTGTGTATTAGGCATCAGTAACCGTCAGGGCCACATGTCGAGTCAGGCTAATGATGTAACGACCAGTCCTTATACTATAAAAGGACTGGTCGAGCGATACACAGGGATACTTTTTTTGGCCTCTCTCACACACAAGCGCTCAGACGCTCAATACAACAACAACAAACACCCGTGGAGTAGAGTATTACGCTCAGGCGGCCCGAACCACGTAAATCCCCGTGTCAAATCGCCATCTTGCTCTGAATCTTCGCGCGCCCCAACCGAACTAAGAAACTCTGCGGTCTACTAACAGTAGTGCCGGGAGAATTGCCGGAATTAGACTCCGACAATGCCTAAGAAAGAACCTCATTTGTTGTTCCATGATTTTTATGCTTCATATGTTTTATTGAGGAACAAGTTTGAAAAGGTTTATGCTAGGTATGTTGGGCCACACCGCAAGAGTTATAAACCTTGTGTGTGGGTGTCCAAGTGCCTCTTGACTAACATCAAAGGACCCAACACCGTTTGGGTACCTAAAGCCAAGGCTTAAATCTTTCTTGTAGGCATACTCCTCCGGTGGAACCAAGTGAGTTCTTGATAGTGGATGCACAAATCATATGACCGGAGAGAGAAGATGTTTGTGGAGTATGAGCTAAATGAAGATCTAAGTGAAGGAATCTATTTTGGGGACAATAGCCAAGGAAAAATCCTTAGCACCGGCAAAATTGCTATATCCCCTAATCATACTCTTTCAAATGTTCTACATGTTGATTCACTTGATTATGATCTCTTGTCCATATCACAACTATGTGACAAAGGTTATAATTGTTTATTCACTAATGAGGGTGTGACTGTCACAAGGAGAAGCAATGACTCAATTGCCTTTAAGGGTGTACTCAAGGGAAATCTCTATCTTGTGGATTTCTCCGCGGATAAAGCCCAACTTGATACATGCTTAATTGCAAAAACTAACATGGGATGGCTTTGGCATAGAAGGCTAGCCCATGTTGGGATGATAAATTAGCAAAAACTCTTTAAAGGCGAGCACATCCGTGGCTTAAAGAATGTTGTGTTTGAAAAGGATAGGCCATGTAGCGCATGTCAAGCCGGAAAGAAAGTTGGAGCACCACATCCATCCAAGAACACTATGACAACATCAAGACCATTGGAGCTTCTACACATGGATCTCTTCGGTCCAATCGCCTACATTAGTATTGGTGGTAACAAATATAGTCTTGTTATTGTTGATGACTTTTCACATTTCACTTGGGTATTCTTTTTGCATGACAAGAGCGAGACTCAAGGTGTTCTCAAGAGATACTTGAAGAAAGCTCAAAATGAGATATCCTTGAGTATCAAGACCATAAGGAGTGAAAATGGCACAAAATTCAAGAATACTCAAGTTAAAGAATTTTTGGATGAAGAAGGAATCAAGCATGAGTTCTCGGCCCCCTACTCCCCTCAACAAAACGGGGTGGCCGAGAGGAAGAATATGACTCTAAATGAGATGTCAAGAACCATGCTTGATGAGTACAAGACGTCGGATTGGTTTTGGGCGGAAGCGGTCAACACCACTTGCCATGCCATAAACCGGTTGTATCTTCACCGTATACTTAAGAAGACGTCGTATGAGCTCCTAACCGGTAACAAGCCAAACATCTCTTACTTTCGTGTTTTTGGGAGCAAATGCTACATTCTTAACAAGAAGCCTAGGACTTCAAAGTTTGCTTCTAAGTCCAATGAGGGTTTCTTGCTTGGCTATGAAGAGGAGCTTGTGAAGAGGCCAAATGCAAATGTTGTAGGCACCAAATGGGTGTTCCACAACAAACAAGATGAACACGGAGTGGTTACAAGGAACAAGGCACGACTTGTGGCCAAAGGGTATTCACAAGTCGAAGGTTTGGATTTCGAAGAAACCTTTGCTCCCGTAGCTAGGCTTGAATCAATTCGTATATTACTTGCCTTTGCTACTCACCGTGATTTTAAGCTGTATCAAATGGACATCAAGACGGCATTCCTCAATGGTCCAATCAAGGAAGAGGTGTATGTGGAGCAACCCCCCAGATTTGAAGATGAAGAATTCCATACCATGTGTACAAATTGCATAAGACTCTCTATGGACTCAAACAAGCTCCTAGAGCTTGGTATGAGTGCCTTAGAGACTTTCTAACTCAAAATGGTTTCAAAATTGAGAAGGCGGACTATACTCTATTCACTAAGCACTTCAATGATGATTTATTCGTTTGCTAAATATATGTCGATGACATTATATTTGGTTCTACTAACAAAGCTTTTTGTGATGAGTTTTCTAAGATAATGACGGAAAGATTTGAGATGTCCATGATGGGGGAGTTGAAGTTATTTTAAGGCTTTCAAGTAAAGCAACTCAAGAAAGGCACGTTCATTAGTCAAACCAAGTACACACAAGATATACTCAACAAGTTTGACATGGACAAGGCCAAACCCATCAAGACTCCTATGGAAACCAATGGGCATCTCGATCTCAATGAAGATGGTCCAAGTGTGGACCAAAAGGTATATCGTTCCATGATAGGCCCATTGCTTTACTTATGTGCATCTAGGCCCGATATCATGCTTAGTGTGTGTATGTGTGCCAGATTTCAAGCCGCTCCTAAGGTGTGTCATTTGACCACCATTAAGAGAATTCTTAGATATTTGGTTCACACACCAAGCCTAGGACTTTGGTACCCCAAAGGCTCTAAATTTAACCTCATTGGATATTCCGATGCAGACTATGCAGGGTGCAAAGTTGATAGGAAGAGTACATCGGGAACTTGCCAATTCCTTGGTAGATATCTAGTGTCTTTGTACTCAAAGAAACAAAACTTCATTGCACTTTCCACAGCCGAAGCGGAGTATGTCGCCGCCGGAAGTTGTTGTGCACAACTTCTTTGGATGCGACAAACTCTTAGGGACTATGGCATAAACTTGCGCCATATCCCTCTCCTATGTGACAATGAGAGTGCCATCAAAATAGCCCACAATCTAGTTGAACACTCAAGGACCAAGCACATCGATATTTGCCACCATTTCTTGAGAGATCACTCCATCAAAGGAGACATTAATTTCACATGTAAGAACCGATAAACAATTGTCTGATATTTTTACCAAGCCCCTAGATGAGAAGAGGTTTTGTGAACTTAGGAGTGAACTAAATATCCTAGATTATTGAAATGTGGCTTAAGTCTTGCACATCTGATTGTTATATTCAAAATTCACACATGCTTGCGAAAAACTCATCCTCCTCAATTTTTCTACAAATTATTTTGAAATTATTAAATCCTTGTGAATCATGGTCATAGTTTGATTGTTGATTGCTTACTGACCATGTTTACAAAGATATTTTGTGAAAACTAGTCCAAAAGGATCAAATCTCCACAGAAAACCCAATATATAGGAGTTTTCAGTCTTAGGACCGGACTAGTCCGCCCCTAGACCGGACTAGTCTGGTGGCTGAGAATGTCCGGACCCAGTCCGAGAGCCGGACAAGTCTGGGTCCCTGACCGTACTAGTTCGACCCTTGGGGACTTAACCTCCCCATGGATCCCTCAACCTCTCCACTTCCATTCAAAGACACACTCTCTCTCCAAAACACTCGAAAACAGCCCCCTCTTTGGTGATTTTTGATTGCAACCACAAAATCTTGATTCCAATCAGTGGATTGAAGCCCTAAGGTGCTTAGGAACCTTTCCTCACACACATTTCATCGAATCGAAGATTTGAAGAGGTATTCTTGACCTAACACCAAAATCCTTGAAATTCAATTCTTTTGGGTCCATTGATAGAAACTTCTTCACAAATGTTGTTGTGCACATCAATGTGATAATGTACCTCTATTTTGTGGTAGGATCCGTAGTTTTTGCAAAATTTCTCTAGATTAGGGTTCTTGCTGTGTGAACCGGACTAGTCCGGCCACAGGGCGGGCAAGTCTGACCTAGTGCGGACTAGTCCGACCCTTGGGCGGACAAGTCTGGGTTACACAGTGAAAACCCTAACCTAGGTTGGTTTTGTGAATTCTACCTCTACCCCTTAACTTCCTTTGACTCATACACATTCCCTTGCTTCTCTTGTCAGCAACCATGTCGGACAATGAGTATGTTCCACCTTCCGACTCCGAGACCGAAGCGGAGAAGCAAGCTCTTTTTCGTCGGAAGCAACGAGAGGATCAAGAGATGGTTGCTGCATACTTTGCATCACAGCGAGCGAAGAAGATGCAATGCGAAGAGCACAATTCTGCAGCTGTCGAGGCATCCCCGAAAAGGAAGCGGCTGGTGACTTTGGGTGAACAAGCTAAAACCCAGGGGGCGAGGACCTCCAAAGATAAAGGCAAGGCCCCAGTCGATATTGCACCCAAGAAAAGGGTGATAGTGGCCAAGAGGGCTGCCAACAAGGTCAAGAAGGGTGCCCCTCAACCCATAGGCCTCTTGAGGATGTCTTCTCCTACACGGAACCCAAACCGTGCAGCTGCCTTTGGCGCTAACATATTCAAGGGCAAGGGGGATGAAAAGGCACGCAAGCTGAGAAAGATCAATGTCTATCAACGCGACAAGAGCACAGTGGGTCCCCGGTTCTGGTGTGACTTCCACTGTGACTACTATCGGACTATATACATGACCAAGCAGACCCCTGTCACAGATGCTCAGTGGATAGACTGGGATTACATGGCCTAGAAGGATCACATAGCCTTCAATGTTGTGATTGAGGCCATCGAGAGGCATGGGTTGAAGAAGTTCATGACTTTCAAGCATGACTGGAATGTGGAAGTCATCACTCAATTCTATTCCACTTTGTACTTGCACACCAATGGGGATAGGAGGATTACCTGGATGACCCATGGAGAGCAGTACTCCACCACCTATTGGGAGTTTGCTCAGTTGCTTGACTTGGAGGACCAACTGGATAATGAGATCATCATTTCAAATCTAAAGCCAGTTGATCGGGACACTCTGGAGTATATGTACCCAAGTCATGCACAGTATGAGGCCGGGCACATCAGAAACATCAAGCTTTTCTATAGTGTGCTCAACCAAGTCCTCAGGAAGACCATTCCCCCATGGATGGAGATGCGAGGATAATACAAGGAAATTTGAGGCATTTGATGGTCCTCATTGATGGAGATGTCCGCTTCAATGTGGTGGACTATATCTTTGATGACATCTTCAACATCTCGCACACTCCCAACCGATCATGTGGATACGCTCCGTACATCATGTACATGATCGATAAGATCTCCGGACTCACGTTCAAGAAAGACATCATTCATCGGAGGCTTCGATCTCAACTCCCTCCTCCAGAGTCGGCTGCTCCTAGGAGGAAGAATGCGGATCCTCCCGCTTCCTCCTCTCGCCTTGTGCCATCTCCTCCACCACCTTCGCCTTCGTCACAATGCGGGAGTGGATTCTTCAAATGCTTCAAGGCTCTTTTCTCCTCTTGCCGGAAGACGAAAATTTGGCAACGTCGCATGGAGCATCGCAACGAGAAGTATCCCAAGGCGACGTGCGATAAGCTGGACATTCCCATGTCTCCCGCTGAGGAGAGCGATGGTGAGCTCACTTCTTTCCCGGAGTTCACTGCCGAGGAGCTCGCTCAGTTTGGAGAAGATGGGACTTCCACCGCGGCCCCGGAGGGCGATAGCGGGCGTCAAGGCGGCGATGACGATGATGACTCCGACGATGCGTAGACCTAAGGGCCCTTCCTCTCTTCCTCTCCTTTTTGTTGTCTTGATACCAAAGGGGGTGAGATAGATTAGTGGATGGGGCACTTAGATATAGGAGGAGAGATGTAGGGGGAGAGATAGATTAATTTGAGATATAGGGGGAGAGATGGAGGGGGAGAGATAGATTAATTTGAGAGAGATTCGATCTATGAAGGACTTATGTTTTAAACTCTCATTTCAAGTTATATTGTAAGACTTAATCTATGTATTCATGTATCTTGCCTAAATTTGTGATGTGTTGCCTCATTTACTTGTCTATCTTGCATAATTGTTGACTTATCACACTTTATGAACACATCACTTAGGCACCCCACCATAACATGTATATGTATGAGAACTCTCTCAATCTCTCTTACTCATGATGCATACATTGAGGGAGAGTCACTCATACAAATACATGTTATGAAAACAAATTATTATCTTTGTTGTTGAATTCTTAATGTATTGTCATCAATCATCAAAAAGGGGGAGATTGAAAGTGCATCTAGGCATCTCCATGGGTTTTGGATGATTGATGACGACAATTAAGAGGCTAATGAGCTAAAGTGATCTTAAGCACAGGTACAAGGATTTAAATGAGATGAAAACCCTTAGAAGGAAAAGGATAAAACGGGCATCAAAGACTCAAGCGTAGAAATTAGGGTTCCTATGGTATTGAGCTTATATGAGCCGTGTCATGTGAGAGGGTGGATGTATCATGTGCATTGAGATCATACCAAGGGGCTCAAAGTGGTGGTTTAGTGAAACACCTAAGTGAGAAGCCAAAAATGAGAAAAACCCTAGGAGGCCGAACTAGTCCGGGCCTCAAGGTCGGACTAGTCCGGCCAGGCATACAAGTCCGTTTTGAGACGGACCAGACGTCTCTGGAGTGAATATGAGCGAATTTGGAGCTAAGTCCGAGAAGTCTGGACTTGTCCGTTTTTGGACGGACTAAAGCTCTTTGGAGAAGTTCGGACTTGTCCGTTTGGGTGCAGACTTGTCCGTTTGAGACTTAGTGAGATAAGACCGAGAGAAATCCTAGAGGGTCGGACTAGTCCGGCCAACCCAAAAAAGTCCGTTTTGGGACGAACCAAATGGTTCTGTTCCACTTCAGACTAGTCTGTTTTTGACCGGACTAGTCCGTTGTCTAGTGACCGTTTGAATTTGGAAATTTGGCGGGTAGCGTGACGATCATCGCTCAGTGTGGCAGTTGTCGGGAACTGATCAGAGGTCAGTGGTCCCATAAGGACGGACTGTTCGCCCCTCTGTTGAGGTCAGCGGAAGGGGCTTGGGACCCCTATAAAAAGGGGACCCCCAGGCTCATTTGAACAAGTCTAGAACCCTAGCGCCGCCACAAGCATCCTAGGGCCTTCCAAAACCTTCTACTCATCCTACTAACCCTCTAAGAGCAAATCTTGAAGAGATTAGGGTTTGGGGAGGAGAGTAAAAGAAGATCATCGCGCTTTGGCTCTCGGTTTGATCTCTTGCACATTGTGTTGTGTTTTGTGGCTTGTATGAGTTGAGCTTCGTGTGATCCTCATTGTATTGATTTGTGGGAGTCTCAAGTTGTGAGCATCCCCATCAAACTTGGTGATTACCCATTGATATAGTGGAATCCAAGCCGACCATCGTGGTGACTTGGTGACAGAAGGGTCAAGTGAGACCCGATCCTTATGTGGACTTCTCAATGTGGATGTAGGCTTCTTCGTGGAGCTGGACCACGAGATAAATCTCGTTTCACTTGTCTTCCACTTTTCGTGATCACTAGTTGTGTTATTAGGGTTCATATTGGTCTTATTGATCTTCCCTTTGAACATTATTGTAAACTTGCAATCTAAGCATTTAAACTTCATAATCTGAGCGTTACTAGTTTACCACATATTGTTTATCTCTCCGGTGAACTTTAATTCCGCAAATAACTTGTAGAAACCAAGTTTTAGGTTTTTCACCCTGTGCTGAGCGTACTAGTCCGACTCTGTACAGACTAGTCCGGCCACAGGAATTTAATCTTGTTTGATTAAGCCATTTCAGGTATTATTGCATATTCACTCCCTTCTAGGCGACTTTCAAAAATGAACAAAAGCTTACCTTCTTCCCCAACGCCAGCGACCGTTGACGCCACCCTCGGCTTCGCCGCCATGTTCCGTCCTCGCCGCCACCCTCCGCTACACCGCCTTATTTCTCCCTCGCCACTGCCCTCTTCAAGCGCCGCCCGCGCATCTCCCGTCGCCATCAGCGAAGCACTTTCCCCGATGCGGGAGGCGCCGTTGCCGCCGCCGGGCGAGGCATCACCGCCGCTGGGCAAGGCGCTCCTGCTACCGCCAGGCGGGGAGCTGTTGTCGCCGCGAGCGAGCGAGGCGCTGCCGCCGATGCTTAGAAGCGGATAATGGATCAGGATAGGGAGAAACAGGAAAGGGAGGGGAAAAGATAAGACTGACCGGCACGAATCTCAAAGCAGTATTTAATGGGTGAGCTGTCGCCTGAAATATTCCATCTTTTCAGGTGACTGAAAAATAGGATTTCGCATCGGATTTGCTGATTGTATATTGATTTATTTTTTAGTATATAATCCAAAATTTATGGCTCTGGGTTAGCATTCAGAATGTTGTGCTGTCGACAATCTGGAGTATAAAAGTGACACAGAATCCAGGGTACAAAACGAGACAACTTTTTAAGGGTCGCTTTGGTTCACCAGCACCACACAAATTCTCTACCAAAAAGCAAAAATCTGAACCAAAGGGTGTACTTGAAAATCAGATTTTGGAAAATCTACAGATTCTCCTAGTGCAAATGAAAATCACCTTCTACCCCAAATTTCTCAGATTCTTGTTTCTAACTTTTCCACGAAATTATCCACCATGCCATCCATTACACAAACCAATCATTATCTTCTATTCCAGCGCTCCCTACCCGACACCGAGCCGCTCCAAGGGTTCCCCGGTGGCCGCGCCTTCTTCATCTCGGTGTCGTGATTGAATCCTCGCCTCTCTCGCTCCCTCCTGCTCCGCATCTGCCTCCTGCCACTCCTCGTCTCGCGATTGACGAATTCTAGGGTTGTGCGACGGCCATCCGGATCTAGCTCGGCGAGGCAGACTCCTCTGCAGCTTGGGATCACGTGCACGTGTTGTGCCCGCTCTCTGTTCCAACTCTCCACTGCCACGACGACGATGAGCTGGCGCACCTGGAGTTGGAGCCTCCCACCGTCTCGCTGCTGACCATGGGTGAGGAACTCCGATTGTTTTCTGAGCTCCCAGCTGCTTTTTGTTGCTGCTGTCCAGCTGTTTCGACTAGCGAGCTCGCTACCCTGTTCGATCGTGCCGTGCTGATTTGATATGTTGGAGATGGATGCTTGCGGTCGAGCTCGTGACACTAGCTGGGAGCTGAAACCTCGTAGGATCACTTTGACTGCAGTTGTATAACTGGATGGTAGATGGTATTGAAGTATTTACAATCTTGGAGAAAAAATCGATTAGTGGTTTGTGATAGTTTCGTACAATGTTTAAAAGTTCAGGATGTTCCTTACTTTGTGTTTATTATGCTCTATTAATGAAGCAGGTGTGGGCTAATTTGTTGGGTGGGCTAGTAATATTTATAACACTTTCGGATGCTGTTTCTTTGTATTGCTACGAAGTTCTTCATTAGAAGTGCATTCTTGTGTTATGCAGGAGAATTGGATCGCGAAGGGGTATCATTTGGGTTATGTGCCAGGTGGTTACTTATAATTTCGCTCAGACCTTCATTCCAGGTTACATGCTGTCAATTTATAGTGTAAAATCAGTGGGTAATCTTTAATGTTTAAAGGATATATGTGGCTCATGTTTATTCAATGTCAAAACTTCCTCCTGCTCATCTCATAATAAACTGTTTTCAGGTGATGACCTAAAGACTAAGTCTTAATTCCGCTTGGTTTGTACGATTTTATCCGTGATATTGCATTATCGGATAAAGAGTTTGAGAGGTGTGATGAAGATGAGGATTATATGCCTGAAGGGGTACAACAAGTCACACAATGACAAGATGATGATGTTCCTGATGGGCAAAATGAGATTACGATGAACAACATTCGTGATAATATAGCTAATGCTTTGGTTAGTTAGTGTTAGATAGTAAATTTTTTGTAAATGACACATATCATCATTTAAATCATACAACCTTCGATTTTAATTTCTTGTGATCCATACAGATTTTGTATAATTTATATTACATCAGTTTTATATTTATATTATTTATATACAAAAAATTACGAATTCTTAATGGTATTACAGTCATTTCTTACAACTAGAACCCACAGCTGACAATTGTTTTCAACCAAACAGATTTCAACTTCTACACAGCTGACAGCTCACAGCAGCTTTTCCACAGCTCACAGCTAAAATTAGATTTTCAAGAATCCATAGTTGGACCAAACACACCCTAAATACTTTTCTGAGCTTCTGTTGGAGATACATTTTCATCCTCTTTTTAACTTTGCTGCATCTTCGATGAATAAAATACTCTGTCTGTTTTATTTATTTGATATTGGACAGTACAGCTTAAAATTAATCAACATTAAATAAATAAAACGGAAGGAGTATGTAATAGCGATAAAATGGGTGAGAAATCCTCTTGCGTGTTCACGAAATTCTATAGTCCAGAGGATAGCAAACTCACAAATTTTCTGCTACAAACCACACGAGCTGTCAGCAAGCAAGCAGAGTATACTCGATAATAGCCAAAATATTCCAGGTTTAAACCAAAACCCACCGATCCAATGAAAGATTCCTAGACTTCACCGAAGTCAACTCCGAAAATTTCCCACTTCCCTCGTGCTCCATTCAATTCTTCCGCCACTCCGCCGCGTCGCCTCATTTTCTCCGCCGCCCAGCCATGCCCACAACGGATCGAGATCCCCTGACGTAAGAGGTTTTACTGCACATGTGCAGTAAAACTCAATCCAACCGTTGGTTCGGTATCCAAAGGCTGCTGCTTCACATCGATGTTAAGTCACCCTAAATTGATCAAATCAAGCATGTCTAACTCATTTTTCCCTAGATAAATAATCCATGAGGCAAAAAAAGTACTTTAGCTGACGAAAAGAGCATGCTCCAGTTAATTGAGCTCATGTAGGTCCAACTACAATTTTTTTCCTCGTTACTTACTTGCTACGACGTGAGACAGAGGTTCGGTATAAATGATACATACTTTAAATATCTAAATAAAATCAACTTTGCACTTCTTCCATCTCGAAATGTTTATCGTTTATTAGATTAATTTTGAACTAATAAGCGATAAAAGTTTGTCGTATATCAATATTAAAAACAATATTTTTTAAGAAATCAACATACGGATTCGGAAAATATTTGCCCATCTACAACCAAAAATATTGGAAAATAAGATATGAAAAATATTTTCAGTTGTAGATGGGCAAATATTTTCCAAATCCCTTGTTGATTTCTTAAAAAATATTGTTTTTAATATTGATATACGATAAACTTTTATCGCTTATTAGTTAAAAAATAATCTAATAAACGATAAACTTTTTGAGATGGAAGAAGTGCAAAGTTAATTTTATTTAGATGTTTAAAGTTTGTATCCTTTGTACCTAACCTCTGTCTCATGTCGTAGCAAGTAAGTAACGAGGAAAACAAATTGTAGTTGGACCTACATGAGCTCCATTAACTGGAGCATGCTCTTTTCATCAGCTGAAGTACTTTTTTTTGCCCATGGATTATTTATCTAGGGAAAAATGAGTTAGACATGCTTGATTTGACCAATTTAGGGTGACTTAACATCGATGTGAAGCAGCAGCCTTTGGATACCGAACCAACGGTTGGATTGAGTTTTACTGCACAGGTGCAGTAAAACCTCTTACGTTAGGGGATCTCGATCCGCCCACGACCGCCGCTACAACCACCACCTCCTCGAATCAGGATTTCTCAGTTAATCTTCAGTCACCGACATGTGAATCCAGGACCACGTGTCAGTGACCAAGTCACGGACTGCATTAAGGAATCCGTGTCCCACCTCCTCGCCCTCGTCCTCCGCTGCCACGACCGCCACCCAGAACTCCATCCCTTTCAACCTGAACCTCAACCTCCCCCCATGGCTGCGCTGCCCCTTCACCATCCTCTGCCGGCCCCCGCCGCCTCCTCCGTCCCCTCCTCCCCCGCCGCCGCCGCCGCCGCCAACACCGCTGGAGCCAGTGGTGGCGCCGTCCGTGCAGACTCCGCGGCGGCTTCCGGGGCTGCGGGTGACCTCGGAGTACGACGGTACGGAGGGGACGTTCACGAACAAGGTGTCGTGCAAGCTCGCGGGGGGCCTCGCCAAGCTGCGGCTATCCTTCCAGAGCGACCCGCAGGGGCAGGGCGTACTCGGGGATGACCTGGGGCAGCAGCTCTTCGCCGCGGCTCTGGTCGGGTTCATCACCAAGCACTTCTCCGTGCTCTACGACGTCGAGGAAGGCAACACGCTGCTTAACGGTGACGCCTTGCTCCCCGGAGGCGCTGTCCAGCTCCGTTCATCGCTCGATGTCAAGGTATTGCGCTGTAATTCTGAACCCACTTGCGTTCGCCTTTTGGTTGCCAACCAGCGAATGCTGTATTCGTTTGTTACGTTGCATATGAATTTGAGAATTTCTTAGTTTTACTTAGCTTGGACGTCATTTCATTCGCGTGATTGTATTAGAGTGTTGAATAGATGAACCACACTTTTTTTTGACATTTTCTAATGGAACTTTCATTGATTTCCCAGGCTCAACAAGGGGAAGTTTCGGTGATCACTAGATTGGGTGATCCGTCTTACAAACTCGAGTTATCATCGTTGGTGCCTTACAGGAGTCTGGTAAGTAACCAGATTCTGAATCAAATGGAGTGTGTGTCCCTAACGGGGGTTAAGTTTTCCAGTCTGTTTGCAGCCTTTTTATTTTAAACTCTAGATTAGTTTGAAGTGCTGACTATTCAACATTACTTTGTCAGTCTTATTTAAAAAGTCTCGTTGTGGTACATTTGATCTTTTTTTTTCTATTTTAGCTTTCTTGCATTACTGTAGTCTCCAAACACCAATGTTCTTACGACCAAGCATTCAGCGAATTTTCTTTTGTCTAGAATAGGGGAAGTCATCCTGTTAAATGTGAAAATAATTGTTGTATTTACTCTTATCTCTTTCTCCTTTACATCCTTTTCTAAAACAAAATTGTTCGGTTTCATATCTAACCTACGAAACGTGCTTGGAACAAAGACTTTGTTGTTGTCTAGAATAGGGGAAGTCACCCTGTTAAATGTGAAAATAATTTTTGTATTTACTATGCAGCCAAGGGCAACATTCCACTTTCCTATTGGTGAAATTTCAGTCGAAGAGATGATAAATGAAGAAAAGGAGAAAGTGTTGCCTATACATGGGTTTGCCAAATCTGATTTCTTGGATGGCGTTCTTACTGCAGAGTACAATGACAATGATCTAATCTAAGATATTGTTACAAGGTAACCTGACTCTAATCTTTTCATTTGTTTTACTTTTCAAACTTCTCATTCAAATTGCTTAAATGCACTTGTTTTATGTTGCAGGACAATGAATTAACTTTAATTCCAAGTGTCTCCTTGCCTTCCAATGCGGTATCCATAGACTTCAAATGGCGTTTTGGTCCGTCTGATAAACTGAGGTTAGGATATGCTGTTCTTATGCTCTTTATTTGATGCATCTTCTGGTCATTGTTTGTATTAAGGCTTCACAGTGCTGATGCTCCAGGCCTTAAATTTCTCAAACTTCTACAATATGATGTTGTATGTGTTGGTGTGTTGCATTTTTCCTCCTTTTGTTTTACTGCAAATTAGAAAAATCTTTTCTAGACAATAGCGTATTGCCGTATTTGCTAGCTAAACTATAATTTTTTTTTTTGGCAAAGTAAAAAGAGTTTGGTGTTCTACTTCTACCTGAATTACCTTGTCTACATGAGAAGTTTGTTTCACTAAACTTGAGGGATTTTTAAAATATTTATAGAAGCATGGAAGTTCACAATTTAATGTCCTTCTCCTGAGAGTTTTCAACATGTTATTAGCTTATCTTCTTCATATTCATAGATGCCAGCAACCTGCTCTGCATGTATGTCAAAACTATTCATGGATCTCAATACAACAAAGTTATCCAATGATGAACAATCAATCCTCCTTCATTCAAGTCCTCTTTGGCAGAGCTCCAAATCACTTTTGATTCTCTGATGAAGTGATTATGTGGCTGAAAGTGATTCTTTGTGATTCTTTAGAATAAACTCTTAGAATCAGGACAAATAATCGCTTCACAGAATCAAGAGAAGCTACATTTTTCAGCTCCCAGCTCCTAAGTTCATTTTAGAAGATCACTTCACAAAATCAGTCAAGAATCATTTCTCCTGAAAAACGGTGTTTGACACAATTTCCCTGATTCTGCGTGAGAATCAGCTTCGTAGAGTTCTACCAAAGAGGGCCTCAGTGTTATTTCCCCAATTTGGTCCAAGTTACCTGCCTGAATTAGTACACAATGCTTGCATTATCCTATACTTATTTTACCAGAATTTTTTAGTGGCTTTTTGCATGTAATTTTGATTTATCCCCTCCTTTCAGCTATCGTTATTACTTCGACTGTGATGACTGGAATGCTGTTTATAAGCATACGGTGGGTAAAAATTTCAAAGTGAAAGCTGGTTATGATTCTACGGTGCGAATTGGGTGGGCTTCCCTTTGGGTATGAGCACTAAAGCTACTTTGTTTTGCTACAGCAATATACTTTAGTTATGCAGTAGTTGAATTTAGTAAATAGGACTAGTGGAGCAGAAGTTTGAAAAAAAAAAACACAGTTAGCATTCCACCCTTGCTTTCCTTGGTGATTGCACGTTTGCTTATGGTGCTAACATGCTAATACATATTTGTGACCATCCGATCTATCATCAGTGGTTAAGATTAGACGAGATTGAGGTGCAATCCAGCTGCTATAAATATTCTTGAAAAAAACCCGTGTATTCATGGCTGAATTGCACCTCCGCCTCTTCTAATCTTAGTCGTTGGTGATAGATTAGATGGTCATAAATGAGTATTAGCATGTTAGCACCATAAGCCCATTTTACACCAGATGTCCCATGTTGAGGGTGTGGTAACAAGAATAACAATGAGCTGTCGTTGCACAATTCTTCATAGCTAACAGTCTGACTTATAGTGCTTTTTCCAGTGAAGATATCATACTTTCCTGATCCCTTAATGCATCTGACCTGTCTGAGCAATTCCTTAATGCTGATCTCTTCTTTATGTTAGATTGGAGAGGAAAATGGCAAAGCAAAGACTGCACCAATGAAGTCGAAAATTCAGCTTATGGTTCAAGTTCCCCAGGATAATGTCGAAAATCCAACTTTACTATTCTGAGTGAAGAAAAGATGGGATCTGTAACCTGATTCACCTGCCGGTCATACGAGGACCCCAGCACTGGGTTGTGGGTATTGAGGCTGTAGGCTTTGGTTGTAAGCTGAATAGGTCAACATTGTCCTAGACAGTCTATGAACCTTCCGATGCATTACTTTCACCTGTTGTACATAGCATTGAGCGCCATAGGCAACCCGACTTCATGAAAGTGATTGAAGGTCGAGATTTAGCCTGCCTATTTTATTTTGAATTATGCATTTTTATTGACCGCTGGGAGGCTGTGTTTTTGGTGCTCAAGTTGTTTGAACTCAGAAGCTGACGCCCCATTTAGATTACCTATGGGGTCCAAGAAACTTGTGGTGTACTCCTTCCGTTCTAAAAAACTTGTCGCTTTGTAGTTCATTTTTGAACTACAAAGCGACAAGTTTTTGGGATTGAGGGAGTATTTATCATGCTAATGCACCAGCATGCAAAAAATTGGAATGTTCTTATTATGAAAGTAATAGTAGAAAATAGAGTCGACAAATGAATTGTTGATTCAATTATGTTATTCTCATTGATCTCATTGTTTCTTATATACATGTTGAATGGACACGAAAGAGTGAATCGCTGCCGTCGTCGCGTCTGTTCGGGGTGTACCCGCTGCAGAAGGAGCAACCACCGACATTTACTGTTCACATTTGTAAATTTTTATTCTTAACACTCTTTCTTGGACAGTTAATGCCCATTTATCATATATTATATTATATTATATTAACATGTCTATATGTCTCCTTTAAAAACCCTTTGGGAAAAAAATTGAGAGACAGACATAAAACTTGTGTGCACATTGCCTCATTAAAAACCTTTTAATGAGAAATTCTGTAAAACTCATAAAGGAAAAAAGAGTACAGTGTGATGCTTTAATTAGGATATTTCACAGAGGTTCTCCCCCTGAATCTTGCAAATCCTTAAGTCTTTTCATTCCAATGTCTTTGACACATTTGTCGATTATGACTAGAGGTAATGACTTTGTGAATAAACCTGCAAGATTATCACAAGACTTTATCTATATGACATTTATTTCTCCATGCTCTTATAGCTCATGTGGATAAAATAACTTTGAAGAAATATGTTTCGTATAATTAGTCTTTATATATCCCGTTTGCATCTGAGCAACACAAGCCACATTATCCTCATAGATAATCGTATGTGACTTTATTTCATCTATACTACATGAAGTGTATATGTGGTTAATCACTCTTTGTAACCAGACACACCCTCTTGATGCCTCGTATAGTGCGATAATTTCTGAGTGATTCGTAGACGTAGCTATTAAAGTTTGTTTTAGAGACTTCCATGAGATAGCACTCCCATTGTGTAAAAACACAAAACCCGTTTGTAATATACCATTATGTGGATCAGATAAATAGCCGGCATCAATATATCCGACTAGATGAGATTATTGTTTTCTTTGAAAGAATAAACCAAGATCTATCGTGCCATTTAAATATCTTAAGATATTCTTAATGCCTTTCCAATCACGCAGTGTAGGTGTCGTATTGTGTCTAGCAAGACAGTTCACTGCAAATGCGATGTCGGGTCTTGTATTGTTTGCTAAATACATCAATGCACCAATACCACTAAGGTATGAGTATTCTGGTCCCAGTACCTTTTCTTATTCTTGTTTCGGCCTAAACGGATCTTTATCATTTTCCAAGGCACGAACTATCATTGGGGTTTTTTGGGGGTATGCTTTGTCCATATTGAACTTTTCTAATACTTTCTTTACATAAGTAGACTGATGCAGAAGGATACCCTTCTGTAGATGTTCTATTTGTAGTTTTAAGCAGAATTTGGTTTTATCCAAATCTTTCATTTCAAACTCTTTCTTAAGATGATTGTGTGCTTCATTTATATCCTTTTCATGATCAATGATATTTAGGTCATCAACATATACTGATATTATATAAAAACCAATATTTGATTTTCTTATGAACACGCATAGACAATCATCATTATTTGAATATTCCTCGTTTAGAAGAAATTCTTTTAATCTGTTATACCACATCTTACCTGATTGTTTTAATCCATACAAGGATTTAACAAGCTTTACACAATACATATTGCGATTCATATTTGTATTTGGCACAGGAATTCTATCAGGAACTTTCATATATATATATATATATATATATATATATATATATATATATATATATATATATATATATATATATATATATATCGGAATCTAATGACCCGTATAAATATGCGGCCACGACATCCATCAACTGCATGGATAGATGATTTTGCATTGCTAGAGATATTGAATATCGAAATGTTATTCCATTCATCATTGGGAAATATGTTTCGTTAAAATCAATTTCAGGTCTCTGCGTAAAACCTTGTGCAACCAGCCTCGCTTTATATCTTACTACCTCATTATTTTTGTTTCTCTTTCGAACAAAAACCCATTTGAACCCAACTGGAAAGGTTCTAGGAGGTGTATGTATCACATCAGTGAATACCTCTCTTTTCTTAAGCGAGTTAATCTCAGTTTCAATTGCTTCTTTCCATTTGTTCTAGTCTGAGCGTTTCTTACACTCTGCCATGATCTTAGAATCTGGATCATCTTGGAAATTTTCAGCAATAACAGTTGAGAAGCATAGGTCTGCAATTGTAGTACTACGATTATAAACTTTCCCCGAACTAGTATAATTAATGGAAATCTCTTCTATCCCATTTGACGTACCATGATTTCCCAATATGAGATTGTCGGGATTTTTCGATCTTCTAGTCTCATTTATATTGCGCACTTGAAAACTAGATTGTGGATCATTTAAATTTACATGATGTTGTATACCTTTTGGTTTCATCACATCCTTGGTTTTTCTAGGAGCTTTTGCTCTCTCTTTTCTTGGTCGCTTTTCCGAAGCGATATTATTTTCTTTAGGTTCTACCCTCCCCCTCTTCCTCACAAAAGGGGCCAAAGTGGTTTTCTTTGGTACCTCCACTTGTTCAGGTGCATTTACCGCAGGATTCCAAGATTTCATAATTCCATCATAATTTGTGAATGTATCTGACAAATTATTTGCAGTATTTTGCAAATTTATTATTCTCTGAACTTGAAGTTCAGTCTCTTGTGTACGTGGATCTGAGGATATTATGGATTTATGATCCCAATTTATTTCCTGGCATTCTGAATTATTCTGAAATTCTCCCCCTAATATCGGGAAATATTCCTCATTAAAAATACAATCAACGTACCTTGCTGTAAATAAATCTCCAGTCATGAGTTCTAGGTATTTTATGATTGAAGGAGAATGATATCTTACATAAATACCCATCTTTCTATGAGGACCCATCGCGGTACGCTACGGTGGTGAAATTGGTGCATATACTGCGCACCCAAATTTCCGCAGATGGGAAATGCTTGGAGCATTACCACATACTAAACATAGTGGTGAAACACTATGATATGCAGTTGGTCGCAATTGTATTAGGTCTGCAGCGTGTAAAACTGCATGACCCCAATATGTAATAGTAGATTACAATTATGTAATAATGGTCTTGCTATCAACTTAATTCTTTTAATAAGTGATTCAGCCAATCCATTTTGAGTATGTACATATGGTACTGAATGTTGCACTTCAATTCCTTGAGCTATACAATAATCATTGAAAGCTTTGAAGTAAATTCTGCAGCATTATCTAATCTTACAGATTTCAGTCGGTGCTAAGGATAATTTGCTTTTAATCTTATGACTTGCGTCATAAATTTAGCAAATGCGTAGTTTTGTGTCGACAGAAGATACACATGTGACCATCTTGTTGATGCGTCTATTAAAACCATAAAATATCTGAATGATCCCGATAAGGGTCTTATAGGTCCACAAATATCTCCTTTAATTCTTTCAAGAAATTTAAGTGGTTCAACTTTAATCTTAAGTGGTGATAGTCTCAAGATTATTTTTCCAGTTGCACATGTTGTGCATATAAAATATGAAGATTTAGACATTTTGGTTGTCTTTAAATTATGACCATAACTATTACCAATAATATTCCTCATCATTCCAACTCCTGGATGTCCAAGTCTTTCATGCTAGGTTTTGAATGCATCTACTTCTTGGAAGATTACCTTGTATGTAACATGTGGTACGGGTTGTATGTATATATAATACAATCCAGACGGTAAGCATGGCATTCTCTCTATTATCATAGCTATTACTGTTTTTCTTAATAATGTGGAGAAAATCCTCATTATTTTCTTCATATGTATTTACATGTAACCCATTCATACGGATATCTCTATAACTTAGCAATGTACGAGTAAAATCGGGATACAAAAGTGCATTCTCAATTGTTACTTGTGTACCCATTGGTAGGACTATAGTAGCGCGTACAGAGCCTACTATATTTGTATCATGTCCTGCAATGGTCAAAATATTCCCAGTTCTTTTTGTAAGTGTGAAAATATTTTGTCTCTCTAAATATAGTGTTTGTTGTGCCACTATACACAATGCACATTTCTTGTTTCATTTGGATTGACTTCAGTATCTATATAGAATAAGAACTTTATTCAGTATAGAATACATACATACATGCATATTTCTATTAACAAAGTATTTACATACTATATTTACATTACATATCACAATCCATAATGTCACTAATATTTACATAGACGATAGATTAATTAAAATCTAGTAAGATAAATAGAGTTATTCTTGATCTCCAAACACATCGTTGCTATATTCAACGATCATGTTCTCATCGTCAATGTCATCATCATTTGATAGACTTGGTTTCATTTCTTCATCAAGGACTTTTCCCGAAGTTGTAGCCTCATCGGATGTAGCATTGAAACGTGTTTCATACGAACCTTTTGCTTTTCCTTCTTCTTTGAGGGATTTCTGGTATAAATCAACCAACTGTTGGGGTGTTTTGCATTTCTTTGCAATATGGTTAGGACCACCACATCGGTAGCACTTGAATGGTTTCTTTCCTTTCCCCCTTTTTTGTCCTTTGGACTTGTTCTTCTTGTGCATATTTTTGTTGCTTTTCTTGAATTTACCAACATTCTTATTTGATTTAGTATCATCTATTTTTCGTTTACCCTTTGAACTATAATTAACTTCAGACAGTGGAGCAATAGGATGTTGGTGATGATTTCTCATAGTGAGTTCATCATGTTTCTCTGCTTGAAGAAGATCTTGTATTAGTTCTAAGTAACGTTGGTAATTTCTGGCACGGTATTGATACATTAAGATCCTATCTGATGGAAGCATAGTTGTGAGAGTTTTCTTAATCTTTTCTTCATCAGATGGTTCATTCTCGTAAAACCGTAATTTAGCACAAATCTTATGAACAACATGATTATAATCTCCAATGAATTTATAATCATGTAGTTGTAAATGTATCCAATCATGATTGGCCTCAGGTAATGATTTTGAAGAGCATTCCAAAGAACACTTGGTTCTTCTTCCAGTATATATTTTGATTTCAAATCAGGATGTATGTGATGCCTTAAGATATATAAAGCCTTGTACTTGTATGTAGGAGATAATTCTTGTTATCGATCTTCTGGTGGAAGTATTGCCTCATACATCCCTCTAAGAGCCAATCTTATCTTTACGTCCATCGCCCATGTAGGATAATTATGCCCATCAAGAGTAAGTTCCTCAAATTCACGAGCCATTAATCCTACAATTTTAGCCAAGGTCTTGTCAGAATCTAGGTGTTATTGTGACATACGCAAGTATATTTGCCTTCTTGTGATATTTGAGTGATAAACACTCATCCAACACCATGTGTTGTCATTTATAATCTTTGATTTCATATCTAATGAAATCTATCAATTTCATGTTTAGTTTTATAATTATGGTTGTGTAAAATAAACTCCATGAGTTTATAATTTTATGTGTAATTCATCTTTATAAACTCCATGAGTTTGATGAATTTTGCAAGAAATAACAATAATTTCATGCCTCACATAAAATCATGGTTAAAACATCCTTGATTAATCATATTTTCAAATTCCATATAATGGAAAATGATTAAGTACAATTACAATACCATAATTATACAATTTTACAACACTAAACTGAAATTTACAGACTTTTAAATGCTAAGTACACACTTAAAGCAAATAAATAAAACTGTACATATTTACATAAGCCCATTGGGCTATTTGTTTATTTTTTTCTTTTCTTTTCTGGTCCATCTAACCACAATCGGCCTAGCCCATCTAATCGGTTGGATCGGCCTAGGTAGCCGTTGACGTGGCCCGGTCGGCCGTTGGCGCGGCCTAGGCGGCCAGTTGGAGCAGCCCAGCCGCCCTTCGGCGCGGCCCGACTTGGTCGGCCGCTCGGCCTGGCCCAGTCAGCGCGCGAGATATAGGGTGAGAGGGTCGTTAGGGTTGGTCGACACCCCTCCCCTCCTCTTCCTCGCACCGCGGCTTCTGGAGTGTTCCTCCTTGTCCTCGGTTCCTCTACTTTGCTCGTGCGACGCCGGCGGCGCCGCATCTCCTCTGCTCCTCCTCCTTCCCCCACCCCCTCCCCCCACCTCTAGGTCCTTAGGACCGACGGGAGAAGGACCAAGCCCCCGGGCGACGGCCCGAGTTGCTCGATTTCGCTAGGTGGGAGAACCGTTTGAGGAATTGGCCGTGAAAGTGCATCTAGGATCCCCATGGGTTTTGGACGATTGATGACGACAATTAGTAACTAATGAGCTCAGTGATCTTAAGCACAGGTGCGGACTCAAGTGGAATCCTAAACCCTCAAAAAGGAAAAGGATGGAAACGGCGGTGTCGACTCGAAAAGAAGAAACTAGGGTTTCTAGCGTGTCGAGTTTAGACTAGCCATATATGTAGGAGGGTGTGTGCGTAAAGTGCATTGAGATCAAGCAGGGAGCTCAAAGCGGTTTATAGATGAAAACCCATTGCAAGAAGAGTGTTGAAGTAGTCTGGCAGGAGAGGCCAGACTAGTCTGTGCTGGTGGCCGGACTAGTCCTCTCCTGGCCGGCCTAGTCCGTTTTTAGGCGGACCAGGAGGTTCTGACTGACTTCGGACTAGTCCGTAGCGGGACGGACTAGTCCGGGGTAGTCATGGAGTGGGTTTTCGGGACTAAGTCCCAAAACCCCGGACTTGTCCGTTTTAGTCCGGACTAAGAGGTCCTGACTGAGATCGGACAAGTCCGCTATGGGTGCGGACTAGTTCGGGTTTGTGAGAGCTGGGTGCTTCAGCGACTAAGTCTGGGAGGACGGACTAGTCCGCCCTGGTGGTCGGACTAGTCCGTGGTCTCCAGACTAGTCCATTTTCACACGGAACAAAAGGTTTTGTGTGAGATCAGACTAGTCCGGTTTGGACCGGACTAGTCCGTTATGAAGTGACCGTTTGAATTTGATTTTGGCGGGTAGCGTGACGATTGTCACGCAGTGTGGCAGTTGTCAGGGATGTCAGTGGTCCCAAAGGCCGGACTAGTCCGCCCATCTGCTGAGGTCAGCAGTATGGGCTTGGGTCATCTATAAATAGAGGACCCCCGGGTTCATTTAAACTCCCTCGAAACCCTAGCACATCCATAGCAAACTTTGAGCTTTCTAAAGCCTCTCTCTTGCCTACTTTCCCTCAAAAACTAATTCTTGTGTGGATTAGGGTTTGGTGAGGTGAAGAACAGGAAGAACACCGCTCTTTGGCTCTCGGTTTGATCTCTTGCACTTGTTGAATCTTTGTGATCTGTGGCTTGAGTTGTTTTTTGTGATTTTTGATCATATTTGTGCTGGGAGCCTCAGATTGTGAGAAGCTCCAACGAATCTTGTATACACCCTTGTGATAGTGGAGAACCGGTTTGCCCCTTGTTGGAAAACTCGGTGAGGGAAGGGTTGTTGAACCCGGTCCTCTGTGGACTCCTAAACGGGGACGTAGATTCCTGTGTGGAATCAAACCTCGGGATAAAATCCTTGTGTCCCTTGCGTACTTTGCTTTCATTTATTGCACATTGCTTCTTGGGTTAGCTTTATCGTTTTTTGTTCATCGTTTTCATTTCACTGTGGTCCTTAGCTTCATACTTGCTCCATAACTTGTTAAGGTTCACTGAATCATCCTAACACTATTCGCATCACGAAAAACCAACTAAAACTTGTTAGAAACTCTTTTTAGGCTTTCCCTGCAGGTGGACCAGACTAGTCCGCCCCCTAAGTACTAATTTCATTTTATTAAGTCATTTCAGGTCGATTAGCCTATTCACCCCCCTAGGCAACTGTCAATTGGTATCAGAGCAGGACTCTCCACAAAGAGTCTAACAACTCGGAGAGGTGATGTACGGAATGGGGAATTACGAAGTCTCGACCAATGAGATCCAAGCAACCCATGAGGAGATGATTGTCTACCGAGACAAACCGACGAATGACGAAGAGACTTGCTAGCTCAAGGCGAAACTTCGAGAGAAGTTGGGGATTCCAAAGGTGGACTCTTCAACCTCTACAACAGGTGGCACGACCCACTACAACGAACAAGGCTACAACTATGAACGCCTTGTCTCCAACAACCACTACCTCTCCATCCCATTGGGGAAGCCTCCCCAATTCGATGGAACCGACTACGGGATGTGGAAGCACAATATGAAGATCCACCTCATGTCACTCAACCCTTCATTGTGGCAAATTGTGATGACCGGGGTGCATATCCCAAAGAATGAGGAAGACATCACTCTGGAGCAAGTCGTGCTCCTTCACCGCAATGCCCAAGCTGTTGGAGTGATTACCTTGTCTATCTCAAGAAATGAGTTCAACCTGGTAGATGTATTTGAGGTGGTCAAGGATATTTGGGACACCCTAAAGACGACTCATGAAGGCAACCGAGTCGTGAAGGAGCCAAATATTGAGCTCATAGAAGGAGAGCTCGGGAGGTTTGCCATTATGGATGGTGAATCTCCCCAGGAGATGTACAACTGCTTAAAGCTCCCCATCAACAAGAGTAGATCTTATGGCTGCAGCAAGTGGACCGGCCACAAGGTGGTGAAGAGGATGATTCGGGCATTCATGCCTAGAAACGTCTCTCTTTGCTCCATGATACGAGAAAGCTCGGGGTTTGCTCAAATGACCCCGAAGGAGGTCCTGGGAAGGATCATCAACCACGAGATCATGGAGAAGGAGGAGCTCTTCTACAACGACCTCCAAAGGTTCACCGCCTCGAAGATGAAGGATGTGACACTCAAAGCAACATCCTCCTCAAAAGAGCAAAAAGAAAGTGATGAGGAGAGTCTCGACACCGATGAGGAAGAGGCCCTCTTCATCAACAAGTTCAAGAGGATGATGAGGAGAAGGAAAGGAGGATACAACAACGAGAGCAAGGGCAAGGAAAAAGCAAGACCCAAAACAAAAAGAGTTTGCTACAATTGTGGTGAGTACGGGCATTTTATTGTGGATTGCCCACATGAAGAGGGCAAGAAGAAGAAGGAGGGCAAGCCTCAAGAAAAGAAATTCTTCAAGAAGAAGAGGCCCTCCGGTCATGCTCACTTGGGCAAGGAATAGGACTCTAACAACGAGTCCTCCTCCAAAGACGAGGAGAAGGTGGCAACCATAGTCATTGGGAGGACCTCCAAGGGAAGCAAGCTTTTCCCCAACCTCAACGACCACAAGCCAACATGCCTCATGGCAAAAGAAGGAAGGAGAAAGGTTACTTCTCACTCATCCTCCTCCATATCTTCCCGTGATGAATTTGATAGTGCTAGTGAAAACGAACACATGCTTAAGGATATAAGTAAGAGCACTTTGCGTAGAATGAAATTGCTCTTGGATGAAATCTTTGAGAAGAAGGAGCTCATATATAGGCAAGAGGACATGCTCATCCATGAAAAGGAGAGATGTCAAGAGCACATTGAGCTCCTTGAGCTTGAGAGAGAGAAGAGCAAGGCATTAGAGCATGAACTTGCTCTAAGCAAGAAAACATGCTCAAGTCTTGAGGAGACAACCATTGGGCTCAAGGACGAACTTGGCAACTTGGCAAAAGTTAACAAGATCCTTGAAACTCAAGTTGAGTCCCTCAAGACTAATGTAGCCTCTTCCTCCAAAAGCTCATCTTCCTCAAAGGTTGCATCCGAAGCAATCTCCACTTGCAAATGTTCAAACTTGATCCTTAAGTTAAAGGATGAGCTTAAGTTGACTCAAGGAAAACAAGCACCTAAGAGTGCCATCTTTGACAAAGAGAAGGTGGCTTATGCACGAAGTGCATACACCAACACAAGACCTCCCTATGTCAAGGATGGTCTTGGTTATACTAGAGGTGGAAAGCAAAATGCTAAAACCTCCAAGTGTGGCAAAGACTTGATTGTCTATGTCAAGGGAAACACATCCTCAACTAAAATTGGGGAGAACATAGCAACTAGCAATGAAATGCCTAAAACTGAACTGCATCCTCTCTTTCATGATTTTGATGCATCTTATGTTCCAATGAGAAACAAGTATGGCAAAGTATTTGCTAGATATGTTGGGCCACTCCGCAAGAGCCCTAAGCCTTGTGTGTGGGTGCCCAAGTGCCTCACTACTAACGTTAAAGGACCCAACTCCGCTTGGGTACCTAAAAGGAAGGCATAATCTTGTTTTGTAGGCATACTCCTCCGGTGGATCGAAATGGGTGCTTGATAGTGGATGCACCAACCACATGACCGAAGAGAGGAAAATGTTCGTGGAGTATGAGCAAAATGATAATCCAAATGAAGGGATTTCCTTCGGGAACAATAGCCGAGGGAAAATCTTTGGCTCCGGTAAAATCATTATTTCCCCTCAACATTCACTTTCTCATGTTTTGCATGTTGATTCCTTAGACTATAACCTATTGTCCATATCACAACTATGTGACAAGGGTTATAATTGTGTTTTTACTAATCAGGGTGTGAGCGTCCTTAGAAGAAGGGATAACTCAATAGCTTTTAAGGGTGTGCTCAAGGGAAAGCTTTATCTTGTGGATTTCGCCGCGGATAAATCTCAACTTGACACATGCTTAATGGCGACAACCAACATAGGGTGGCTTTGGCATAGAAGGCTAGCCCATATTGGGATGAGGAACTTACAAAAGCTTCTTAAGGGCGAGCACATCTATGACTAGAAGAATGTTGTGTTTGAAAAGGATAGACCCTGTAGCGCTTGCCAAGCGGGGAAGCAAGTAGGAGCTCAACACCCGTCCAAGAACATCATGACGACAACAAGGCCTTTGGAACTGCTACACATGGACCTTTTCGGGCCAATAACCTACATTAGCATTGGCGGTAACAAATACGGTCTTGTTGTTGTTGATGATTTTTCTCGTTTCACTTGGGTATTTTTCTTGCATGATAAGGGTGAGACTCACGGTATCCTCAAGAGGTTCTTAAGGAGAGCTCAAAATGGGTTCACCTTAAGAATCAAGGCTATAAGAAGCGACAACAGCACTGAGTTCAAGAACACACAAGTGGAAGAGTTCTTAAATGAGGGCATTAAGCATGAATTTTCAGCCACCTACTCCCCTCAACAAAATGGGGTGGCTGAACGGAAGAATATGACACTCATTGAGATGTCAAGGACGATGCTTGATGAGTACAAGACGTCGGACCGGTTTTGGGCAGAAGCGGTTAACACCGCTTGCCACGCTGTCAATCGGTTGTACCTCCACCGCCTCCTCAAGAAGACCCCTTACAAGCTTCTAGTTGGTAAGAAACCCAATGTCTCTTACTTTCGTGTCTTTGGGAGCAAATGTTATATTCTCAACAAGAAGTCTAGGACTTCGAAGTTTGCTTCAAAGTCCAATGAAGGTTTCTTGCTTGGTTATGATTCGAACACTCATGCCTATCGTGTCTTCAACAAATCCTTCGGGATTATTGAAATAGCACGCGACGTGGTGTTTGATGAAACTAATGGCTCCCAAGTGGAGCAAGTTGATCAAAGTGTGTTAGATCAAGAAGACTCTCCACAAGAAGCTCTTAGGAGAATGACACTTGGAGATGTTCGTCCACAAGAACAACCTCAAAACCCAAGTGATCAACCACAAAATGATGCAAGTCATCCCCCACGTGATCAAGGTTAAGATGGACAAGTTGCACCTCAACATGATCAAGAAGACGAAGATCAAGGGGGAGGCATAGATCAAGGGGGGGGACCAAGAAGAAGAGGATGATGATGACTCAAGAGTCCAACCTCCGCATCCTCGTGTGCATCAAAGTGTTCAACTGGATCACCCCGTTGACAACATCCTAGGAGACATTACAAAAGGGGTAACTACTCATTCTTGTGTTGCAAATTTTTGTGAACACTACTCCTTTGTCTCTTCCTTGGAGCCTCATAAGGTTGAAGACACATTGAGAGACCCGAATTGGGTGGTGGCCATGCAAGAGGACCTCGACAACTTTGAGAGGTACAAAGTGTGGGAGCTCGTCAAGCGTCCACAAGCAAATGTTGTGGGCACCAAGTGGGTGTTCCGCAATAAGCAAGATGAGCATGGCGTGATGACAAGGAACAAGGTACGACTTGTGGCCAAGGGGTACTTACAAGTCGAAGGTTTGGATTTCGATGAAACCTTTGCTCCCGTAGCTAGGCTAGAGTCAATTCGTATATTACTTGTCTTTGCTACTCACCATGATTTTAAGCTCTACCAAATGGACATCAAGAGTGCGTTCCTAAATGGCCTAATCAAGGAGGAAGTCTATGTAGAGCAACCCCCGGGCTTTGAAGACCAAGACTTCCCCAACCATGTCTTCAAATTGTGTAGGCTCTCTATGGCCTCAAGCAAGCTCCTAGAGCTTGGTATGAGTGCCTTAGAGACTTTTTGATCCAAAATGGTTTTAAGATAGGAAAAGCTGATTATACTCTCTTTACAAAGCACTTTATTGATGATCTCTTTGTGTGCCAAATATATGTCGATGACATCATATTTGGTTCTACTAACAAAGTGTTTTGTGATGAGTTTTCTAAGATAATGACGGAGAGATTTGAGATGTTCATGATGGGGGAGTTGAAGTTCTTTTTAGGTTTTCAAGTCAAACAACTCAAGGAAGGCACGTTCATAAGTCAAACCAAGTACACTCAAGACATATTGAAGAAGTTTGACATGGACAAGGCCAAACCCATCAAGACTCCAATGGCTACTAATGGACATCTCGACCTCAACGAAGATGGTCCAAGTGTGGACCAAAAGGTATATCGTTCTATGATTGGTTCTTTGCTATATCTTTGTGCATCTAGACCGGATATTATGCTTAGTGTGCGCATGTGTGCACGTTTTCAAGCCGCACCTAAGGTGTGTCATTTGACTGCCATTAATATGATTCTTAGATATTTAGTTCACACACTTAGCCTAGGACTTCGGTACCCCAAAGGATCCAAGTTTAACCTTATTGGCTATTCCAATGCGGATTATGTGAGGTGCAAAGTTGATAGAAAGAGCACATCCAGGACATGTCAATTCTTGAGTAGATCCTTAGTTTCTTGGTCCTCCAAGAAACAAAACTCCATTGCTCTTTCCACAGCCGAAGCGGAGTATGTCGCAGCCGGAAGTTGTTGTGCACAACTTCTTTGGATGCGACAAACTCTAAGGGTTATGGTATAAACTTGCGCCATATTCCACTCCTATGTGACAATGAGAGCGCCATCAAAATAGCCCATAATCCAGTTGAGCATTCGAGGACAAATCACATCGGTATTAGGCATCACTTCTTGGGAGATCATTCCTTGAAGGGGAATATAGTGATTTCCCATGTAAGAACCGAGAACCAACTAGCCGATATATTTACCAAGCCCTTAGATGAGAAGCGTTTTGTGAGCTTAGGAGTGAGCTCAATATCTTAGATTCTTGAAATGTGGCTTGAAACATGCACATCTGAATGTTTCCTTTGCACCTTATTCAAAAGAACACATGTGTTTGAAAAATTCATCTCTTTCTCGATTTTCTCTAAATTATTTGAAAAATTATTAACTTTGTGAATTATGGTCATAGTTTGATTGTTGATTTCTTACTGACCATGTTCATAAAGTTTTCTTGTGTAAATTTGTCCAAAAGGATCCATTAAAGTGGCTAAAGCTCTAGATATATATGTTTCATCCTTTTTTTGCACCGGACTAGTCCGCCCGGAGGCCGGACAAGTCCGAACGCAGACTTGTTCGGGTCTAGTCCGCAGACCGTACTAGTCCGGACCCCATATCGGACTAGTCCGGCTCCTGGGGACTTAAACCCCCAGGAGGCGGCCCGACCCTTCCTCTCTCTCCTCACTTGCCTCTCTCTCTTCCTCACGCACTAAAACCGCTCTCCTTAGGCGATTTTCAATTCCCTTCACCAAAAACCGATTCCAATCCGTGCATTGGACCCTTTGGAGGTGTGGGAGACTTTCCCCGAGCGTTCCCAACGCGATCCATCACCGATCCCCTCGATTCTTCGAGATTTGAAGAGGTACTCTCAACTTTTCGAAATCCTTTCTCATTCTTGATTCGTAGAGTTATTGAAAGATGCCTCTTTAAAAAATTGTTTATATTACCCTTGTGATCATAGCCAAGGAGTATTGCGACTTGTTTCGAAGATTTTTCAAAAAAAAATTGTTAGGGATAGGGTTCTTCCTGCTTAACCCGGACTAGTCCGGTCCTAAGCAGACAAGTCCGCCCTGCGGACTAGTCCGACCCCTGGGCAGACAAGTCCGGTTTACACAAGATAAACCCTAACTTTGACCTTTTCTCGTGATCTCTTTCGCAATATTTCACTTCCTTGACCTCACCACCTCTGTCCTTAATGTGCTCGCAGCGACCATGTCGAGATCCGAGCATAGCTCCCCTCGCTCAAACTCCCAGGAGCTCTATGATGAAGAGGATGCTATGCAGCGTGCCATTGAGGCAAGCCGCAAAGAGCTCAGGAAGAAGAAGAGAGAGGAGCGGGAAGCACATAATTCCCAGGCTGCCGCAGCACAATCCTTCAAGCGGAAGAAGCTAGTGATAGTGGGTGAGAAGGAAAGGGCCAAGGAGCAAGCCCAAGAAGAAGTTGGTGAACGCAGGATCGAGAGAGATCCAAAGAAGGGCAAGGCCCCGGCCCCGGCCCCTGCAGAGCCCAAGAAGAAGAAGCCCTCTGTGAAGTCTTCGGCTAAGAAGGCCAAGGGCGTGGTCATAAAGGAGAAGGGGAAGGCCAAACCCATTGGCCCCCTAAAGATGCACTCTCTAGCTCGCAACCCGAACAGGCAGCCCAACCTGGCAGCAAATATTTTTAAGGGCAAATGAGCTGAGAAGGCCCGAAGGATAAGGACTGACAGAGTGTATGACTATGAGAAGCACACCGCCGACCCACGGTTTTGGTGTGATTTTCATTGCAATTATTATCGCTCAGTCTACCAAGCCATGAATACTCCTGTCATCCAAGCTCAATGGGTCGATTGGGAATACATGGCCAAGAAGAAGAATGTGACCTTTGATGAAGTGATTAAAGCCGCTGAGCGCCATGGCATCAAAGACATTCTAGGTTTCAAGTATGACTGGAATGTGGAGGTGATTGTGCAGTTTTACACAACTGTCTACTTTCATCCTCATGGCAACCGAGCCATCACATGGATGACGAATGGTGAGCAGTATTCTGTCACATTCAAAGAGTTTGTTAAGGCTCTAAGACTTGAGCACCACCTGGACCACGAGATCATCATCTCGAATCTAAAGGCAATGGATAGGGATGAGTTGGCCTACATGTATCCTAGTCATGTCCCCTATGAGGTTGGGCTTGCGAGGAACACCAAGTCTTTCTACAGCATCCTGAACAGAATCCTGAGGAGGACCGTGGCTCCTAAAGAGGGTGATGTCGGGATCATACAGGGCAACCTGAGGCACCTCTTGTTGCTAATTGATGGAGATGAGTTGCTCAATCTTGTGGACTATATCTTCGATGACATCTTCAACATCTCTCACACTCCGAACCGTGCATGTGGGTATGCACCCTACATCATGTGCTTCATCGAGAAGGTGCCAGGGCTTGTGTTTGCCAAGGATACAACTCATTAGCCCCTCCATCCTTAGATGCCTCCATCCATCTCGGAGCCTGCTCGCCGGAAGAATGTCGAGCCTCCTTCCCATCCGGGGATGCCAGCACCTCGCCCCGTGGCACCTCCATCTCCGCCTCAGTCGATGAGCGCTTTCTTCAAGTGCTTCAAGGCCATCTTCACCTCCTACCGGAAGCAAGAAGTCCACAATCAGCGGGCGCACAAGCGCCAAGAGAGCTTGAGGTCCCTATGTCTCCTCCAAAGGAGAGCGTTGGTGAGATCACTCTATTCCCTGACTTCACCGCCGACGAGCTCGCCCAATTCCATGTGGACAGGAGCTCTTCCCGGGCGGCTCCCTCGACACGGGTCTCCGACGACGACGACGAGGACGACGAGGATCCGGAGGCCTCGGAGAGCGATGAGGAGGCCGATAGCGAGGATGATGATGACTAGACTCTGGGCCTCTTAGTTTCCCTCTTCTTTTCCTTTTTGGCGTCTTGATACCAAAGGGGGAGAGTTAGAGGGGGGTAGTAGTACTTGTCTAGTTATTTTGGATCCTTGGACGTGTTGCACTCTATATTGTAATATTTATGTCATTTGGATGTTTAAATTTGTGCAAGACTATGTTTGATTGTTTAACATTAATGTGATGCTTTAATTGTCTATTTTTTTATCACATTCATAACTATTATGTCTTGTCACAAATGTTGAGCACAACATGTAGGCACTCCACCATAACGTGTGGGTGTGTATGAAGGACTTCCTCAATCTTCTTTTCATTATGTATTCATTGAGGGGGAGTCACTCATACACCCGCACGTTATGAAAACCAAATTTTATACTCTTATATGTTGAAGACTTGATGTGTTGTCATCAATCACCAAAAAGGGGGAGATTGAAAGTGCATCTAGGATCCCCGTGGGTTTTGGATGATTGATGACAATAATTAAGTAACTAATGAGCTCAGTGATCTTAAGCACAGGTGTGGACTCAAGTGGAATCACAAACCCTCAAAAAGGAAAAGGATGGAAACGGCGGTGTCGACTCGAAAAGAAGAAACTAGGGTTTTTCTAGTGTGTCGAGTTTAGACTAGCCATATATGTAGGAGGGTGTGTGCGTAAAGTGCATTGAGATCAAGCAGGGAGCTCAAAGCGGTTTACAGATGAAAACCCATTGCGAGAAGAGTGTTGAAGTAGTCTGGCAGGAGAGGCTGGACTAGTCCATGCTGGTGGCCGGACTAGTCTGCTCCTGGCCGGCCTAATCCGTTTTCACGCGGACCAGGAGATTCTGACTGACTTCGGACTAGTCCGTAGCGGGACGGACTAGTTCGGGGTAGTCATGGAGTGGGTTTTCGGGACTAAGTCCCAAAACCCCGGACTTGTTTGTTTTAGTCCGGATCAAGAGGTCCTGACCGAGATCGGAATAGTCCGCTATGGGTGCGGACTAGTCTGGGTTTGTGAGAGTTGGGTGCTTCAGCGACTAAGTCTGGGAGGCCGGACTAGTCCACCCTGGTGGACGGACTAGTCCGTGGTCTCCAGACTAGTCTGTTTTTACACGGAACAAAAGGTTTTGTGTGAGATCGGGCTAGTCCGGTTTGGTCCGTTATGAAGTGACCATTTAAATTTCATTTTGGCGAGTAGCGTGACGATTGACGCGTAGTGTGGCAGTTGTCAGGGACGTTAGTGGTTCCAAAGGTCGGACTAGTTCGGGCCATAGGTCGGACTAGTCCGCCCATCTGTTGAGGTCAGCAATATGGGCTTGGGTCCTCTATAAATAGAGGACCCCCAGGTTCATTTAAACTCCCTCGAAACCCTACCGCCGCCACAGCAAATTTTGAGCCTTCTAAAGTCTCTCTCTTGCCTACTTTCCCTCAAAAACTAATTCTTGTGTGGATTAGGGTTTGGTGAGGTGAAGAAGAGGAAGAACACCGCTCTTTGGCTCTCGGTTTGATCTCTTGCACTTGTTGAATCTTTGTGATATGTGGCTTGAGTTGTTCTTTTTGATTTGTGATCATATTTGTGGTGGGAGCCTCAGATTGTGAGAAGCCCCAACGAATCTTGTATTCACCCTTGTGATACTGGAGAACTGGTTTGGCCCTTGTGGCAAACTCGGTGAGGGAAGGGTTGTTGAACCCGGTCCTCCGTGGACTCCTCAACGGGGACGTAGATTCTTGTGTGGAATCGAACCTCGGGATAAAATCCTTATGTCCCTTGCGCACTTTGCTTTCATTTATCGCACATTGCTTCTAGGGTTAGCTTTACAGTTTTTCGTTCATCGTTTTCATTTCACTGTGATCCTTAGCTTCATACTTGTTCTATAACTTGTTAAGATTCACTGAATCATCCTAACACTTTTCGCATCACAAAAAACCAACTAAAACTTGTTAGAAACTCTTTTTAGGCTTTCCCTGCAGGTGGACCGGACTAGTCCGCCCCTGGACCGGACTAGTTCGCCCCCTAAGTATTGATTTTGTTTTATTAAGTCATTTCAGGTCGATTAGCCTATTCACACCCCTCTAGGCAACTTTCAGGCCGCCAGTGGGGCTTTGGATCGGTGGATCCTCCCTTGTTGCGGTTGGGTTCGCCGGTTGTTCGCCGGATCTGGTGATCGGTGCACTTTGTTCATCTTCTTTTGTGTTTGTTCTTTGTGCTAGGGTTTCGGTTGGTAGTCCCCGAGGACTGACCCAGATCCTCGCCGTTTGCTTGTATGTCGGCCGTTTTGGAAGTGACTCCGGCACCGAGTCGAAGTCGGTCGGAGGGTCGTCTTCAGCAGCGACGGCCACCACAAGCATGTCGCCTTCTTGTTGAATGACGGTGACCTCGTCGTTACCGACGCCTTCGGTGAGTCTTTCTTCTCCTTCTCCCCCTTCTCCCCTTCCCGGTGATGAGAACACCAGTCCTTGCGCAACCGGGTATGGGCAAGGACCCATACCGTGGATGGTGCAAGGCCTCTTCCGGCGATTCCATGGAGAATCGGTCGGATCAGAGGGCTCCATCAGCCAATACACCGGTGGATTTGGAGATGGGACCTTGGTCGTTTTTCAACCCTAACCCTAGGGTTAGGGATTTGGTCTATTGCTTGGCTTGATGAACCGGCCCCTGCCTCTCCTCTGTTCTGACGAAGCCGGTCCAGATCCAGGCGAGGGCGTTTATGGCGTCGACGACGATGGCGCTTTCTTCCTTTGTTCTGTTGTTGTTCTTGCCGGCAACATTCTTTGTTTCTTCTTCGTTTTGCAGAGAATCGCCAGCGGCGGTTTCAACGATTGCCACTTGATGAACCGATTTGGTCCAGTACTTGACAAATATGATGGATTAAAGACTTGGTAAGTTTGTTTTTCGCCATTACCTTGTCTCAATCCTTCTCGTTCTTGAAGCCTATGAACTCTTGGTTGAACTACGTGACTGATAACATATTATGAAAGTAATAGTAGACAATAGAGTAGACAAATGAATTGTTGATTCAATTCTGTTATTCCCATTGATCTCATTGTTTCTTGTATACATGTTGAATGGACATGAAAGAGGGAACTGCTGCCGTCGTCATGCCTATTCGGGGTGTACCCATTGCAGAAGGAGCAACCGCCGGCATCTATTATTCACACTTGTAACTGTTTATTCTTAACAGTTCTGCTCACAAATGTGTACCTTCATCCTAAAAACAAACTGGGTGCTTTGCTCAGCAAAAAAATTCAATCGTATACCTTCATCCTAGGCACTGGGGGTCAAGCATCCCACATGGCAATGCCGTGTGTAAATCGAAAGGCAACGTAGCCATGATTTTGAGCCTCTAGGCTGATTTAGATAGAGTGGCTAGTTATCCGTAATGAAGATTTGCTGTAAAGATAGGGTGGCGCATTACTGTGTTCGGCTGGTAATTTCGAGTGGTTGCAACGGAGATACAGGTCGGTTGGAGGAGATACATCTCCTGAACGAAAATGTTTTTGCACTTACGATTTTATATGCATGTCTGTATCTCACCTACTCACATGCAATTTTTTGAGAAAAATTAAACTTTACAATCTTTTAATGGAGTTTCTATGTTTCGACCTAGTAATTGATGGTTTACACCAAATACTTTTCCTCAACTTCCTCCATGTTTAATACCCGAGTATCCATCATTCCACATGCGTTTATAACTATCTAGCAACCTGATGCATTAGCAATGGCAAGGCATCTGGCACTGTACATTCAGAACTCTAGGATGACCCAGATGAAAATTGGCCTATTTGCCCAGCTTCATTTCTTTCTGACTCCAGATACCTTAGATCACAGCTCTAGTGTCATTGTTAGCGCCGGCGTCCCTAAGATTTTTCAAGGCAGTTAGCTAGTAGTCAAGCAGGCAAAGCTAGAGTCACCAGCTGAACCGAAAGCTAAGCAAAGCATACCACGGATTAGGAGCAAATCAGGAAAACCTGTTGCAAATGTGAGCAATCTCCCTAGCCAGATGCAGGTCCTGGGGTTCCATTTGACTGTTGAGATGTCTCTGTTGGCTTCGGGCAAGGTTGCTTCTTTTTCCCGTTTGCTGATGTACCTGGCACAGTTTCATTTGGCTTTTGGGGTACCTAGACATACAAGACGCCATTGGTGGCATCAGTTCATCTGAAAATGACCCTGGAAAGATGGATGCAAGGACTAGCGGACAAATTATAACTTGTACCTGGAACATCTGTTGGTACATCACTGGCATCAAAACACCATTGCCAAAAGCATGGGGGTCAACACCGCTCTGAAATTTTCAAACAGCTGCAGTCAACAGAATGTTCCTATATAATTATATGTTTGCGCTTATTGTTTAAGTTAATCTTGCTTTTTAGTTAGTTTAGTGTAGGGGGGTGATCTCTCCCGCCAGCCCAGGTGAGCCCAGGCCCAACGAGCTCCATTTGGGCCTACGGGGTGTGCGTTTGGAGGGAGGGTCTGGTATGATCTGTTCAGATCAGTTTAACTTTGTTGGGTCCAGTAGATAAAATTAGATTCTGTTTCTAGAGATATAGTTGGAGTCGGTTTCTTAAAATAATATTATATTTACTGCAATTTTAAATTAGGAGATTTAATCTATAACAGGCTATAAATAGCCAGGAGTCCTAGAGAAATAAATTCCCCTTCCAGTTTTATTCTCCTCCAAGTTTTTCTCTCCTGAGCTGAAGCCCCTCCCCCTCAAGCACGTTTGCTTATTGGTTCTGCTCCTACTTTGCATGCCACCACCCTGTAGGCACGATCTGTAGGAATAGATAGCACATGTTCTGCATACAGAACAGCAGCTGTGCAGAGGTTGTTTCCGGCATAGAGAGCGCCAGATTTCCGATCAATGTTTTCAAGTCGGCGGTCACTGAAGGTCGATCAGGGGCAATGACTCGATCACAACTAGGAAACTAGTCGTCCGAATAGTCGCACGATCTGGGCGACTATTTGGGCGATCAGGCCTTCCAGCAATCAGGATGAATAGGTCAGGGAATGTTTTGGACCTCACTGGCCAGCAGCCCATTAGGGTTAAGTTTATTCTCTTGTGCGTTCTCTTCTTTCCCCAATCGTCTCCACTGTTCCCATGCGCCCGACGCCCGCCTCTCTCCGGCTCTAGCGGCGCCTCCAGCTCCAGTCATCCAACACCGTCCCTCCCACAGTCCACCGCCTCCTTGCACTGGCCGCCCCTTTCCCGTGCACCGCGCTGCCCCTCCTGTGTGTCGTGCGCCGTGCTGTGCTGCCCCTCTCTTGTGCGCCGCACTTCCTCTGGAGATTTGGAAAACGCTGCAAGAGATGAGCTCATCCTCAGGCTCCTCAGATGGTAATCTCCCACTCTCAGCCTCCTTAATCTTTAGTCCTTGCTCTAATCACGCTGTGTTTCTATGTTTCTAAACTGTAAATTTTGTTGTTTTTGAACTAATTTGCTTCTGATTTTTTGCTAATTGCTATGCTAAAGCTACGTGTGCTATAACTGCTTATATATATATATATATATATATATATATATATATATATATATATATATATATATATATATATATATATATATATATATGTGTGTGTGTGTGTGTGTGTGTGTGTGTGTGTGTGTGTGGTCTATTAGATACTGCCATAAAAAATGAGCAGTAAAACTAGAGGTCCGACTAGGGTCGATTAGTCGCCCGAGTCGGTGATCAGGCAACTTGAAAACATTGTTTCCAACACTTATATATAATGTCTAACTGGTACGGAGCCTTAGATGTTTGTGCAAAAAAAGCATCAAAATTTCCTGGACGTAGTTGTTAAGGCAATAAGGCAACTTAAGGCGACGGTCCCCTTTTTGCCTTTTAAGTGATAAGGCGTAAGGCAGACGACACCTTAAAAATACTTAGTAGTACGTAGAAATAGGAAAATGAAATAAAGAAATACAGAAATATATGTGTATATATACGTCCTGGGCTTATTTCCCTGACCCACTTCCCCTCTACTTATGTAACAACAGGCCCAGCCCAATAACCAACCAACACCAGCCCATTAAGGCATTAACTAAACCCTAGTGCCATATTTCTCAACCACCCCCATCGCCAGACGTCCGGACTCAGCTGTGCCCCCGCATTCAGCCGCCACCGCGGCACCCCGCCCCGCGTCCTGCCGCAGCCACCCTCGCGTCCTGCTGCCGCCGCTGCACGCCGCCACCGCCGCCCCTCCTCGACTGGAGGGCCCGCCGCCTATGCTCCTTCAGATCTGCATCGGTGTTACCATCTTCATCGAGGTAGGTTGCTCCACCGCCTTCCCCTGCTCCTGCCGCCGCTGCACTCGCCTGCTCCCGCCGTCGTCACGTTGCCTTACCCAAGATTTCCAAGGCGACGGGACGCCTTAACCTCGTCGGGCGCTTTACCGCTTAAGGGTCACTTAAGCGACACTTTAGCGACGTCTTAATAACAATTGTCCTGGAAATATGGTTGCCCAGTGTCTTTGGAGTTTCATCAAATAAATGTCTTAGCAGATATAGCCATCGGTTGTTGGACGTACCGGAACCATGTACACAATGCTTGGCCGAATAGCTGCTTGATTGCCGATGAACTGCTGGACATTAGCTGGAAGTCCAATGTAACCTGCAGGAACTATTCCGTTTTCGACTCCGCCCTTGGAGTAAAAATAACAAGCAATCAATATCATTACATCCAAACATGTTTATTCAACAAAAGTAACTAATACTTAGTTCAATCTACCTTCTGGATTTGTGATGCTTGCATGACCGCAGGAGCCTGCATTTTGGAAGACAGGGTGGTTAAAAGGATACCAGTTTAAGCAAATAATATCCCTCTTTTATTCTATTTCCATAAAGCATCAAAATAAAAAGGAATATCGTTAAATGATTTATCACAGGTCGAACCATTACTCCTGGTCCTTGGATCCCATCATTTCCATTGCCAGTAGCTGCACCCACCACATTTTGACCAGTCACTGCATTGGGTTTATTTACTTTAGGAATGCGAGACTTGATCCTTGGTCGTATATCATCATGTGTGTTGCTATTTAACAGAAACTTCTCCATCTCCCTCACCAACCTCAACGCAAGGCGATATTTATCTGATAGGTCTGCAGAGTCAACAAGCTGCAGGCATCTCATTGACAAATAATCATATCGATCCAAACGATTGCTGGGGGCAACATCACTTGAAGGGCGTCCCATCACATGCAACAGCCTAAAATCCTTTTTCCACCTATCAAGGATATACTGTGAAGGAATTTCACGAACCTCATGAAACTTCAGCATTGAGAGACTATGCCTACACAGTATGCCACTGAATTGAAAACCTCCACAGATACAAGTTATATCTTTTTCTTCTGCATTGTATGTCACTGCAAAAATCTTACTCATAGTCCTTTTACCGTCCTCAAGGAAAATGCATTCCTTAACATTGAATGTAGAGACAGGCCCATCAACACCAATTAAAGATACATGGCAGTACATTATGGCTTCAATCTCATCTTGGAACTTCTTGAACATATTATGGGTATATACCTTTGAGAGCTGCTCTTCCATATAGAATTTTGATACTGGTGGACGTTGCTTATGAAAAGTCTCAAAATCTGCTTGGGCCTCTTTCTCGTATTTGCTCTGCAAAGTCATCTCATACTTGCCAAGAAATTGCTTCAAGGTGGTTTTCAGTTCCACACATCCAGTAAAAAAAGGAATGATAGTTTCATTCCTTTGTGGGGCAGACATTCCTGCCCAAAAAGTATCTTTTATAAATACAGGAACCCATGAAGATCGAGCTTCATAAAGTGATCTTAACCATTCACTATTCTGAAGTGCACTATTATATGTAATTAACTTTTTCCAATCTTCCTCAAACTCATCTATGGTTAAAGAATCGTATACAGCCTTTTGCATTGCATTGTTGATAGCTCTGTACTCTGGCAGCCCAACTAACCGCTCTGCAATCCTCCTCATTACCTGAAACAAGCACATTCTATGACGGACTCCGGGAATAACCTCAGTAACACCACTTTGGATGCCCCTACAATAATCAGTGATGATAGCCTTTGGAAGATTGCCAGACATACATGCTATCCAAGCCTTAAAAAGCCACGAATAGGTTTCCGCTGTTTCATCAGAAAGCAGGGCACATCCTAATAAGATCGGTTGACCATGATGGTTAACCCCAATAAATGTTGCAAGAGGCATATCATATTTACTAGCCACATAGGAAGTATCAAATGTGATGACATCGTTATAATACTCGTACATGGCTCTTGACCGTGCATCTGCCCAAAAACGTTCCTGATACATCCTTCATCATCAATGTCAATGACGTTGAAGAAGTTTGCATTTTTGGCCTGCATCCGAGTGAAGAAAATTCGAAGAGCCTCAGAATCTCCAGGCTGGAGCTTCAGACGGCCCCTCTCAACAAAAATGGGGCGCTTCGTCTCACCAAACAAAAGCTCCTCGAGTTCCCCTAATTTATCCACGGGCATCTTGCTTGGTTCTTCTACTGGCATAGCTCCAGGACCACGCAACCGCTTCTTTGCAGGGCCAGAAAGTTGCTTATAAGAGTTCAAAAACCTTGCCATTGCTGGACTCACTGGATGGTTATGATCTAGGATAGCCAACTCTAGATGCAATAATTTATCCCCCCATAACTTCACCCTAATCTTTGCTGGGCAGTTAGTAGTTGATGAGGCCCGTTTCCTGAACTTTGGCTCATAGCGTGGACGCCCTCCTTTACAGCACATAAGCTCAAGATATAAGCAGGTTCCTTCTTGTGAGAATGAGGACCTCCTAACTGACACACCGAAGCCAACACGGCGGGCATACTTGCGGTAGAATCGGTTGACCTCCGTGTGATTCTTGAACACCATACCAACTTCTGGAGCACGAGTATCCTCTCCATCGGACTCCTCCAAACTGGGATCCTGAAACAAAAACTCCATCATGGACCCTACTGGATCTGAAGTTTATTAAGCTGACACAAGTTGACATCATCTAAAATGTAACATTTTACAGTAAAGGAATAGCATAAGTGACACTGCAGATATAACACACCCAAAATACCAGCATTTCAAGATGGCATAAAATTGAATTTGGTTTGCACTGCTGTAAATTAATCATCCAGCTCAAGTATCCTAATATTAGTCCTCCTAAAGCAAAGGCTACAAAACTTGATGAGATGGCCAAATGGTTCCC
>JAYESD010000002.1:42696283-42832029 GCA_036927565.1 Tuctoria greenei
AACAAACTGACACAACCAAAAAAGAGAGAAATAAAACAAACGACCAACAACCTCTTCCACCTAGACAGGCAACAAAGAGTAGGGGATGAATCAGCTACCTAGGCAGTGACACATGAAATGAGTCACTACCACCCAACCATATAACACCACAAAGAGGAGCGGACGAGGGTGTCGCGGATGAGAATGAAGATTCCAAAATCATAGGGTCCCACCCATCTTCCAAGTGCTCCACGACTTCTGGATAAACCATATGAGCATCATCGACCGAAGAGTGCAACCTTGCAGCCTTCATTTTCTTGGTAGAGGACCCCGACTCCAACTTGAGATCAGGCTCCTTATCAAAGTGGAAGGTCACTCGACAAATAATAGTTTGGGGAAGTGAAGCTCGAGAAGAGGTAGTCAGAGTAGCTGCAGCCAAGACAAATGGGCAACCAGGGCAATCACACTTCGACTTTCCTGAGCTAGTGGTGATGCAGAGTTCCTCTATAACTCTAGAAGGAGCAGCAAGAGTTGTTACAGGGAGAAGGTATAGATGTTGACGAGTTTGTTGATGGGCAGCGACGAGGAAGAGCGCAGTTGCGTGCTTTGTGGCCTTCTCCCTTGCAACGGAAGCATCTAGTAGCCTCCGAACACCTAGCAGCAAAGTGATCGAAGGAAAAGCAGTTGAAACACTTGCCGATCAGATCGGTAGGCACTGACCGAGCAACCTGGTGTCGGGGACCAGCACAAGAATGTTTGGTACCTACCCCAGCGGGGAGAGCAGGCCTTCTCATAGGACTGAGAGGGGGGGGGGGGGGCAAGAGGGGAGGTGAAGATGACGGTGGTGGTAGCGACCTCGATGGGGATCGAGACAACGGTATAGGGGAGGCAGGGCCAGATGAGGGTTTCTGGTTGGGCGACAGTGGAGAAGTGGTGTGTGGCACTTCATGTACCTGGGAAGCAGCGCATGTGGCAGATTGAGCCGAGGGGGAAACCGACGAGGTTGGCGAGGAGGGGGCCGACAAGGAAGACTCCAAGGCAGGAGATGCGAGCTTAGACTTGGGAGCTGCCAGGCAACCTTTTCGCATCCAGGAGAATCCAGAGGTGGTGGTGGGAGGCCGGGGCACTTCACGAACGGAAGCCGAAGGAGCAACCAGTTGAGGCGGCGGGGGGGGGGCCCTTAGGCGGGAGCAGAGGGGGAGGCGATTCGGGGGCAAGGATGGCCGAAGCTGAGAGTTGTGGGTCGACCATGAATGACTCACCCGGAGCAGAACCAACCGTAGGGGGAGGCGGCGAGGATGACCTGGCTCGGGAGGGTGAGGGAAGGGAGGGGGAGGGGGAGGGCACCAGCAAGAAGGAGGTGGAATGGCGGCATGCAGGTCGCACGGCTGCCACCGGCGGCGCAAGGATCTTCAGGGGCGGCGGATGCCCGGTCAAATCTGAGCAGAACAGAGCAGCAGTTTGCGGGAAAGGGGGAGGCTGAGAGGCGCACCTGGGGGAGGAGGGAGGGAGGGCAAGGAGACCAGCCGCACAGTCGCCACTGGCGGCACAGGCAGGGGCGGCGATGGGGCGGCCAGATCTGGCCGCAGCAGAGGTGGATCTTGCGGGGGGGAGGGGCAGAGAGGCGCACCTGGGAGGATTGGAGGTGCAGGGTGGAGGTAGGACGGGCGAGGGGACCAGAGGGGAGGCTGTAGACGGTCGGCGCGCCGGCCGCAAGGTCGCCAGTGGACGCACCAGATCCGGTGCGGGCTGAGGAAGCGGAACCAGAGCAGGGCAATGGGAGAAGAAAGCAGGAGGGATGAGGTCGGAGGAGAGGGAGGAACGAGGGAGGCGTCGGCCGCATGGAGTGGCGCGGCCGCCCGCCGCGTCGCCGCTGCCGCGAGCGCCCCGAGCGTATCGACCCAACGCCATTTCACATTTTTTTTCCTTTGATGATTTCCTTAGTACAACCTAGGCTCCTTTCTATAGGTTGGCTAGTACCCAGCGACAAATCTCCACAAACCGTAGATAATCTCCTAGCAGATTATTCCTCTTATTTACAACGGATCACAATATTTGTTCATTTCTAATTATTCAAGCGTCATATCTATTCTTTCCTATTTATTAAGAACAAATCACAATACTTGTTTCTTACTTCCTTAAAAATTATTCAGCCGCAATATCTTCTTTCCTATTTATTCAGGTGCATCCCTGTTGGACGCCTGCGTCTGGCCTCCCCTTGTTGTGCCACCTGTCACAGCTTACAAAGTGTGTCTGGGTTCGACCGCTCACGAGCCATAGCAGAGTTGGAGCCAACAGAAGGAGTGCATATCGAGCGGAGCCCGTGCCGACGGTTGAGATCCGACGAAAATTGCGGTGACTGCTACGCTCGCAAACAACCGATACCGGAGGCAACATGGATTGAGATGGAACACGACTCGAGGTCATTGTGGCATCTGCACACGCGCGAGTGGAGTCTGAGGGCGTGTGGTAGTGCGGAGCACAGATAGTGCCTTCTCGTAGATCAGACGACATCAAGGTGGATCCCGATGGTGCAAGTGCCACGCTAGTGTTGGTAGTGGATCTCGACGGAGGCGACCGTGCCGTTGCGGTACAAAAACCTTCACGCCCTGCTCTATTTATCCACTGGTTGCCCCAGGGTCACAACGCGGTGCATGCCCTTGATGGAAGTCCTATCGTAGGACATCCACGCGTCCACGGAAGCCTTCTCTAGCCTCGTAAACCGCTGGTCGTGGGAGTCGAGATGTGCGTTTATCGTGTCTAGCTGTGCCTGGATTCGGTCCAGCATGACGTGAAGCTTGGCGAGGGCCACATGATCTTGTACAGCGACAGCCATAGGGTGATATGTTGTGTGGTCATTAATACCAACTGTTGTGGATTCTTGTTGGGGGTAGAATAATAGGAGCACGGATAATGTCATCGGGGCTGGACTGACCCCAGTCCGGTGACCAAAGCGGGTACACCCACTAGGGGAAACACTTCTTCCTTTGATGATTTCACTAGTACAACCTAGGCTCCTTTTTATAGGTTGGTTGGCACCCAGCGACAAATCTCCACAGCAGATTATTTCCCTTATTTACAACTGGTCACACTATCCGTTCTTTCCTAATTATTCAAGTGTCATATCTATTCTTTCCTATATATTCAGAACAAATCATAATATCAATTCTTTCTAGTTATTCATGCGCAATATCTATTCTTTTCTTTTATTCAGGTGCATCCCTGCTGGACGCCTGCGCCTGGGCTCCCCTTGCTGCGCCACCTATGTGGGCCCAGTCCACAGCAGTTTCACATAGTGAATTTGTACATGATGCATTCTATATTTGGAAAAATCATATATATCAGACTAAGGAAGCATTAACACTTTTTACAGATGAATTTCCTAAATCAGGAATTGAACAAGATTTGTATGTTATTACATAGAGAAAAAGTTTTGGTGTCATCAAGTGATCACAATTACATTTAAAATGATAGCTAAACTATGATATGTACAATTGATAAAAATAAGGTGATCCCTTACCTAAATTATACCGGTAATCAGAGCAAAGAACAAGCACTATCCTTCTCTTCGTGTTGTTCTTAGAACAGGATTATCCTGCAATGTGTTCATGAGTCATTTTCTTGAAGATAACTGCAGACAAACTTCATTGTCACGACACAAGATTGACTAAAACAACCTGCAGCACTGGGTGCTGGTAAACCCACTGATTTCCAAACCCATTGGGATCTGCCTGCACCTGAAATTTGTATATTAGATGGCATTAACAATTATATACAGGAATTGATGCACAGGCAGTACAGCAGTGATCATCAAATATAATCCCATCTGTAATAACATATAGAAAATAAATAAGTGCAACAAAGAAGGTTAAAACTATCAAAATCTGGCCAAAAGTATGACGGGAACCTGCATGAAATTATTTGGCTGCATCCTTGGGTGACTAGGTACTTGATGTTGGTGATTAATATCCATTCCAAAATGATTACCAAATGAAAGATGTGGCATCTCTTCCTGCGTAAGTCCAAAGCAAGATTTTATTATTTCAAAAAATATATGCAAGCTTTAATGGCATTAGCAGACAAAAAAATAAGGTGTACCATCAGATCAATGCCTCCTTGCATACCCATGTGAGGACCTTCAAGATGGGGGGCAGAGGGTGTCCCTTGGATCATATTAGTATCGGTATCGTCTGTGACAAAGGACGATCGTAGGAAATCCTGCTCAACATAAAAACACAAAATAAAAAGGACTATTCATAAAACAGAAGCTGAAGTGTAGTGTCCGAGTCACCTGACTCAGCAAATAAAGGAAATATGGGCAACCTGCTCTTTATTTGGCTGTGTCACGGTATCAGCATTAGATTCTGTCACTTTCTTTGGTGGCCGACCACGATGCTTTGCATTGGCTGACTGAGAATTGTTTACAGCCTCTGAAAAATGAGGATTAAATAGCCCTTGACCATTTTCTGGTGCATCAGCCTCAAACGAAAGGAGTGTCGGCTGCCTGTCTCCAGCTGATAGTCCATCATCAAGAAGAGACCTTTCTGCTTCTCTCAATAACTTCAGAGCAACGAAGTACCTATTTTCAGATACAAACCCAAGATTTAGTAGCTGGTGGCATTGTGTAAAAAGGTAATCTGAGCGCTCAACTATGCCACCAAGAGGCATTTCAATTGAGGGTTTTGCCTTAGTATGCAATTTCTTATAGTCTCTTTTCCAGCGATCAATAACATATGGTCGCGGGATCTCAAACATCTCCTGCAACTTCAACACAGACAGTGCATGTCTGCAAAGGATGCCAGTGAACTGAAAGAAACCACATTCACACTCAACACTGGAGTTTTCTTTACAAAAGTAAACTTCATAGGTCCTGCTTTCTATGTCCTTTCCATCTTCTATGTAAGAGCATTCTTTCACATCAAAGGTAACAATTGGGCCATCAACTTTAGCTGGCATACCGTCACAATACATTGTTGCTTTCAATTCATCCTGGAATTTTCTGAACATGCTTATTGTGTATGCTTTGGCAAGCTGCTCTTCCATGAAGAACTTTGTTACAGTCAATGGAGTCTTATTGGAGGATTCTTCATCTGCTTGCAACTCCTTCTTGTATTTGCTCTCCAATATCATCTCATATTTACTGAAAAATTGCTTCAAGGAAGTTTTTGGGTACACAAAGCCATCATAGTACGAATGAATAGACTCCCCACGCTGTGAAATTGACATCCCTGCCCAGAATTTGTCTTTGAGATAGGCAGGTGCCCAGAGTTGACGATGGTCATACAAAGAACTAAGGCACTCATTTTGTGCAAGTCCATGTTCCTCAATAATCTTCTTCCAATCAACTTCAAATTCTGGGATTTTCAAAGACCCATATGTTACTTTCTTCAATGCTTTCTTGATTGTTTTAAACTCTGCATGTTCTTTCAAGTTTTCGGCTACATCTTTCATAATACGATACAGGCAAAGGCGATGTCTAACTTGAGGGAAAACTTCTCCAACTGCATCAAGAATAGCATTGTAATGCTCAGTAACGATTGCTTGTGGGTAGCAACCCTTCATACATGCCAAATATGCTTTAAATAACCAAGCATAACTGTTGGCGCTAAGATCTGAAAGTAAACCAGTACCAAAGAGAACAGGATGTCCATGATTATTCATCCCAGTGAAGAAAACTAGTGGTAAATCATATTTTTCAGTCAAATATGAGGTGTCAAAGTAAACAACATCACTACCAAAGTAAGCATGTGCTGCCTGTGACCTGGCATCACTCCAGAACAAGTTCCTCAGACGCCCTTGTTTGTCCAAATCTACTAAATAAAAGAAGTAAGGATTCTTGTTCTGCATGTTCCCAAAAAACCTCTGGATATACTCATCATCACCTTCTCCGAATTTAAGCCTTCCTATCTCGGTAAAGTTTCCTTGCTCTTTTCCAACTGGAACGTTCCTGCTACCCTTCTGTCGTGACGTAGGTTCCCCATTCTTGGCATCAGTCAACTTCCTGTAACAGTTAGCAAGTGACGTGGCAGACTGGTTGAGTGGATGATTGTGCTCAAGCTTAGCGTCATCAATATGAAGCCATCTATCTTGCCTTAACTTCAATGATATCCTCGACGGGCAGTTAATTTTGGTTGACTCTCTAGACAAATAGCAGGCATTAGCTCTCCCTCTCCCGGATCGACTACATCCAAGCACCAACCTTCGACACACCCCTGACTTTAAATACGACGATTTCAGAATGATTGCCGAAAACCCAGAATCCTCAGCATATTGCTTGTAGTAATTTACTGCATCATCGTAAGTTTTGAATCTCAGCCCGACACGAGGCGCGTTCTCATCTGCTTTGGCCTTCCCGCCATTTTCCTGCCCGCTATCATTATCATCAACAACGATAACCTCCTTGCCATGGTGCAGTGTCACTTCTTTGGCAGAACTACCTCCCAAATCCTACCAGACAAAACGAACCATCTCAAGTTTCAGTAGTCGACAACACTAAAATTGGGCATTTAACTAACCTGAGCATTTCTCACCTGAGGCCCCTCAGCACTTTTCAGCATTGCGCTGCCATTGTCCGGCATCCCTGAGCCCTTCCCGTTCACATGAGCAGATACATCAGCAATTGGCGCCTGCCTCGCCAATTCCTCTAAAACGACGGGGGGCTCAACGTGGGACATGGGGGCTCAGTTCCGCTGAACCCCCAAAAAAATATTCGGGGATAAAGTTCACTCGCCTTAGGAAGATTAATTTTGCACGCTGAAGAAGAGCCTAATCAGAACATGAACCGAAGTGGATTGGAGCAATCCCACTAAGCGAGCTAGGGTTTACTTACCAACACGAGAATTAATCGATGAGAATCTGGATGGATCTCGAACCGGAGCCGGTACGGTTGGAATATGGGATTGGAAGCGGGGAAGGGTAGAAGCTCTCTACGGGAAGAGGCTTCAGTTGCCGGAGACCGGGCTTGTCGTGTCTCGCTGCCGGCCGGCGTGAGGTCGCCGGCGTGTCACAACTCGGCAGCGGAGGGGAGCCAGGAGACCGGAGAGTAAGAGAAGAAACCTTCTCCTCTGGTCTAGACCCCCTCAAGATTGCATATTTGCAGCTTTACTTACCATTAACGCAGATGCTAATGTGCGATTTAGGTATGTACGGCTTTTAGAATCAGTTTCGCCCGTCAATGACATTTTTATTTGTTAACGTGTGACTGATACATGGATCCATATATAAAATTCAATATTTTTTCCTAAAAAATGTAAATAGTTGTAAGTTTCTAAAATGGTCTCCAAAAATGTAGGGTTCTCTTATAGTGTGCAAATACATGTAGGTTTTTGCAATTTATTAATAGTAGAATATTTAGGGACGCGGTTTTCTGCTTCAATAACCTACTCCAATATGTGCTTCCGCATGATATATTTTTTCATTGTTTTTTCTACAAACTAAAATTTTCTTCTCCCGTCATTATTCTCTACGAATTGATGTTTCTTCTAGCATCACATACGTTTCGACCACCTCGCATGGGAGCCGCTAATGGTCGAACCACACTCAGATGCTCAGCTTCGATCCTCCATTATTATGTGGCGCATCACCCCTACTCATATGTTAGAGTTAATGTGTGCGTGGCACACCACCACGGGGAAGTTACAAATGAACACATTAGAAGTCCTCGAGACGGGCCTGTATAGTGGAACGGCACAATCCTAACTCGTTGCGCTCAATGATTCTATTGCCGTCGCCGTCCATCATCTCACTCATTGCCTAAACCTTAAACGAAAAAAACCACGGACATCGACCAATGATCTTTACTATATAAGAAGGGTTATAGCAAAGATAATTACTACAAATCTCTCATCTCTTACTATGTATGTATAGGGATGACTTATAAAGAAAATAAATTCTCTAAACAAATGCAATCCATAACGTGACAATATTTTATCTCCCACGTCGTCTATTCATCTCGAGCAAAGATAAGAATTTAAATCATATTCCAACAAAATCGTTAAATTTGGAGGTAATGATTAGGGAGGTGTCGGGTAAGTCAACAACTGCGGCCATTGTGGTTGCCCTATCGCGATGCTCGGCTCCGCCAACTGGCTCGTTGGTACCGGTGGGTATGGTTACCCCATCGAGACACCCAGCTTCGCCAACTGGCTTGACGGTGCCGGCGGGTACGGCTGCCCCCATTGTGACGCCCGGATCCACGAACCAGCCCTGCGCGACCGACTTGGGTGGTTGACGTAGGCGGCGATCACGTAGTCGTGTCAACCGAAAAACCCGATAGGCGCGGAGATGACGACAATCCCTGCTAACGTAAGCAGTGTCACAATGATGCCGCATTTGAACACCGCAGTGTGGCGGTACTCACCACGCTGCCCATCGTACCCAACAAAGACCATATGCGCATACCATTTGGACAAATCATATTATCACAATCGCGTCAGGTACCTGTACATCGGCAACATCTAGAATGCAATCTCCCTTGTGCTGCAGTGGTGCAATTAGACCCCCAACCATTAGACATGCATCCAACGGTTGTTGCGTTTTTATACCTAACTTTATTTGTCGGCTGTCAGAGGTTAAATGCAAAAGGTGAGATAAACACGAGTGTTTATTTTCTTTTTCCGAAATGGATAAAATAGAGTTCAAGTGATGGGCCAAAAAACGAGTGCCATAGCAAGAAGGCCGGAAAGGGATGCCAATTTTGGGCCGAACGATGCTTAAGACGCCACGTCAACTGTTTGGGGGCTGGGCTGACAGAAGATAGCTAGGGGCTGACGTAACCCAATGCAGGTCGACAAATTTTTATCCTTCTATTTTTACAGTGCGTACTCTAAATTACACTGTGCAAAACAGTGTATACAGTATGTTTTACAGCGTGTCATTGCGGAGAGTCTAATTCTCTTGTACGCGGAACCGGCGTTTTCCTCGCCTCTCCCAATCCAATCGGCGGCGGCGGCGGTTACGGGAGTTCTGGATTGGATGCCGCTGGCTCGCCGTGCTCCAACACCGGCTCGGCGACCCCACGGAGTTCACGTTCGTGGAGCATTTCACGGAGCAGTACCGCGAGGAGGATGAAGCGAGGACAGGGAGGTCCGGCTCACGCGGCGCACCGCCTCGCGGACTTGTCCCTGCATGCACGAGACGAGACTACGGCTGCCTGAAGCTCCTCCAAGCGCACGATCCAGCGTGATCGTGGCGTGATCCATCTAGCTAAGGAAGGAACCAGCTAGCAGGACGATTCCAGCATGGACCGTACCGTGCAGAAGACGTGGGCACCGCTTGTTGCCTGGCTGCGCATGGCATACAAACCTTCAACTTGCCCGTGGTCGCTGCTCAAAATTACTCCTCTTTCCATTCCAAATTAATTGTAGTTTAGAACATAATTCAAAATAAATTAAATTTTTTGTCGTGAACAACAAGTAATTGAAACGAAGGGAGTAGCATGGGACTTGTTCTTTCTCTAGCTAGCTAGCCACCTCACAGTGTCACTATGCATTATGGATATTTCGAAAAGAAAATAAACAGATCTTGTGAATTTGCATCGTGTGATATACATCGTACGGTCAGACCACCACATAAATTGTCGTATGTTTCTTGCTACCCACCCAGTAGTGAGCGACCATAAATGCTTTTTTAAAGCCATCTAGATTGAGAGTGTGTCTGGTTTAACTGTGAATTCTTGAAAATATGATTTCCGCTATGAGCTGTAGAAAAGCTTTTGTGAGCTACTAATTATGAAGAAGCTAAATTCTGTTTGGCAGGAAACAACTATCAGCTGTAGATTTTGTAAGAAATGTTTGTTGTACCTTTATCACTCTGTAAACATGTTTCTATAAATAATATAAATATAAAAATATAATATTTTAAATAATACAAATCTGTATGGATAAAAAATTCAAAGCATATAATTGAAATGATGATATGCTTCAATTACAACATGTTGCCCCCGTAAGATAAGCACTGCCTCGTCATCCAGAATGAGCATCGGTGTTGTCACGCCGATGGGCATGCCAACCCCAAGCACCTCCATGGCAAGCTGTCGGCGAAGTGCGACCGCGTTACCACCGGCATGTCGTGGACGATGTTCTCGAAGAGCAAGTTCAGTCGCAGTGCATGACGAAGCCGCTAATAGTGCGTTGCGACAAGACGAGCATCTGTGGCCCCCACCTGGCACCGCGAGGCCACTTCCGGTCGTGCGCTCTTCCCAGACATGTAGCCATTGTTGCACCCCCGGTGCAGCCGCCTCAGACTCCTTCAACACCCAGAGGAATGGCCTGCCTGAGTCATCGAGGTCATGGCCAACCAACCAATCTCGAACAGCTACGCTCGAGTCATCCAGTTAACGACGGTGGGGAGGCCGCGGGGTGCACGGGGAAGGCCGGAGGGGCGCGGGGGGAGGCGGGAGGCGGCATTGCCGGGAAGGCGCGGCAAGTCGTGGCTGCACGGGGGAAGGTCAGAGGGGCGCAGGGGAAGGATGGAGGGGCACGAGGGGAGGTCGGACCCCAAGCGCCGTCAGGAAGATGCGATAGACCTTGGGTGCGCGGGGAAAGGCTGGAGGGGCGCGAACCCTAGACATCGCCAGGAAGATGTGACAACCGCCAGGCACTGGTGTCGTGCGGGGGAGGGGACTCGCGGGGGTGGGGGAAAGAAAAGAAGAAAAAAATGTTTCGTTTGTGTAATGGATGGCATGGTGGGTAATTTTACGCAAAAGCTAGAAGTGGAATGTGGGGTGCACGGAGATTTTCATTTGCACTGGGAAATCTGTAGATTTTCCGAAATCTGATTCCTAGGTAAACCTCTTTGGTTCAGATTTTGGATTTTTAGTAGAGAATTTGGATTGCGCAGCCGAACCAATGGGAGCCTCAAAGTATTATACTAAGGCCCGTTTGAATTGAAGCATTTTCAAAGAAATTTCAAAGGAATGAGATTTTTGTGTTTTGCTGACATCATCTACAGTTTGGAACAAATGAACGAAGTCACCGGTTCCTCTGGAAAGGCTTGGTTAATTTCCTTTAAGAAACACAGGAAGCAAAACATCCACTCCTACCTCTTGAATTTGCTTCCTTCACAAAGTCCTAGACAATGGCAGTTTTGTTATCATATTTTGTCTCTTTGATACCTTCTGGCTTCCAAATTCAAGTTCCTAACCGAATAGTCAAATCATAATCATGGTTGAATTGAGGAGGAAAATAAAATAGCAGGTGAAATGAATATGAGAGAGGGTAGATGAAAGTAAGCTAAGTTTAGATTATAGTGGAGATCTTCAAGAAACACTTATCCCAGTTAGTCGATTTGTTGTGCTGTTTTACAATCCGAAAGCATTTTTAGCATTTTTTTATGTATTTTCTATTCCTGCATTCCAAACACTAAAATAATCTAATCCACTTGTCGGTACTCTGCGTACCGGGTACTCCACAATACCGCCAGAAACGCTAAGGAGTTCCACCAGTCCAAGTTGAAGACCTCCGAAGGCTGCATGTGTTACACAGTACTGGACCCGGCTCCCTCGTTTGGGTAGCTCCAGCATTGAAAGTCGCCTAGAGGGGGTGAATAGGCAATAATACCTGAAATGACTTAATTAAACAAGATTAATTCTCTGTGACCGGACTAGTCTGGTCGGGGCCGGACTAGTCCGCTCAGCACATGGTGGAAACCCTAAAACTTGATTTCTACAAGTTGTTTGCGGAATTAAAGTTCACAAAGAATAAAAGCAATATGTAAAAAACTTGTGAAGCTCATATTGTGATGTTTAAACACTTAGATTGCAAGTTTACAATAGTGATCAAGTATAAGACAATAAGTCAAATGTGAACCCTAATAGCAATGCTAGAGATTTTGAAAAGTGCAAAACAAGCAAAACGAGATTTATCTCGTGGTTCAGCTCCACGAAGAAGCCTACATCCACGTTGAGAAGTCCACACAAGGACCGGGTCTCACTTGACCCTTCTCTCACCAAGCCACCACAATGGCCGGCTTGGTTTTCACTATAGCAATGGGGAATCACAAAGTTTGATGGGGCTACTCACAACTTGAGGCTCCCACAAATCAATACAATGAGGAGCACACGAAGCTCAACTCACACAAGCCACAAAATACAACACAATGTGCAAGAGATCAAACCGAGAGCCAAAACACGATGATATTCCTTTACTCTCCTCTCCAAACCCTAATCTCTTCAAGATTTGCTCTTAGGGGGTTAGTAGGACGAGTAGAAGGCTTTGGAAGGCTCTAGGATGCTTGTGGCGGCGCTAGGGTTCAAGTCTACTTCAAATGAGCTCGGGGGTCCCCTTTTTATAGAGGTCCCGAGCCCCTTTTTCTTACATCAGCAAAGGGGCGGACTAGTTCGGCCTTAGACCACGGACTAGTCCGGCCCTATGGGACCACTGACCCCCTGGTCAGTTCCCGACAACTGCCACACTGAGCAACGATCGTCACGCTACCCGCCGAATTCACTAGACACCGGACTAGTCTGGTCAACAACGGACTAGTCCGAAGTGAAACAGAACCACTTGGTCCGTCCCAAAACGGACTCTTCTGGGTTGGTCCGGACTAGTTCGGCCCCCTAGGGTTTTCTCTCAGTTCGTCACACTAAGTCCCACACGGACAAGTCCGAGCCCAAACGGACAAGTCCGAACTACTCCAGAGAGTTTTGGTCCGTCCAAAGACGGACAAGTCCGGACTTCTCGGAATTAGCTCCAAAATCACTCGGGAACACTCCAGAGGCGTTTGGCCCGTCCAAAAATGGACTTGTCTGCCATGGCTGCACTAGTCCGGCCCAGAGGCCCGGACTAGTCTGGCCTCCTAGGGTTTTTCTCATTTTAGGCTTCTCACTTAGGTTTTTCTCTAAACCACCACTTTGAGCCCCTTGGTATGATCTCAATGCACATGATACAACCACTCTCTCACATGATACGGCTCATATAAGCTCAATACCATAGATACCCTAATTTCTACGCTTGAGTCTTTGACGTCCGTTTTCTCCTTTTCCTTTTTGAGGGTTTTCATCTCATTTCAATCCTTGTACCTGTGCTTAAGATCAACTTAGCTCATTAGCCTCTTAATTGGCGTCATCAATCATCCAAAACCCACGGGGATACCTAGATGCGCTTTCAATCTCCCCCTTTTTGGTGAATTGATGATAACACATTAAGACTTCAACAATAAGGTTAATAATTTGTTTTCATAACATGTATTTGTATGAGTGACTCCCCCTCAATGTATGCATCATGAGTAAGAGAGATTGAGAGAGTTCTCATACATATACATGTTATGGTGGGGTGCCTAAGTGATGTGTTCATAACGTGTGATAAGACAATGATTATGCAAAATCGACATTAAAATGAGGCAACACATCACAAATTTAGGCAAGACACATGAATACATAGATTAAATCTTACAATACAACTTGAAATGGGTTTTAAAACATAAGTCCAACATAGGTCAATACATTCATACATCAACATTAATCTATTTTATCTCTCTCCCTTCATCTATCCCCCTATGTCTCTCCCCCTAGATCTAAGAGCCCGTCAAGCTATATCCTCGCTATCTCTCCCCCTTTGGCATCAAGACACCAAAAAGGAAAAGAAGATAGGAAGAGCCCTTAGGACTACTCATCGTCGGAGTCGGAGTCATCATTGCCGCCTTGGGGCTCGCTGTCGCTTTCCGCGGCCTCCGAATCCTCGGTCGGGACTGCGGTGGAAGTTCCAGCTTCTCCAAACTCAGCGAGCTCTTCGACAGTGAACTCGGGAAAGGAAGTGAGCTCACTATCGCTCTCCTCAGCGGGGGACATAGGGATGTCCAGCTTGTCGCACATCGCTTTGAGATACTTCTTATTGCGACGCTTCATGCGATGTTGCCGAATTTCTGTCTTCTGGCACGAAGAAAAGAGAGCTTTGAAGCACTTGAAGAAGCCGCTTCCACATTGTGTCGAAGGCGGAGGAGGTGGAGGATATGGCACGAGGCGAGTGGAAGAAGCGGGAGGTCCACATTCTTCCTCCGAGGGGCAGCTGGCTCCGGAGGAGGGAGTTGTGGTTGAAGCCTCCAGTGAATGATATCTTTCTTAAATGTGAGCTCGGAGATCTTCTCAATCATGTACATAATGTACGGAGCGTATCCACATGATCGGTTGGGGGTGTGAGAGATGTTGAAGATGTCATCAAAGATATAGTCCACCACATTGAAGCGGACATCTCCATCAATGAGGACCATTAAATGCCTCAAATTGCCTTGGATGATCCCCGCATATCCATCCTTGGGGACAATTGTCTTTCTGAGGACCCGGTTGAGCACACTATAGAAGGGCTTGATATTTCTGATGTGTCCGGCCTCATACTGTCCATGGCTTGGATACATATACTCCAATGTGTCCCGATCAACTGGCTTCAGATTGGAACTGATGATCTCATTATCCAATTCATCCTCCAAGTCAAGCAACTGAGCAAACTCCCCAAAAGGTGGTAGAGTACTGCTCTCTATGGGTCATCCAGGTGATCCTCCTGTCCCCATCGGTGTGGAAGTAAAGGGTGAAGTAGAACTGAGTGATGACCTCCACATTCCAGTCATACTGGAAAGTCATAAGCTTCTTCAGACCATGCCTCTCGACGGCCTCAATCACAACATTGAAGGCTTGATGATCTTTCTATACCATGTAATCCCAGTCGATCCATTGAGCATCTGTGACAGGAGTTTGCTTGGTCATATAGACCGTCCTGTAGTAGTCACAATGGAAGTCACACTAGAACCGGGGATCCACTGTGCTCCTGTCACGCTGATAAACATTTATCTTCCTCAACTTGCGTGCCTTCTCAGCCCCCTTGCCCTTGAAGATGTTGACATCAAAAGCAGTTGCACGATTTGGGTTCCTCGCGGGAGAGGACATCCTCAAGGGGCCAATGGGTTGTGGGGCACCCTTCTTTAGTTTACTTGCTGCCTTCTTGGACACAATCACCCTCTTCTTGGGTGCAACATCAACAGAGGCCTTGCCCTTATCTTTGGAGGATATTGCCCCCTCGGACTTGGCTTGCTCACCCAAGGTCACAAGCCTATTCCTCTTTGGGGCAGCCTCGGTAGCACCGGAGTTATGCTCCTCACGCCGCGTCTTCTTTGCCCACTGAGAGGCAAAGTACGCAACAGTCATCTCTTGATCCTCTCTTTGTTTCCGGCGAAAGAGAGCTTGCTTCTCTGCTTCGGTCTCGGAGTCAGAGGGAGGAACATACTCATTGTCTGACATGGTTGCTGACAAGAGAAGCAAGGGAATGTGTATGAGTTAGAGTAAAAAGGTAGAATTCACAAGATCAACCTAGGTTAGGATTTTCACTATGTAACCCGGACTTGTCCGCCCAAGGGTCGGACTAGCCCGCAGAGGTCGGACTTGGGGAACAACTAAGGATCCTACCACAAAAATGGAGCTATATGATCACATTGATGTGTACAACAACATTTGTGAAGATGATTTGATCAATAGACCCAAAAGAATTGAGTTTCAAGGATTTTGGAATTAGGTCAAAAATACCTCTTCAAGTCTTCGATTTGTTGAAATGTGGAAGAGGAAGTGGTCTCCGATGCTTGGGGAAAAGTTCCTAAGAACCTTGGGGCTTCAATCCACCGATTGGAATCGAGATTTGGTGGATGGACTCAAAAATCGCCGTTGGGGAGGCTGTTTTTCAAGCGTTTTGGAGAGAGAGTGTTTGAACGGAAGTGGGAAGGTCGAGGGCACCCTGGGGAGGTTAAGTCCCCAAGGGCCAGACTAGTCCGGTCATGGACCCGGACTTGTTCGGCATCCGGACTGGGTCTGGACAACTCATACCACCGGACTAGTCCGGTCCCAAGACTTAAAACTCCTATATATTGAGTTTTGAGTGGAGATTTGATCCTTTTGGACTATATTTCACAAAAGATATTTGTAAATATGGTCAGTAAGCAATCAACAATCAAACTATGACCATGATTCACAAGGATTCAATAATTTCAAAATAATTTGTGGAAAATTTGAGGAGGATGAGTTTTTCCGCAAGCATGCGTGAATTTCGAATATTGCAATCAGATTGCAAGACTTAAGCCACAATTTGAGAATCCAAGATATTTAGCTCACTCCTAAGTTCACAAAACCTTTTATCATCTAGGGGCTTGGTGAAGATATCGGCCAATTGTTTATCGGTTCTCACATGGGAAATTGAAATGTCTCCTTTGATGGAGTGATCTCTCAAGAAGTGGTGGCGTATATCGATGTGCTTGGTCCTTGAGTGTTCAACTGGATTGTGAGCTATTTTGATGGCACTCTCATTGTCACATAGGAGAGGAATATGACGCAAGTTTATGCCATAGTCCCTAAGAGTTTGTCGCATCCAAATAAGTTGTGCACAACAACTTCCGGCGGCGACATACTCCGCTTCGGCTGTGGAAAGTGCAATGGAGTTTTGTTTATTTGAGTACCATGACACTAGAGATCTATCAAGGAATTGGCAAGTTCCCAATGTACTCTTCCTATCAACTTTGCACCCCGCATAGTCCGCATCAGAATATCCAATGAGGTTAAACTTAGAGCCTTTGGGGTACCAAAGTCCTAGGCTTGGTGTGTGAACCAAATATCTAAGAATTCTCTTAACGGCGGTCAAATGACACACCTTTTGAGTAGCTTGAAATCTAGCACACATACACACACTAAGCATGATATCGGGCCTAGATGCACATAAGTATAACAATGAGCCTATCATAGAACGATATACCTTTTGGTCTACACTTGGACCATCTTCATTGAGATCGAGATGCCCATTGGTTGCCATAGGAGCCTTGATGTGTTTGGCCTTGTCCATGTCAAACTTCTTGAGTATATCTTGTGTGTACTTGGTTTGACTAATGAACGTGCCTTCCTTGAGTTGCTTCACTTGAAAACCTAGAAAGAACTTCAACTCCCCCATCATGGACATCTCGAATCTTTCCGTCATTATCTTGGAAAACTCATCACAAAAGACTTTGTTAGTAGAACCAAATATAATGTCATCGACATATATTTGGCAAACAAACAATTCATCATTAAAATGCTTAGTGAATAGAGTATAGTGCGCCTTCCCAATTTTAAAACCATTTTGAGTTAGAAAGTCTCTAAGGCACTCATACCAAGCTCTAGGAGCTTGTTTGAGTCCATAGAGAGGAGCTTGTTTGAGTCCATAGAGAGCCTTACGCAATTTGTACACATGGTTTAGGAATTCTTCATCTTCAAATCTGGGGGGTTGCTCCACATATACTTCTTCCTTGATTGGACCATTTAGGAATGCGCTCTTGACGTCCATTTGATATAGCTTGAAATCATGGTGAGTAGCAAATGCAAGTAATATACGAATTGATTCAAGCCTAGCTACGGGAGCAAAGGTTTCTTCGAAATCCAAACCTTCGACTTGTGAGTACCCTTTGACCACAAGTCGTGCTTTGTTCCTTGTAACCACCCCGTGTTCATCTTTTTTGTTGCGGAACACCCATTTGGTCCCTACAACATTTGCATTTGGCCTCTTCACAAGCTCCCATACTTTATTTCTCTCGAAGTTGTTGAGCTCTTCTTGCATGGCCATCACCCAATCCGAATCTCGTAGTGCTTCTTCAACCTTGTGGGGCTCCAAGGATGAAACAAAAGAGTAATGTTCACAAAAATTTGCAACACGAGATCGAGTAGTTACCCCCTTGGAGATGTCTCCAAGTATATTGTCACCGGGATGGTCCCGTTGGACGCTTTGATGCACTCTTGGGTGAGGTGCTTTAGGTCTTGATTCACCATCTTGGTCTTCCTCATTTCTCATTGTCTCCCCCTTGATTGATGCCTTCATTTTCATCTTCTTGAAGTGCATCTTGGGGAGGTTGATCTTGATCATTTGAGGAAGATCTTGCTTGATGTATAGGATGGTTACTTGTGACTTGAGGTTTCGCTTGTGGTCGTATGTCTCCAAGTGACATCCTTCCTATCACTACTTGTGGAGCTTCTTCTTGATCTAGCACATGCCGATCAACTTGCTCCACTTGGGAGCTGTCGGTGGTTTTGATCCGGCAGATCTCCCGACACTACTAAAGTGTTAGAGGAGTTTGAGATTCGGTGTGGGCGCGCGGAGATTCAAGAAGGTGAAGTGTAAATGACACAAAAGACACAAAGATTTACGTGGTTCGGGCCGCCTGAGCGTAATACCCTACTCCACGGGGTGTGTTGGTGTTGTATTGGATGTATGAGCTCAAAGTGAGTTCAGAGTGTAGAGTGAGCGCGTAGTCTCTGTGTGTCCTATGTATCGTCGGTCTGTCTTTTTATAGTACATTTGATGCGCTTAATTACCCTTAATAACCGAATTACGGGCTTTGATAGCACCGTTACTGGTAATTAAGGTCGTCCGATCGTGTGTCATTAATATAGTATTAATGACACTTAATCGAGTCTTGAAGTCCTTGATTCCCTTTGAAGATCCGGAGCCGTTGTGGAGTCTTCCGGAGGTTAGAGGCTGAAGGTCCGACGGTTGGACACATGGCAGCTCCGGAGCATACTGTGGGGAACAGGTAGGTCCGGTGCTACCTAACACGTGTCAGTTCTGGAGCTTCCCTTGGTCTGGGGTTAGGTCCGGAGGTGTGGCTATGGTACATAGCCCGGAGCTTCCCCCTTGTGGGCGGTAGCTCCGGTTTGATAGTACACGTGGCGACCCTGGGACTAACCAAGTTGGAAAAGCGGGTCCGATTATGTCTGACATGTGGGCCTCCGAAGGTCTTCAAATCAAGTAGATGATATTCCCTTGAGATCTTTGCAATCCCAATGGGTATACGGTACCCAGGGTACCGACAGTGGCCCCCTGGGCCCACCTCTGGGGAAGGCCCTTTAGGTGAAGTCATTCCGCCGGAGGTGGGTCCATCCTTCGACTTTTGAACTGAGTCTTCAAAGGTCGTCGGATGTGCCGTTGGCGATGGTTTGGAGTTAAATCCTCGTCGCGTGGCATATCCCGTGTGCGACAAACGAGATTTTTGGCGTGCGGATCTCACGCAATTGAAGGTCGCCGGTTCCCTATACGAAAATCGTATCGGTTCCGCGCGTCTTGTCAGGTCGTCGCCTTCGGGCTTCCCGCCTCGTGATGACAACCGTTCGCCTGGGTAAGAACCTCGATTTGATCGTCCGGGTGGTCTTGGGCCCTCTTGTCATCGACTGGGTGAATTTTTTGAGTAGTACCTTCGACTTCCTTGCGGTTTCCATCCAAGCGTTACGAGGGCTTACTTAAGAAGGAAAGTGCGCACCGTTTGGGGTTCTTTACGCCTCTCATCTGATCTTGCGCTCAAACTCCCAACTTGTGCTCGCTTTTCCTCTCTTGCCTTGCTGTGCCGCGATGGAGTTGGGTCACCGCGAGAGTCGTTTGAAGACCGAAGGTGACCTAAAGAAGGTACGGGCCCTCATGGGATGGTCCCCGGACTTCTTCAACCACCTGGTCCGCGCCGGGGGAGAGCTCCCGTTCGAGAAGGAGCATGCCGGCGAAATGGTGTACTTCTCTTCGTACGCCATGGTGGGTTTGATCCCACGTTTTTCCTCCTTTTTCTTGATGCTGCTAGACTTCTATGGTCTACAGCTGTACCACCTTGGCCCCCACTCCATTCTTCTTGTGTCCGTCTTCGTCCACTTCTGTGAGATGTGGGTGGGCACCCCCCCCTGCATTGAACTCTTCCGGACCTTCTTCACCGTCCATACCACCGGTAGGAGTAATGAGTACCTTGGCTTCTACTATTTTGTGAAGCGCAAGAAGTGCCCATTCAAGTACCTCCAGTCGTTTCCCTCTGGACAGTTGGATGATTGGAAGAAGGACTGGGTAGTCATCCGGGTGGAGGAGCACGAGAAGCTGGAGCTGCCCGAAGGCCTCCCCAATATCGACACTACAGTCTGGAGTGAAGCTCCGGTGCTGTCGGATGCCTTCAACCCTGCTCTGACCAGGATCCGCCAGTGCGTGGAGGGATGGTTAACTCCTCAGGCGGTGTTTTGCAACTTCCTGGTCAACAAGTGGGCACCGCTGAAGAGGAGAGAAAAACTCGCTTGGGCCCTCAATAGTGTGATGGACGACGACCGGGTCAAGACCGGGCTGAAGTCCAACATGGCGGGGACAACCTTGGAGTTTCATCTCAAGAAGTTCCAGCATGGCATCGACGTCGCGGGTGACAACTTGACTCCACCATCATCTTTTCTCCCTCTGAACGTGGAAGTAGATTTCAGCAGGGAGCTCTGGCGGAAGATGCCTGTGCTTGACGACCTTGGTGTCGTCGAGAGAAGATCGACCTCCAGGGTGGTGATCCCTGGGGCTTCCGAAGGTGGCTCCGACCCTGCCCCGAAGCCAAGGATTGAAGTCGTCGGCAAGGGCAAGGAGCTGGCAAACGAACCCTTGAGCCGGAAGAGGAAGCTGCAGCATGCCGACAGAAGGTCCGTCGGGCCTACAACCTCTGCATCAGTTCCTTCTCCCCGGAGGGGGAGGTCTTCTACAACTACGGAAACTGTTCCCGCAGCGGCGTCCTCCCGGGGTGCTAGCTCCGGGCATGCGACTGCAGCACCAAGGCCGGTTGAGGCCTCTAGGTCTGGAGGTCCTTCTCGGTCGAGGGGGGCCTCAACTAAGGAAATGCCCGTGGCTGCAACGAGTTCCGGGGGGGCTTCCGGAGCTTCCACGCCGGCGGCGGCTATGGTCAGCCTGGAACGCCCGGGAAAGAGGTTCCGCGCAAGCTGGTGCGGAAGCCTCCCGAGGTAATTTTTAATCTTTACCTCAAACAGTTGTTTTGTTGTAGTAACTGTTTTTTAAGTTTCTTCATCCATCATCTGCAGCGTTCCCAAGAAGAGGAGTGAGGCTCCACCCTCAGCCACAGCAGCTGAAGCTGTGAGGGCGGAAGCTCCTACTCTTGTCCTGGTGCCGCCCCAAGTGGTGGCTAAAGCTGCGACAGCTCCGGCGCTAGCTGTCGTGGTCATGGACCTCGACTCATCCCCAGAGACTCCCGTGGTAGCGCCGGACCGCGGGAGAGAAGATGCGCCAGCGGCACCTGCCCCGGAGGGTGAAGCTCCGGGTCCTGGTGCAGAGATGATGGAAGCTCCGGCCGTTGAACCGGAGAAAGCAGTAATTCCGGCCCCAGACTCGAAAATTGTCGAAGCCCCAACGGTTGAGCCGGAGGTAATTGAAGTCCCGGTGTGCGTGCCGGATGTTGAGGAAGTCCTGGCGGTTGGGTCGGCTACCTCTGAAGCGTCGGCCGCAGAGCCGGTCGTTGTTGGAGCTTCGGCCACAGGGTCGGTTGATGTTGAAGACCTTCTGGCTCCCGAGCCGGTTGTTGCAGAGGCGTCGGCGCTCGAGCCCCCAGTAGAGGAGGTTCCGATGCCAGAGCCAGAAGCAGCCCCTGCTCCGGGAGTGACGACGCCAGAGGTACCCGCTGCTGAGCCAGAGTGCCCAGACGAAGTTGCTGGTCCCCTGCCTGAGGGGGCAAATGAAGACCTGGCGGCGGGACCTTCGGAACCACTTCCGGAGGTCGGAACTTCTTCCGCGGGGACCTCCTCAATGACAACTGAGGCTAACCCGGAGGACGGCCCAAGTGCCATGGAGGCTCAGGGGACCACTCTTGTGGAGTGGGACCCAATTTTTGTAAGCGAGAACCAGCTAGAACCAGCGGAGGAGACCCCAGCAGGTCCGGAACCCATTCCCCTGACGTTGTCTATTGACAACGCTTGCTCCAGCCTACGTCAAGTTCAGCTGGCGTTCTTCCACGACAGCAAGGCTCTTGAAGAGGAGCGCCAAACCCTTAGGCGGTGGCGTAACCGGCTCTACTTCGAGACCAAGCTGGCGCGGTCGAGGCTGTCAGATGACAAAGAATGGATCAAGCAGGAGAAGGTCCACTTGGAATACTGGGGCAAATTGTTGGATGACAGGGAGAGCTTGACTCGCGCCCTCGACGCTCAATACCAGGCCATTTATGAGCAGACCAAAGCAGCTAATAGTGCGGCTGATGAACGCCAAGAAAGGCTGGAAGCCATTAACACTACTCCCATCAAGCGTCGGGAGGCACTTGAGGAGAGGGAGAAGAGGCTCGAAGATGAAGAGCAGAAACTCCTTGAGCTGCGGGATGACGTCTTAAAGAGGGAGGAGGAGCTCACCGAAAAGGTGGCTCTGGCTGACAAGGGCCTCGAGGAGCACGCTAAGAAATTGGAAGAGCGCTGCGCTGAGGAGGAGGAGAAGGCCTGGGTGCGGGGGCAGGAACTCTACGAGCAAGAGTGTGCCATCGCTGCCAGGGAGAAGAAAGTGAGGGGCAGAGAGAAGGACCTGGTTGACCGCCGGAACAAGATCTACCTCTGGGAGGAGGAGCTCAGAAAACTCGAGAGGCAGGTTGCTAAAAAGATTCAGCAAAATGCCAAAGAGGTTGAGCGCCTTGCTCGCAAGAATTCTGAAGTGGCGGCCAAAAGATCCTTGGAAGAACTGAAGGGCTTGAGGGCTACGGACTCCCTACAGGTTTGGGAGTTCCTGGGTAAGGCCAACGACGCGCTGACACCGATGGGCTTCAGTCCCATGCGTCTGCATGATCCGAAGCCGGAGCCGGACCTGGCGTTGCAGGCGTTGAGCTTGGGGGGCAGCAAACTCTCCAAGGTGGGTGACGTCATCGTGAACCAATTGGAGGTTGAGGGGCAATCCCTGGCGAAGAGTGTCGCAGAGTATGTGCTGACGTGCTACACCAGCCGGGATCCCCAATTCCCTCTAGACCCGGTTCTTGAAGGTCCCGTCGAAGGAGAAGGTGAAGCCACCCGAGCCAACGTGTCGGAGGTTGCTCAGAAGGTCGCCCAGTTCTTCCACAGGGTCTAGGACCATCTCTGTAGCTCCCACTTGTATTCTCTCTTTTTATTCCCCAATTTTGTAATCCCTTGTCTCCAGATAAATGAAATCCAAGTTTTTGCGAATATCATTTTTTGTCTTCAACACTTTTGTCTTCACTTGGCCCCCTGGTAGATGTACACAATTTGATTGTGAACATGTACCAAGAGGATATTGTATTTTGTTGAAGACTCGTTTGCTTCGAACTTGTAGAATGTAGGTCCGAAGTCTTCGATAGTGAAGGCCCCCTGAGGTTGTCAGAGCTCAGTAACTCCGGGAGTAGTTCCTATCAACGCGTAGAGCATCAATAGTTAGACCTCCGGGGTGTCGAAGCTTAGTAGCTCCGGCAATGACCTTTGCCAACACGTAGTTTGTCGGCAGCAGACTTTGTTTGTGGAATCTTCTCACCATCTTTTATTCTGCGTCGACGGCTGGCCCCCCTAGCTTTACCGGAGCTTGGTTGCTCCGGTGATGCTCGTTTTCAATGTTTAACATCGATTATAAGCCACCTAGGGAGAGTCGGAGCTTCGTCAGCTCCGGATTTTCTCCATCAACGTGGATTCTTTATTTTTCCTGCACATTGAAGCCAAGAAAAGTAGTAAAATTCGCTCCTTGTCTATAACTTCGTCGTGGCTTACGATTCTCAAGAAATTTTTAGGTCAAACACGATTCTGAATGCAACCGAATGCATTGCCTTCTTTCTTCTGGATCCAATTGTTCTTGGACCCACCTTACTTCGGCCTGCCGAGGGGTAGGTAGAGTGGCGTACTTAGGGTGCTTGACCAGGCTAAGTCGATAGCACACTCCGGCCCTAGATTGGCTTGGCGGCATTCAGGCGAGTGGACCATGAACAATATTTGAATCCAAAAGAATCGATAATACAACTCGAATCGTATATGAATCGGTCGAACTAAAATTTCTCAAGAATTGCACGTCCTTGTTATAGACAAGAAAGAGAAAAATAAAAAATTTTGAGCCTGTACAAAGTAAATGCACGTGGAGTCTGTTTCACATGAAGATGTCTTTCATTATAGGTCCGGGGTACAGGGGAAACAAGTACCCTCTTAGGGTACGGAACCAGGCTAAGCGTGTTTCATTTCTTGTTTGACCCAGGGTAGCTAGCCACACTTTTAGTCCTGGGACTGTGACAAGCGTTGCATGACCTTTGCGGACCTTTCGGGAAAGGTCCGGCTATTCTCCCGGAGGAACTACCCAACTCTGTACAATAACTCTATAACATACACCTCAAGTTACTACAGACTCACCTCCGTGATATTAGGTGTAGAACTTACGGAGGTGCTCAATGTTCCAAGGATTCAGGAGAGGTGTCCCATCCTCGGTTGCCAAGCGAACACTTCCGGGACAGGATACTTTAATCACTCGGAAGGGTCCTTCCCAGTTGGGGGAGAGTTTGTTTAACCCTTCTCTGGATTGTATTCTGTGTAACACCAGATCGCCTTCCTTGAGCTGTCGGTTGTGTACATTCCACTGATGATAGCGCCAAAGGGCTTGGCAGTATCGGGCATTCCGAACAGCTGCTTGGCACCTTCCCTCCTCGAGGAGGTCTAGGTCTTCACGCCGGAGCTGGTCCTGCGTGGTTTCGTCGAAGGTCCGGACCCGGAGTGACCCCAAGGTGATTTCCGGAGGAAGGATTGCTTCAGCTCCGTACACCAGGAAGAAGGGTGTCTCTCCAGTTGACATGTTTGGAGTTGTCCTGTTGGCCCATAGAGTGGGGCAGAAGCTCTTCAATCCAGTTGGCTCCATGTTTTTTCAAGCGCTCATAGGTGCGCGTTTTGAGTCCTTTCAGGATTTCAGCATTTGCTCTCTCGGCCTGGCCATTGCTTGCCAGGTGAGCTACGGAGGCGTAGCAAACTTGAATGCCGAGGTCTTCGCAATATCCTTGAAATGCAGAGCTTGTGAATTGGGTCCCGTTATCAGTAATGATTTTGTTTGGGACTCCAAATCTGCATATGATAGACTGCAAAAAGTTGATAGCAGATTGCTTGTTTATTGTCACAACTGGGGTTGCTTCCGTCCACTTGGTGAACTTGTCAATGGCGACATACAGGAACTTGTAACCTCCGATGGCTCTTGGGAAAGGTCCCAAGATGTCCATCCCCCACACGGCGAAGGGCCATGTGGGAGGTATCATTTGTAGAGGCTGAGCCGGTGTGTGAATTTGCTTTGCATGAAATTGGCATGCTTCGCATTTCTTCACCAACTTAGTTGCATCTTGGAGTGTTGTAGGCCAGTAGAAGTCATGCTGACAGGCTTTGCCGACCAGCGTGCGGGAAGACGCGTGGTTCCCACACTCGCCTCCATGGATTTCTGTGAGGGGCTCGCAGCCTTCTTCCCTTGTGATGCACCGCATTAGGACGCCGTTGGCACCGCGCTGGTAGAGATCCCCTTCTACCAACGTGTATCTTTTAGCCAATCTGACTATCCGGTCAGCGGATGCATCATCGTCAGGAAGGATGTTGTCTTTCAAGTAGCTCCGGATCTCCGAGATCCATGCATCGGAGCTAACTTGAGCATTTGAGTCTTGCGTGCTGGGTTGCCCGGAGCTTCCGGCAGCACCTACGACCCTTGATGGCTGCCATGGTAACAGGGCAATCGGGACCGTCAGCTTCGGGATGCTGATCTCGCCCCCTTCGCTCAGTTTGGCAGGCTGAGCTGTGGGTTTTGACAACCTCCGGACAAAAGTTCCATCAGGAGCCGGAGCTCCGGTTGACGCATTCGTTGAGAGTTCGTCGGCTTCAGCGTTGAGGGCACGCTGGACATGGTGGAGATCTAGGACTTTGAAGTCCTTCTGAAGCCTATGGACTTCCAGGAGGTAAGCAGCTAGCTGGAGATTGTTGCAGGAGCATTCACCCTTCACCTGCTTAATGATGAGCTGTGAATCTCCCTTGACCAGCAGTTGCTTGACACCGTATGACAGTGCCACCCTTAGTCCGTAGATGAGTGCTTCGTATTCCACCATGTTGTTGGTCGCCTTGAAGTCAAGGTGTACCATGTATTTTACCTTCTCTCTGGTTGGTGCGAGGAGAAGGATTCCAGCTCCGGCCCCCTGCTTTTGCATGTAGCCGTCGAAGTAGAGGGTCCAGTGAGGCTCGGTGAAGACCGGAACCTTGTGTTCCGGCTTCTGCTCACTGGGGCCCCCACAGTTTGATGGAGAGGGAGTCCATTCCGCCACGAAATCTGCCAATTCTTGACTCTTGACTGCTTGCCTTGAAATGAATTCGAGATCGAATTCAGCCAATTCCGCTGCCCACTTTGCAATATTCCCAGTTGAATTGGGATTATGCAAAATTGCTCGAAGTTGGTAAGAGGTCACCACTGAAATCTTGTGAGCTTGGAAGTAATGGCGAAGCTTCCTGGAGGCAATGAGAACTGCATATAGCAGCTTATGCACCTCTAGGTATCGAGTCTTGGTGTCATGCAATACTTCACTGATGAAGTACACTGGGCGCTGGATGGTCTGGACCCTCCCGGAGGGGCCCGGAGCTTCCTCTTCACTGACCCGGATCCTCCCTGAGGGATCCGGACCTTCTTCGGGGACCTCCGGGTCCTGGCTGGAGGGACCTAGAGCTTCTTTAGAAGCGACCTGGACCCTCCCGGAGGGGTCTGAGTCTTCTGAAGTAACTTTTTGTGGACTCAAGTATGGGACCTGGGACCCAGACTCGCTTTCAAGAACCTCCGGACCCTCCCGGAGGGGTCTGGATTCCTGAGCATGGGATAGTTCTGGTCTCTCCGCAACCAGGACCATACTGACGACTTCGTCAGTTGCTGAAATGTAAAGCAGCAAAGGCTCACCAGGGTTCGAAGCTACCAGAGTTGGTAGGGTGGTGAGGAACTGTTTTAGCTCCTGGAACGCCTTTTCTGCTTCTTCGGACCATTGGAATGGTCTGGACTTCCTCAATAACTTGAAGAAGGGAAGTGCCCGTTCCGCCAGTCTTGAAATGAACCGGCTAAGGGCTGCTAGACATCCAGTCAGCTTTTGGACATCCTTGATGCGGGCTGGTGGCCGCATGTCTTTAATGGCTTTGATCTTCGCCGGATTAGCTTCTATGCCCCGGTGACTTACCAGGAAACCAAGAAGTTTTTCGGAGCTAACCCCGAATACACACTTGTCCGGGTTTAGCTTTGTGCGCGTGACCCGCAACTTGTCGAAGATAGCCTGTAAGGTGTCAAGGAGTGACTCCTTGTTCTTGACCTTAACCACGGTGTCATCGACGTACACTTCCACTATGTCTTTAATGAGTTCTTCAAAAGTTTTATACATAGCTCGTACAAAGGTTGAAGCTGCATTCTTGAGACCAAATAGCATGGTTGTATAACAATACAATCCATCTACTGTGATAAAAGAGGTATGCTCTTCATCTTCCCTAGACATTCTGATTTGATGATACCCAGAATATGCGTCTAGGAAACACAGTAATTCACACCTGGAGGTGGAATCCACTATCTGATCTATTCTAGGTAGTGGGAATAGATCTTTTGGGCATGCCTTATTTAGTGTTGTGTAGTCGATACACATCTGAAGCTTCCCGCTGGCCTTGGGTACAACGACTGGGTTTGCCAGCCATTTTGGATGGAAGACTTCTCGGATGAATCCAGCTTCGAGCAACTTCTTCACTTCATGTCGAATGAAGTTCTGTCGCTCCATGGATTGCTTCTGAGGCTTCTGGTGTACGGGCCGGGCGTCAGGGTAGATCTTCAGATTGTGCTCAATCACTTCCTTGGGGATCCCAGGCATTTGTGACGGTTGCCAGGCAAACACGTTGACATTAGCCTGGAGGAAAGCGATGAGCACGAGTTCCTATTTTCATTCAGTCCTCCCGATATACGGGTGGTCTGAGCGGCATCGGAACCGATTTGGACGACTTTGATGGGAATGTCGGTGTCGTCGCTTGGCTGCACACGAGGTGCAGAAGTCGAGCCCCGTTGACGAATGCTCGGGGGTTTTGGAGCATGTTCCTGCCTGGAGTCCTCCTCTTGCACCGTAGTAAGCGCATGAAGTTCTTCCAGAGCAGTTACTCCGATAGTACGATCTCCACGGATCCGAAGAACGCCTACTGGTATTGGCATCTTTAACACCAAGTAGCCATAATGAGCAGCTGCCATGAATTTGTACAAAGCAGGCCTGCCCAAAATGACGTTGAAGGGTAAGTTGATCTGAGCAACGTCAAAGACCAACTTCTCGGTGCGATACTTCTCCCGGGTCCCAAAGGTAACGGGGAGGGTAATAGCACCGAGTGGGGTAATGGCTCCCGGACCTACTCCGGAGAAAGGTCGGGAGGGGTGAAGATTCGAAGGTCGGAGCTGAAGCTTGGTAAAAGCTTTGAAGCTTATGAGGTTGACCCCGAACCTCCGTCTACCATAACATGGTGGAGCTGGATATTATTGATGGTAGGAGATACCATCAAAGGTAATTGGACTGCTCCAACCATGCTTTGAGGGCAGTTCGAAGCATCAAAAGTGATGGTTGAGTCCATCCACTTCCGATGAGGCTCCGCTCAGGCTGTAGGAGCTACATCAGCCATGTCCTGGTGCATTGTCTTGAGGACGCGACGGGAGGTGATGTTCCATGATCCACCAAAAATGGTGTTCATGGTCTTCCGGCGCTCGTTGTCAGAGACGTCAGAATTGTCGTCGACGGAGGTGTAGACGGCCTTCAGGACCTTTTTGGGATCCTAAAAACCTAACTCCTCTTCAGCCGGAGCTTCGTCAACTTTTTGCTTTCCTCCCCCCTGTCGGAAAGTAGCTTCTTCCCGGCGCTTGTTATAGCGCTCGACAAGGTTTTGGACCTCCCGGCAGTCTTCCAAATTGTGGCTGTCCGTTTTGTGAATTGGACACCACACCTTGGGTTTGCCACCGTCTTCATAAGACGGTCTAGGTCGCTTCTCGGGGCGTGGCCCCCGACCACCCGGAGCTGCAGCAGCTGCAACATTAGATGTGTCGGCCAACGGCTTCTTCTTGCCGTTGGTCTTTTTCTTCTTCTTGCCACTCCTGGAGGTAGTGGCTTCGCCTTTGGAGGATTTTTTGTGATCCTCTGGAGGTGGTTTGGAGTGCATTTCACGACCCTCCGCAGGTCTGGCACATTTGTCAGCCAAGCTGAAGAGTTCCGTGACACTGGTGATCTCCTTGATCGCCAGTTTCTCCAACATCTTCTTATCCCGTACACCCTGTCTGAATGCCACAATGACAGAAGCGCTAGAGATAGAAGGGATAGTGTTTCGTACCTGAGAGAACATCTGGATGAATGATCGCAGGGATTCTCCCCCTTTTTGCACGACTGCAAAAAGGTCCAGTTCAGTGCTTGGTCGGGTGTATGAACTCCCGAAGTTGGCAGTGAACTGCCGGCACAGCTCCTCCCAACTGTTGATGGAGTTGGGTGGAAGGCTCATAAACCAGGACCGGGCGGTCCCAGTTAAAGCCACTGGAAAATAATTGGCCATTACAGCCTCATTTCCTCCAGCTGCTAGGATAGTAGTGGAGTAAATCTGAAGAAATTCAACGGGATTAACGGTCCCGTCAAACTTCTCTAGCAGGTGAGGCCGAAATTTCTTTGGCCACCTGACCATACGTAGATGCATGGCCAGGGCCGAACAGCCTCCTCCTACTCCTTTAGGAGCAGGAATGTCCTGAGCTTCTCGTCTTTCACGAGCACGCTCAATATGGACTCGACCGTCTTGTTGACGGTATCGGCGATCAAGCTCCGCCCGGAGGTCATGAGTTGAAGAGAAGTACACCATTTCGCCGACGTGCTCCTTCTCGAACGGGAGCTCACCTACCTGGCGCGCCAACTGTCGGTGGTTTTGATCCGGCAGATCTCCCGACACTACTAAAGTGTTATAGGAGTTTGAGGTTCGGTGTGGGCGCGCGGAGATTCAAGAAGGTGAAGTGTAAATGACACAAAAGACACAAAGATTTACTTGGTTCGGGCCGCCTGAGCATAATACCCTACTCCACGGGGTGTGTTGGTGTTGTATTGGATGTATGAGCTCAAAGTGTGTTCAGAGTGTAGAGTGAGCATGTAGTCTCTGTGTGTCCTATGTATCGTCAGTCTGACCTTTTATAGTACAAGGGCAGGCCGTTACAAGTCAGCCTGGCCCGACATGTGACCCCGATGGTTACTAATATTGATACACATTTGATGCGCTTAATTACCCTTAATAACCAAATTACGGGCTTTGATAGCATCGTTACTGGTAATTAAGGTCGTCCAATCGTGTGTCATTAATATAGTATTAATGACACTTAATCGGGTCTTGAAGTCCTTGATTCCCTTTGAAGCTCCGGAGCCGTTGTGGAGTCTTCCAGCGGTTAGAGGCTGAAGGTCCGGCGGTTGGACACGTGGCAGCTCCGGAGCATACTGTGGGGAACAGGTAGGTCCGGTGCTACCTAACACGTATCAGTTCCGGAGCTTCCCTCGGTCTGGGGTTAGGTCCGGAGGTGTGGCTATGGTACATAGCCCGGAGCTTCCCCCTTGTGGGTGGTAGCTCCGGTTTGATAGTATACGTGGCGACCCTGGGACTAACCAAGTTGGGGAAGCGGGTCCGATTATGTCTAACATGTGGGCCTCCGAAGGTCTTCAAATCAAGTAGATGATATTCACTTGAGATCTTCGCAATCCCAAGGGATATATGGTACCCAGAGTACCGATAGGAGCCATTAGTCTCATCAAACACTACGTCACGTGCTACTTCAACAATTCCGAAGGATTTGTTAAAGACACGATATGTGTAAGTGTTTGAGTCATAGCCAAGCAAGAAACTCTCATCGGACTTAGAAGCAAACTTCAAAGTCCTAGGCTTCTTGTTAAGAATGTAGCATTTGCTCCCAAAAACACGAAAGTAGGAGTTGTTGGGTTTGTTACCGGTTAGGAGCTCATATGACGTCTTCTTAAGTGTGTGGTGAAGGTACAACCTATTTATGGCATAGCAAGCGGTGTTGATCGCTTTCGCCCAAAACCGGTCCGACGTCTTGTACTCATCAAGCATGGTTCTTGACATCTCAATTAGAGTCCTATTCTTCCTCTCGGTCACCCCATTTTGTTGAGGGGAGTAGAGGGCCGAGAACTCATGCTTGATGCCTTCTTCATCCGAAAATTCTTCAACTTGAGTGTTCTTGAATTCGGTGCCATTGTCACTCCTAATGGTCTTGATACTCAAAGAGAACTCATTTTGAGCTCTCTTCAGGTATCTCTTGAGGACACCTTGAGTCTCGCTCTTGTCATGCAAAAAGAACACCCAAGTGAAACGTGAAAAATCATCAACAATAATAAGACCATATTTGTTACCACCAATACTAATGTAGGCGATTGGACCGAAGAGATCCATGTGTAGAAACTCCAATGGTCTTGATGTTGTCATAATGTTCTTGGATGGATGAGGTGCTCCAACTTGCTTTCCGGCTTAACATGCGCTACATGGCCTATCCTTTTCAAACACAACATTCTTTAAACCATGGATGTGCTCGCCCTTAAGGAGTTTTTGCAAATTCATCATTCCAACATGGGTTAGCCTCCTATGCCAAAGTCATACCATGTGAGTTTTTGCAATTAAGCATGTATCAAGTTGGGCTTTATTCGTGGAGAAATCCACAAGATAGAGCTTTACCTTGAGTACACCCTTAAAGGCAATTGAGTCATTGCTTCTCCTTGTGACGGTCACACTCTCATTAGTAAATAAACAATTATAACCTTTTTCACATAGTTGTGATATGGACAAGAGGTTATAATCAAGTGAATCAACATGTAAGACATTTAAAAGAGTATGATTAGAGGATATATCATTTTTATCGGTGTCAAGGATTTTTCCTAGGCTATTGTCTCCAAAATAGATTCCTTCACTTGGATCTTCATTAAGCTCATACTCCACAAACATCTTCCTCTCCCCGGTCATATGATTTGTGCATCCACTATCAAGGACCCACTTGGTTCCACCGGAGGAGTATGCCTACAAGAAGGATTTAAGCCTTGGCTTTAGGTACCCAAACGGTGTTGGGTCCTTTGATGTTAGTCAAGAGGCACTTGGGCACCCACACACAAGGTTTGAGACTCTTGCGGTGTGGCCCAACATACCTAGCATATGCCTTTCCAAACTTGTTCCTTAATAAAACATATGAAGCATCAAAATTATGGAATAATGGATGCGGTTCTTTCTTAGGCATTTTAGGTGTAGTAGCAATGTTCTTTCCCTTAGTGTTGTATGAGCCTCCTTTGACAAAAACAATCAAGTCTTTGCCATTCTTGGGAGCTTTGACATTTTGCCTCATCCCCCTATAATAACCAAGACCATCCTTGACAAGGGGATGTCTTGTGTTGGTAAATGCACTACGTGCATATGCCACCTTCTCCTTGTCAAAAATGCCACCCTTGGGTGCTTGATTGGTTTGTGCCAACTTTAGCTCATCTTTAAGTTTTATGATTAAGTTTGAGCATTTACAAGGTTGAGATGCTTCAGATTTAACATTTGTGGAAGGTGAGCTTGTAGAGGAAGAAGGTGCATTGACCTTGAGAGACTTCACTTGCGTCTCAAGGATCTTGTTAGCTTGTGTCAAACTAACAAGTTCATCCTTAAGCACAATTGTAGTGTTCTCAAGGTTTGAGCAAGTTCCCTTGCTCAAAGCGAGTTCACGCTCAAGTGCCTTGCTTCTTTCTCTTTCAAGCTCCAAGAGCTCCTCAATCTCTTGACATCTCTCCTTTTGTTGGATGAGCATGTCTTCTTGACGGTTGATGAGTTCTTTCTTCTCAAATATCTCTTTCGTTAACAATCTCAATCTCTTCAAGGTGCTTTTGCTCATGTCTTTAAGCATGTGTTCATTTTCACTACTACTATCAAAGTCATCATGGGAAGATATTGAAGAAGAGGAGTTAGATTTAACCTTATTTCTTCCCTCTTTGTCCATGAGACATGTTGGCCTTGAGATCTCTAAGTTGGGAAAGAGCTTGTTCTACGTTGTTGTCTTCTTCATAGCAATAGTTACTACATTCTCATCTTCATCGGAGGAGGATTCCTCATTTGAATCCCACTCCTTCCCAAGGTGGACATGTCCGGATTGCTTCTTATTCTTGAAGTACTTCTTCTCTTTGGACTTGCCCTCCTCCTTCTTCTTGTTTTCTTCATGTGGACAAACCACAATGAAGTGGCTATATTCTCCACAATTGTAGCAAGCCCTTTTTGATCTTGTCTTGGGCTTGTATTTGCTTCTTCTCTCATTTTGGTAGCCCCCCTCCTCCTTCTAAACATCCTCTTGAAGTTGTTGATGAAGAGAGCTTCTTCCTCATCGGTGTCGGGACTCTCCTCATCACTCTCTTCCTTTTCTTGAGATTTTGAGGATGTTGTTTTGAATGCAACATCCCTTTTCTTGGAGGAGGAGAGCTTTTGTAGATCGTTGTAGAACATTGCTTCTTGCTCCATCATCTCATGGTTTATGATTCTCGCTAGCACTTCTTCAGAAGTCATCTTGTGTAAGCCCGAACTTTCACGAATTAGTGAGCAAAGAGTGACGTTTTGAGGCATAAATGCTCGAATCATCCTCTTTACTACCTCGTGGTTGGTCCACCGGGTGCTTCCATATGACCGACTCTTGTTGATGAGAGTATTGAGGCGGTCATACATGTCTTGCAGAGATTCACCCTCCATGATGGTGAATCTCTCAAGCTCTCATTCGATCATCTCAATCTTTACTTCCCTAATGACGCGGTTGCCTTCGTGCGCTGTCTTGAGGGTGTCCCAAATCTCCTTGGCCACCTCCAACCCTTCAATGCGGTTGAACTCCTCATGAGTCAATGAGGAGGTAATCACTCCAATGGCTTGAGTATTTCGATGTTGAAGACCGGCTTGTTCCGGAGTGATGTCTTCCTCATTCTTGGGAAGATGAACACCTTTCATCACAATTTGCCACAAGCTAGGGTTTAAGGAAATGAGATGCATCTTCATATTATGCTTTCACATAGAATAATCATTTCCATCAAATTGAGGAGGTTTGCCAATGGGAATATACAAGTAATGGTTGCTAGGGGTAAGTTGCTCATAATTGTAAGGATACCGGGAGTAGTCTTGTGAACTACTCCCGTTGTCGATGTTGACCGGAGCAATTGGCTTGATTTCTTTCTTAGGCACGTTGAGCTTCTCACGAAGCTGTGATTTGAGCATCCGAACCTCTTCGTATTCATTTGGATCGTCTTGAAGAACATCGACGTTCTTTGTCTTGGTGTCATCGACGACCACCAAAACCTCGTTGTCACCCCTTCCGGCCATTACTTCTCCAAGTTGTTAGACTCTTGGGGAGAAGCCTGCTCTGATACCAATTGAAAGTTGCCTATAGGGGGGGTGAATAGGCAATAATACCTGACATGACTTAATTAAACAAGATTAATTCTCTGTGGCTGGACTGGTCTAGTCGGGGCCGGACTAGTCCGCTCAGCACAGGGTAGAAACCCTAAAACTTGATTTCTACAAGTTGTTTGCGGAATTAAAGTTCACAGAGAATAAAAGCAATATGTAACAAACTTGTGAATCTTAGATTGTGATGTTTAAATACTTAGATTGCAAGTTTACAATAGTGATCAAGTGTAAGACAATAAGTCAAATGTGAACCCTAATAGCAATGCTAGAGACTATGAAAAGTGCAAAACAAGCGAAACGAGATTTATCCCGTGGTTCAGCTTCACGAAGAATCCTACATCCACGTTGAGAAGTCCACACAAGGATCGGGTCTCACTTGACCCTTCTCTCACCAAGCCACCACAATGGTCGGCTTGGTTTTCACTATATCAATGGGAATCACAAAGTTTGATGGGGCTACTCACAACTTGAGGCTCTCACAAATCAATATAATGAGGAGCACACGAAGCTCAACTCACACAAGCCACAAAACACAACACAATGTGCAAGAGATTAAACCGAGAGCCAAAGCGCGATGATCTTCCTTTACTCTCCTCTCCAAACCCTAATCTCTTCAAGATTTGCTCTTAGGGGGTTAGTAGGACGAGTAGAAGGCTTTGGAAGGCTCTAGGATGCTTGTGGCGGCGCTAGGGTTCAAGTCTACTTCAAATGAGTTTGAGGGTCCCCTTTTTATAGAGGTCCCGAGCCCCTTTTGCTTACATCAGCAAAGGGGCGGACTAGTCCAACCTTAGACCACAGACTAGTCCGGCCCTATGGGACCACTGACCCCCTGGTTAGTTCTCGACAACTGCCACACTGAGCAACGATCGTCACGCTACCCGCCAAATTTCCAAATTCAAACGGTCACTAGACACCAGACTAGTCTAGTCAACAACGGACTAATCTGAAGTGGAACAGAACCACTTGGTCCGTCTCAAAACGAACTCTTCTGGGTTGGTCTGGACTAGTCGGGCCACAGGGCGGACTAGTCCGACCCCCTAGGGTTTTCTCTCGGTTCGTCACACTAAGTCCCGCACGGACAAGTCCGAGCCCAAACGGACAAGTCCGAACTACTCCATAGAGCTTTGGTCCGTCCGAAAACGGACAAGTCCGGACTTCTCGGACTTAGCTCCAAAATCACTCGGGAACACTCCAAAGGCGTTTGGTCCATCCAAAAACGGACTTGTCTGCCATGGCCGGACTAGTCCGGCCTCCTAGGGTTTTTCTCATTTTAGGTTTCTCACTTAGATTTTTCTCTAAACCACCACTTTGAGCCCCTTGGTATAATCTCAATGCACATGATACAAACACCCTCTCACATGATATGGCTCATATAAGCTCAATACCATAGAAACCCTAATTTCTACGCTTGAGTCTTTGACGCCCGTTTTCTCCTTTTCCTTTTTGAGGGTTTTCATCTCATTTCAATCCTTGTACATGTGCTTAAGATCAACTTAGCTCATTAGCCTCTTAATTGTCGTCATCAATCATTCAAAACCCACGGGGATGCCTAGATGCACTTTCAAGCATTACCAAGTGTAACACAAGACCGGACCTAATTCCCTTTATAGGGAAGCTCCGGTCTTGCCACACGTGTCCAGTGACTCCGGACCTAACTCCCAGTAGAGGGAAGCTCCGATACTGCCACGTATATAGTGACTCCAGACCTGTCTTCCCACGATGGGAAGCTCCGGAGCAGCCACGTGACGAGCCTCCAGACCTAGGACCTCAACGGAAGACTGACAGCTCTCCAACGGCTTGAACTTTTAAGGGATAGTTAAAGCGACAGTTTCAAGACCTGATTACATGTTATTAATGCTATATTAATGACACACGATTAGTGGACTGTTAACAGGGGTAGCGCCATCATTAAGCGTGTTATCACACTATTAATTACACATAATACTCGTAGATTGTGTATTAGGCTATTAATTACGTCAGGACCACATGTTAGGCCAAACAAGTAATGTAACGGCCAATCCTTGAACTATAAAAGGGATGTGCCGCATGGTACATGACAAACAAGCTCACACGCTCACTAGCGCCACTCAAAATTATTCATACAACACACAACCCGTAGAGTAGGGTGTTACGCTCAGGCGGCCCGAACCACGTAAAATCCTTCATGTCATCATCTTGTTTGTAATCTCACGCGCCCCAACCAATCAAGAATCTCCGCGGGCTACGATCTAGTAGTACCGAGAAAGTGTTGATCGCACACTTCGACACTACTGTTTTGGAATTTTCATGGTTTTCTCATATTTCTAATTCCTCTATTTTCTCCATTCCTATGTTTTTCCCCGTTCCACTATTTTCATTCTTTTGTTCCAAATGGAGCCTAACGGTATACTTGGAAAGATAAGCAGTTCAGATTTGCGAGGTCTACAAGTGTATGGTGAGGATAATACATATCTAATTGGACATATAAAATTTCACTTCGAGAGATGTGATGATAAATGTTTTTCCGAACGGGGATGTGTGATATGTTTTTAGAGGAACAAGTATCTATAATATGTGATAACAACTAACAAAAAAGATACGCAAACATTATGCATGTCCAAGTCTAAATTATCTGGGTAGCGAATAAAACTATTGATATTTCCTGATTTTTTTTTATTTTTAATATGCCCCCTTGATTTTATATGGGATGGTCATGCTGCTCGAACATCCATATGCAATATTTGACAAGAAGATAAAAGGTTCAAAAAAGAATATAACACATAGCTCGAAACCACTCTGCAACAATTAAGACTAGCTAATATGATGTATATTGGCAATGGATAATCATTTTAAACAGTAAAAGCACCTAACAGAAATACTAAATTTGATACTTAAAACTTATGTCTATATATAATAAGTAAGAACAACCATTATTTATTATTAGCATTTTTCATTTCCGTTACATCCAACAAGAAGTCCGTTACTTCTTGTTGAATGTAACAAATTCAAACCAAAGTGCGCGCCAAATCACTCCACAACATTTGGTATCAAACCAAATAATGCACGCGAACCAGCATATATATGGTTGTACAGCCAAATCAGAGAGGTTGATCTTCACTGCCCCGGAGCAATGCCGAGCCGATCTCTTCGTCTTCAGCCATGTCATCATAGCCAGCGACCGACATCAGGCTGAGCCGGCTAGGGGGCGGCGGCAGCCACATCCGGCCGTACCTCTCGGCCGCCACCTCCATCACCCTGCGCCGCCGCGTCGCCTCCTCCTCCAGCACGAACCGCCGCAGCAGCAGGTCTTCATTCGGCGTCCGCCTCCTAAAGGAAGAAGTCCATGGAGCCTCGCCCCACTCCCCCGCCGGCAGCGTCACCCGAGGCGAGCGACCAATAGGGCTTCCGGTCACCACCGGCCTCCTCTGCGCCACGGCGTCGACGTGGACGCCTGGTCGTGTATTGGTGGGGCACAGCGGACAGCAGAGGCAGGCCACGCGCCCGCTCCCCGCACGCGCGCCAGCGTTGCCGTTCCTGCACCATATGACAGATCAAGATTTTCATGGCCAGAACATGCGAATTAAACATCACTTGGAAGAAAGGGAAATCAGACAATCATTGGAAAATATTTCCGATACTTTGACAACTGCATGCTGACTGAATAAAGCTAGTAGAACTTTGTTAGATCTTCCGATCGATCTCCATCATGAAAGAAAAGCTAGAATAAAAAGATCTGTGATCGTTTGATTCGTCTAAATATGATGTAAACCTTGAGTGGATCCGCGAACCCTGCATCGTGACCCAACTCTTGAAGCTGAATCAAAGATGAAGCAGTTCTTCTCCGGGAAGAAGGAGCGAGTATACTTGAGTATATACTCCTGGACTGATTCCTCAGGTGTCCTGTTTTTGCACTTGCTAAACTGGTCACACGCAAAAACAACGGGGTACATTTAATTCCGTGGCGTCCAGTAAACATACATCGAATTTTCCTAAAAAAGAAGGGAGTACATTTAATTCCGTGGCATCTAGTAAGCAAGTAGTAACATCGAATTTCCTCCAAACGATGGACTGCATTCATGTCACTATGGATGGATAACGTCCATTGATGTGCTAAGATTTTTGATACTCTGGCAAGGGAACGTTTTTATCGTGGATGGATATCCATATCTAGAATTCGCTAAAAGACGTGGAGGCTTGAATGTTGGAGATGTTTGTGGCAAAACAAATTATAATAAAAAAACGCGAAACAAAAAAGGTGCGTGGTCGGCAGGATTCGAACCTGCGCGGGCAAAGCCCACATGATTTCTAGTCATGCCCGATAACCACTCCGGCACGACCACAATTTATTTAGTGTTTTGATGAAGATTGTAGGAAAGAGGTTGTGTACTACGGCCACGATGACGACGAAGTGATGATACGGAATTCCACCGCCTGATGAGGAAAGACCACCGTGTGGTCATGCGCCCGCGCCCCGGCGCCCCGCTGCTCTCAGACCACGAATGCTTTGAGCTCGGGCCGGTGAATATCAACAGAGGAGCAGCAGCGGCATGCCAAACATGAATGTTGTTAAACACCGGCCAAAATATACTCTATTAACAAGCTCTTGGCCCTCCGGCTAGAATAAGAATGACTCAACAAAGATGAAAGGAAGATCGGCATGGGTTGGTGTGTGGTGCCGAATCTAATGATTGCCTGAAGCCATGAACAATTAGATGCTAAATCGTCCGAGGCTTTTCTTTATCTTTCTCTTTCTCCTCCTCTCCACCTGCCACAACCCTTTCTCCCTGCTTTACAGCTCGGCCAAATCCGGTTCAGCTTCAGTACACCATGAAACTGTAAAAGCAATTCGAAAGTGGACGTATCCTACTAATTGTGAGCCTGGCTAATCATTGGATTTTAGGCGTCGCATTGAGTAGCGTTCTTTGTTGCTTTAGATAAGTAGTTTTCTGCCATGGTGCGCTAGCTGCTAATATACATTACTTACGCAGCTACTATGCTGAGGCAAGTGACACTATCCCTGGAGCTTGCATTCAAAATAGCAGTAAGTACTTAGTATTAACCTCAGAAAATTTCATCACCAGAGACCAAATCTAACGCAGGAGCACTTGCACAACCCACGACTATCAAATATGGACTGCTGGAGGTAGATGTGGCACTACTTCCTCCATCCCAACTTAACACTATTTTTAGTTTTGATCAAATTTACCTTTATCAATGATTTCTATAGATTTTGTTAACTTCAATAAAATATAAATTGTATATTATGTAAATATTTTTCATAATGAATCTAAAAGTACAATTTTTATATTGTTAAAATTGATCAAAATTACATAAATCCTTAATCAAAGTTGATTTTGACCAAACCCAAAAATAAATTTGACATGGGACGGAAGCCATTTACCAGCGCAACCGCCGTTTCGCACGGCTAGCTAGCTAATCATTGCGGCTTTCGGCTCCCGCAGCGGGCCTCTGCCCCACGACCCCGCGCGCGGCTCTCTTTAAATGCCACTCCACTGAACTGGCCGCGACACGCTTCTCCTCTGGCCTCTGCTTTCCGGTGCTCCCAAACCGCTCCTCTCCTCGTCGCCGATCCATCAGTCCAGCCGGCCGGCCGTGCGCGGGATGGGAGAGTGCCTGTCGTGGACGCTGGGCCGCCTCCTGCCGTCCCTGTGGGAGGCCGAGGTAGCCTTCTCCGCCGCGGCGGCGCTGCTTGCCGCCGCGCTCTTCCTCCTCCTCTCGGACCAGCACGCCAAGGCCGCAAGCAGCGGGAGATCGTCAGCCTCCTCCGCATCCGCGCCTTCCTCCACGACCGCGACATGCTGCCGTTACGCGATGGGGAATGCGGCTGATGATGATATCATCCCTTGCCCCCCGATCACCGGCGGCCACGTGATCAAGGTACGACGTGTTTACTCGCTCTGCAGCAGAACGAATAGCAGGCACCAACAATGGCATCGAACATTAACGAGAGAGATGTCGCGGTTGCACTTGCACGTATGCGTCAGGACTGACGTACGTCTCACTGCTCTGTGTGTGCATGTTAGCTGGAGCTGCTGTCTGCTAAGTACCTGATCGGCGCCAACCTGAACGGGGCCTCCGATCCTTACGCCGTCATCTCCTGCGGCGACCAGAAGCGCTTCAGGTGGTGGTTCGCCTGCTTCCCACCGTCTTTGGTTCTTCTTCGTATGAACGATCGAATGATTCTGAACAAAGGTAGAGTGCTTATGCTGTTTCTGCAGTTCCATGGTGCCCAGCCTGAAGAACCCTCTGTGGGGAGAGGAATTCAACTTCCTTGTCCAACAGCTCCCGGTCGAGGTGAGCAACAACAGCTATCCCACTGCATTTGAATTTGATTCTGAACTTGTAGTGTTCTGACAACTGAACAAGTGAGGGACAATCACTGGCATTCTCAACTAGTCCTTTTTCTAGACTGCGAGCTTCGAGTTCGAGAGACTTTTTTCAGCGTAATCATGAATGCGTCAAGTTTCCAACAGAATGATGGATGTCTTAACACCAGTTACCCTGCCTTTAGTTTAATCCACATCGGCTGTGTGTTCCTTCGTTTTGGTCTCTCAAGCGTAAGAGAACAGCAACAGGTGCTACCTCGGATACACGCGCCGTCAAAGTTTGGCACAGGGTGTATGCCAGCCTTGTTCCGATGCAAAACCATTTCTTTCACAGTACTACAGTACCAGTATATTCTCGGCCCTTTCCGTCCTGCATCCACGGGAGCCAGCTTAGAACCTTCCAACGAACGACTTTGCTGCTGAACTTTGAGGATTTTGATTCCTTTCAAAGTGGCATAAAAAAAAATTGAAAGGCACTTTGCTGTGCATGTGGCAGTCTGCTGTTTGCCCCCAGCACCACCCCATCCAGCACCAATAATTAGTGGTCCATATGACAGCGAAATTAGAGGCCTCAAATTCATGATCTCAGTAGTGATCACCAACCTGCAGAAAGTAATCGAAAGTAGTAACCAAGCAGCATAATAAACTTGGGAGTACAAGGCGTGCATGTGTGTGTACATTGCCGTGCAGATGCAGCATCATGGCTTCTCTGACGCTACACCCCTTTGCCTTGCATCTCGCAACGGGAGAATATTTGTATCAGTTTAGCGGAAACAAGGAGGCAAATTATGATTGGAATTAAGTGCTCAGGCTGCTTAATAACCCCACAATGCGACTGGGACCCAGTTTTTATAACGAAAAATAGAAAAATTTAAAAGATTGGGTTTCCTGAATTTCTTTTTTGTTGTTGCCGGAACTGTGCTCGCTCAAACATATGATATATCTGTTACTTTCTGCTTAGGTAACCATAACAATATATGACTGGGACATTGCATGCAAATGCAAAGTTATTGGAACTGTAACTATGGCCATTCTCAGCGAAGACGAAACAGGAGCCAGTTGGTATGAACTAGACAGCAAATTTGCTCAGGTAGGATATGGATTTATTAATGCTTAAATTTGAGTAATTGAGTACTTCATCAAACTTACCACCATCTCCATACTCAGTTAATTTCAGCTTGTACTTACAATGCCATAAACATCTGGTTGCAGATCTGCTTGCGGCTTCGTTCAACTAAAATATTCCCGGCTTCTGATAGGTAAAATTGATTTGGAAAAACTCCAACAGTGTTTGTGATGGTAAACATCGTCCTCTTTCAAATATATTTTCCAGCTCCGATGATGAATGCAATGGAGATGAGTCCCCGAGAAAGATGATACTGAAGAAGCAACGGCAAACGATGATTGAAGGCATTGGCCCATTGCAAACCATATATAAACTTCATCATGATGAGGTACTGGCTCTCCACAAATGATAATGCCATATTTTTTCGAAAGATCCGGTGATACCGGCATATGGAGCATCACATAAATATCTGAGCTGATAATTTGATGACGCATCCGATATATCACATCCACTTACAGATTGTTCACCATAGTTACTCCTGCGCTCTGGAGAGGTCTTTCTTGCACCATGGCCGCATGTACATCTCCCAATGGCATCTGTGCTTCCACTCTTGCGTATTCTCCAAACAAATGAATGTAAGTAAACCTTCTGAAAATGGTTCCTGAGAACCTAATATTTCTGTTTGATCTATGATTGGAAGATATACAGAGAGAAAATTGAATGTGTTAGGCTTCTCTCTAGCTGTAATGAAAAGCTGAAACTGATCTTTTTTGCGGTTGTAAATGATGAATAAGGTAGATAATAGTACAATAACAACCGCCTTGGAAAATCTGTAGAAGTTTAATATGTTGTTAATCTAGCTTATATAAATATTACTAGCAGTAGCAGCTAACACAAATGAGGTAACTGCTATAACTAATCGATAATATACTAATATTTCATATTCATATCCTTACATAATTTGCGCTTGTAGCACGACGGTAAACCAGCTCGTTGCAGCGGCTCCTGCCCATATCCATATTGTGGATTAATTAAAATATATTAAAGGGTCAAATACTACTTTGGTGCACATACATCTTGCGTTAACATTTCCCTTAACATTAAACAAATAGCATTAACACTAACTAGTCAAGGCATAGAATATAGTTCACTTCATTTAGCTCAAAAAACCAAGTAGTTGATCGTCCAAAAGCAGATCAAACAAAACAGACACAATTGTTACGAAAGCTTTAAAAGTTGCCCTCCAAAAGCCAACAACCAAAAACAGCTTTTAAAAACTCTAGTTCAAACAAACAGAGCTTTAATATATTATCAGGGGTACATCGGAACCCTGATCGAATTTTCATATCCTTATATGATCTCATCGAGTTCCTTGTATTTTTAGGTGATTATTCCACTAGAAGACATAGACGAGGTATGCAGCCAATGGAGCTCTTTTTTTTGTCCTTGATACCTATTTTGGTTGAGATAGCTGACATATCTATGAATATACCCTGCAGATAAAAAGGAGTCAGCATTCTCTTATCAACCCAGCCATTACTATTTTTCTTCATGCGGATGCAGGTGGTCATGGGAGATCTCGCTCATGCAGCCAAAATGGTAAATTATTTTGCATTTACAAAAAATTAATAAGTTATTAGATGCAAACATGATATGAATGGGAAAATTAGGTCTTATTGCGTCACGTTGAAGTACTCCTGTACATGCGACACACTAGCAGAATCGCTCCTAGAAAAAATACATGTTCCATGTTGAAAAAACTATCAAGAAATTTTCTGCTTAGCTTCACTGCCTTGATATTTTTTTTTTTTGAATGGCACTGCCTTGATATCTCAGGAAGACTTAGGTACACATTCACATCATTCTGGAATAGAAGTCGTACATTTAGAGCTCTACAGACTGCAATACAGAATTATCGAGCAACCTTCGAAGCTGAAAAACAGGTATTAGGAAAGTACTTTAGTTTAAATGTTATATCTTTCCATTTGCATACTGCAAAAATCAACTGAACAGCGGTATCCATTTTCCTGTGACCAGGTGAGAGCACATTTACTTCTACAAAGGAGTAACAATGAAACTGGTAATAAAACCAACAGCATAAAGGCAGCAGGAAAATGCATCGAGAAGGCTGTAACATTCAAACCTTTCATTAACGAACATGTTCTTGCATATGTAACCAGTGTGAGTATCCCACTTCGTTTTCCCTTATTATTCTGACGCATAATATATTTTCTAATTTGGATATGACACATCTTTCAGGATACCTTCCCTGGTACACCTGAGACATTCTTTAGTGCCATATTAGGTGACAATTCAATGTTTTTCCAGCAATACCGAGATGGAAGAAAGGATGCAGATTTAAAGGTGTTTATTTTGCCAGCTGCAGTATTTACATATTCTGTTTGTTACGTCCATTTCTTGGAGCTGCTACACTGATGGCAACATTTACTACTACAACGACAACTCCTGGCAGCAATCACCAACAAAATTTAAAAGTTTTAACATTCTTTTTTTTTCGTACTCCAGATGTGCAAGTGGTGTGCCTCAGAAGAGTACGGAGGCAAAATTCGCAAAGTGACTTTCAGAGCACTCTGCCACAGTCCTTTGTGTCCTCCAGATACTGCAGTAACAGAATGGCAGCATGCTTCTTTCTCGAATGATAGAAGAAAATTGGTAAGCATACTTAGAACAGATATGTTATCTGCAATCACCCCTCCCAACCCTCATTTAAATCATACATTATTATCTGGTTTCAGATTTATGAGACAAAGCAGCAGGCACATGATGTTCCATTTGGTTCATACTTTGAGGTATTTTACTTGGCATCTGCTAAAGTAACATTGTGCAAAAACATAGGAACTGCAAGTCTTCATCATTCACAGATATTTCAACAAGGGACCAGTAGAGAGATTCAGTCATTTGAAAGCTCTTGGACATGATTTAATAATAATATATATTCCCTCCATTTTTCAATTCTTGTCGTTAGGACAACAACTTTAGTTCATTTTTGAACTATAATCTTTATCCTAAAGACAAAAAAATTAAAAACAAAGGAAGTAATATTAGGAAGCAATTTATTTTCTTAGAATTAAAAGTTACATGCTCTTAATTAACATAGTAAGTTTTACTGCTAGTGAAACCAATTTTGATAAAATTTTCCTCCTTGTATGACTGCAATATACTCGGTTTTGCTAGTTGAGGTGTACATAATTTTTAAAAAGGGAATTCTACCTGATACCTTGGTTCAGATCCACTGCAGGTGGTCGCTAAGAACAACATCCAGTTCTACATGTCAAGTTGATATAAAGATTGGTTAGTTAAACTGTATTTCCTATAAAATCATTCAGCAATGCATATCTCTGATAATTTACATTATCATTGTGCTCGTAATAGGAGTAAACATGAAGAAATGGTGCATTCTGCAATCCAAAATAAAATCTGGAGCAACTGATGAGGTATGCAACACCACTTTTGCTATATTATGGTCTCCTAACCAAATAATAAGAAAATAGTAACATCAAATTTCAAAACCAATTACATCTTAATCTTGAGGACATGATCATTTAATCTCAGTCGATGCAATAGCAGAATAATATACGCTTCAGGTGCTATTTTGCTATCAGTAATCACTATACTGTTATTTTACACCAAAAACTACTTAAAATTAGGAACATGACAAAAATATTATGTGACACCAACTTTCACTGCACCACACAGCCCTCTAGGTATACCATCCATAGAAATCATGTATGATTAGAAACTAACTACTGAACTTTAGAAAAACAGCTTTTGCTAGTCTGTTCACATGATCTGGCATTCTGATGCAGTATAGGAGAGAAGTTTGCAAGATTTTGGAGGCCGCGTGCAGTTTTCTCCTGAGATCAGAGTCAAATAGCCAAGGCAGTGACGATATCGTGGAGGCATCTTCACCGTGAAAACTAGCAGATGAGCATTACCTATACAGATACAAGTGCACTGCAAACACATTTGCAGGGTGATTGTGATCACGTCCTGACATTACTCACTCTGTCCAGATACTACTCCCACTCAGCTAGACTATGCTCACATTATTCGTGTTCTATGGTACCTTTGTGGGCTTCTCACTGCCTTTTCTTCACTTACCGCAGCTCTCTCCAGCTTCAGCCATATTCCGATGCAACCTGGGCTAGTGATCACTCTGATCGTCGCTCTCTTTCCGTCTATGTTTTCCTTGCATCTTCCTTGATTGCATGCAAGATCAAGAAGCAGATAACAGTTTCCCGTTTGAGTGCTGAGGCTAAGTTGCGAGCTATGGCGGCCGTGACAGCTAGATCACATGGCTAGTGTATTTGAGGATGTTAGTGTCCCTGCTACAATTGTATATTTTTCCCTCTAGTTGGCGGGGTTTCTGCATATATGTACACTGTATATCTTGCCCCATTGGGCTAAGGAATAGATGAGTTGCACGTTTCTAACAACATAGTGGGAGAAACCGCATATTTGTATTTTCTCTCTAGTTGGAGGGGTTTTGTACAGCATATTCAAGTAGTATGTAGCATACTTGTATTTTTCCTCTAATTGGATGATTTTTTTGCATATATATATATATATATATATATATATATATACTGTATATTTTGCCCCATTGGTCTAAGGAATAGATGGTTTGTACATTCCTCACAACATACTCGGTGGGAGTAACGTTACCAGAAGTCGGGTGGGTGGAGGACGCTTCACTCAGAAACTTGGTGCCGCTTCACCTTCCTGCTGCGGCCGTCCGGTGTGGAGACCATCGATGCCAGCCACCTGCAAATCAATAGGTCCCGGATTGTATCTGATCATGAGGGCGGAACAACGAAGGAGCGCGCGCAGCTTCTTCCCGTCGTCGAAAGTGAAACTCCATGGGCACTCACCAGTCACCACCGAGGCTGCGCTCTGGAGAAGGCGAACGCAGCTTCCCTCCTCCCATTCGTTCCTCCCATGCGTCCTCCCGTTGACGTGTCAAAATATTATTGGTTCTCTATTAATACTCAGTTTAACTACTATATCAGCACAACAAATAAGATAAGATGATGACACATCAATAGGAGGACGCATGGGAGGACAAACGGGAGGAGGGAAGCCGTGTCCGGAGAAGGCTGCGGAGTTGCGGAGGGTAACTGCTGCTGGGGGCGGGGTGGTCGCGGCGGGAGCCAGGCCGCCGGCGTTTGGCTCGGGGCTGAGCGGAGTGAGGTAGCCGACGTGTGGAGTTTGGGCCTTTGCGAGATGTTGTGGCCACGGGCGAGTGAAGGGGCCACTTCATGATGTGAGCTGACTTGTTAAGCCCACCAGTCAAAGTAGCCCACAACTCGTTAAGCTTATGGGACCGGAAGACATACATACCCTGCTCCCGACGTCAGCCTCATCCTCCCGGAAGACGCCGGGCAACCAACGTCGAGTCACCTCCGAGGAAGGCCCCTTCCGGAGCCTCGACCCCTCCTTCCATATTGGCGGCCAGGAACGTGGCGTACGTTCGGGATCCGGATTGGTTTCGTCACCTGGTAAGGAACCCTGATTGCTTCTTTCATAGACGGATTTTGCGTGAGCTACCTGTTTTGTTCTAGGAGGCTTTTAACAGCGCTGAATCGAAATCTTTCGTTCTTTCCATATGTTCTGGCGCTTCGGTTCGATTAGTTTATTCAGTTGCGTTTGGTATGTGGACCAGGTAGCTGTACAAAAAATCAGGCCCCGAGCAGGTTAGATTGTGTTTAGTTTGGGATGAAACAGGGACCTGGGGGGCTGGGATGACAGAAGTTTTCCATCATCTTAATGTGGTATCTCATCAGTGTCCTTTATTTTTGAAATTTTCTGGTAATTGTGATTCATGATACGGCGCAGCGCAGATGAACTTTGTCCTTGTGACATAATGAGGAATTGAAGAGGCATTCTGTAGGCATGTTCTAGAAATTCATATTGATACATTATAGGTGTCCGCGTGGAATTTTTGGCGGATGTACGGTTCTCAGCAGCCACTACCACTAGTGGAGGTGACATGAGGGAATAATTAGGCCAGCTAAAAACTTGACTTAACATCCTGGCCAATGCCCTTTCCCCTGCCCCTCCCGCGCATATTCGGCTTAAATTCCCTGGCCAAAATTTGTTCATATATAATAAACCACCTCCCGATTAACACTGGGATTATATATAGTAGAGAAAATTTTAGGAGGAGTAGAGGTCGACTAAGGTTGACATGGCAGGAGGCAGTGAAACGAGACTTAAAAGAGTGGGACATATCTAGAGATTGGCTCATGATAGGACTGCATAGAAATTAGCAATTTATGTGTCAGAATCTTAGTTTATTCGTAATTTGTTACTCTCATCTTCTTTCTTATTAACTCATTTCTAAAATAAATAAAATGTTGAATCTTATTTTATTTATATTTTATTATTATTATTATTTTACTTTTATCTTATTTTCTTTACTTTTCTTCAAAATTGTTGGGTTTCATTTCTAGCCGACCCCAACTTGTTTGGGACAAAGGCTTGTTGTTGTTGTTGTTGTTGTATAATAAACTTTGGTAGTGATATGCATCGTGGGCAATCTTCAAGCATGACCGAATTTCGGTAGGACTTGCTAGGGCATGACCAATGTTTAAAAAAATGGTGGAGAAAAGCGAGCAGAGGAGCTCCACCTAGTGCCTAGGCGTTTTGTAAAAAGCGGAGTCAAGTCTATATATACTTCATTATGTACTGTAAATTTTTATGATTTGACAAGGATGAATACTTAAATTAATTAGATAGCGGAAAAAAGGCCAAAAGGGGCAAAAAGCGGAAGCGCAAGAAAGCGGTCAAACGTGCACTTTTGAACACGTAAGTGTTCAGCTGCTTATCAACGGTCACTTTCGCGAGAGCGATGCACCGGGGCGCCACTTAAGCGTGCCTAGGCACCATTTTTGTAAACACTGGGCATGACACATCTTTTGTATGTCTAGCTTAGGCATGAATGTGCATGCAAGATTGATCCCAGTATATGCTATAGGATTTGGGACTAAAGAAAATGTGGCTTGTTTTCACAAAATATCTGGTGTTCAGCTGTAGTTCATGCCCCGTTGAAGTTTAACCCTGTCCAGTTTCCAATGCTTTCTACTCATGGTCATGGCATATCTGTTGGGAGTTTGATGATGGGATTACTGTTTTTAATGCTAGTGTAACATTTTTTTGGCAGGTAGCTTTGATTCACACTGGTGCTGCCATTTCCAGCGCTGAGTTTTATTTCTCGTGTATGAATTAGCATGCATACTGTTGTTTGATTTTGTTCACTATGGTACACTGTCTAGATCTGTGGATTGAGTGGAACACAAAGATGTCCAGAAGACTTTTTTTGTGAGTATGATAGCTTGGTTTAGCAGATAGATGCGCATGATCAGGCATGAACATCAAGTATGGAAGTTCATACATATCTCCCTTTTTTGAGGGAGACAGGAAACAGGATAGGATCACACACATTGTTACTGATATTATCAGAATAAAGGGAAAATGGTCTATAAATCTTGGCTGATCAAATTTGAATTTATGATTAGATACACTGTTGGATTGTTAAATATGTACTGGATTCTATTGCTACCATATTTAATCATGATTTAGTAGTTTACTGCTTTTGAGGCATTGATGTTTTTTTTTTCCTATTGGTAAGTTCTTCATATTGTGAATCTGCAGATTTTGCTCTAGTTAGTTTTACCATTCAAGAAGCAGGAAATAATGAACTACTTCCAGGCTACAACTTGGAAGCCTCACAGTGGGCTAGTTGTGAACAGGCCTATAGCTGGTCTTGGGAGCACCAGTCAGTTTCCATTACGTTCAAATGCTCTTGGATTTCACAAGCTGCAACAAAAAGTGTACCCAAGACTAGTTCTCATTGCTGCTAGCCACAAAAGGCTTACACCTGTATGCGCCTCAAGTGGAAAGGGAAACTCTGGCACTGCTGATGATGTAAGTAGTTTGTATGATGTGCCTTTTATGCTTAACATTGCTTATCATTCAAATGTGTGTTGATCTGCAACATTTATGTGTTATATGGTAAGTATGTCACAGAGGCTTTACTGCCCATGAAAAACAACTATTTTTTGTGTCTGTGGTGAGATGTTGTCCAATACCAATTTTTGGTTGGTCTATTTGGGTTATAAAAGGAAACACAAATGTTTCTTTTTGGATTACGTTGATACATGAATTAAATCGTCTCCATTGAAACATCTGGTTGCTTTAGATGAACTGAATGGTCTCATTATTTACTACTGAGATTTAGTTCACTTGGGTCCTCTTAGATCAAGGAGACCATCGCCAAGATTGGCAATACTACATACTGTTCCATCTCTTTAGTAATTATATTTGCATTTGTTGTAATGTTTGCTTAGCTATTACTCAAATACTATTGTAGGATATACATGGTGGATTGAACAAACTTGTTGTTTTCTAGCTCTTAAGTTTGCTGTACTTCTTTAGCTAGATAAGTTATGCTGCTTTTTCAAAGTTGTAATCTGCCATTATTCTCAACTCTGTTAAAATTCTGTTTTTATTCTTTTTCTGCTATGTATTGATAATGATATGCTGCCCTAAGTCTCTTGAGTGAATCAGTTTGCGGAGTTTATGTGATGCTGATGTGAATAATATTCTATGGAGCTGTGCCTTTGGAAATTTCTGTTATTTTACTGTGAACCTGAGAAGGGGAGCCTTGATGCAACAGTAAAGCTATTCCCTTATGACCATGAGATCACGGGTTTGAGTCCAGAAAAAAGTCTCTTGCAGAAATGCAGGGAAGACTGCGTACAAAAGACCCAAAGTGGGTCAGACCCTTTCCCCTACGCAAGCAGGAGCTACGTGCACGTGCTACCCTTCTTTTTATTGCAAAACTGGAACATAAGTAGGGCTATTCGGTTTCCTTGCTTTTAAAGGAATAGATCGTATTCCAACATAGTTCTAAGGCTGCTATAGGACATAGTTTTCTTGATGACAAATAGGGAGTATTTAAACACTGGTTTGAGTTCCAGAAACAAGCATTTACGTATATTTGGTCTTTATTAGCAGTGTGTTTCTCGGAATGGCTTGGTGAACTTGTATAATGCTTTCTTGCAGCCTCTAATGGAATCTTTAAAGAAAGCTATGGCTGATGCAAAAAAGCCACGACCAATACAAGACTTGTTGAAAGAGCAGATAGCTAAGCTGAGGGAACTAGGATCTGGCGGAGGAGGAGGGAATAGAAATGGCCGTGGAGGAGGTGGTGGTTCTGGTGGCCCAGAAGATGAATCGTTCAAGGAAACATTGGATGAAATAATCCAAGTTATCTTGGCAACTGTTGCCTTTATACTTGTGGTAATTAGTTACTTCTCCTTTTCCTTGAGAACTTATTGATTACTTATTCTGCTTCTCCTTGTTTGTGCTAATTATTTGCATGCTCTTAGCCTTGGTTGCTTGTATGTGTAGAACATTTAAGCACAAAATGGTTACCATCTCTCTTTTCGGACATGAATTACCTTACAGGTTTATGCATAACCAGATCATATAAAATTTAAATCTATTATGGATCTAAAGATTAATCAGTTCACTTGCGGCACCGGCATTAGCCATCCATGGCATCATCTAAATCACCATGTATCTTTCTAACGGTGCAGTATATCCATATAATCAGAGGGGAGGAACTGTACCGCCTTGCCAGGGACTACACAAGGTATCTTGTCACCGGTAAGAGGACTGCCCGGTTGAAGCGCGCAATGCAACAATGGCGCAACTTCTCAGAGAGCTTCATGCAAAGGGAGGGCTCAGGAGAAGACCGATACGAGAGACCAGCGGCGTCAAAGCCTACGTGGTGGCAGCAGCCACAAAAGTTCGTTAATCTTATGCAGGAACTTTGCAGAGGGAACTGGCGGCCGCACCCCCAGGAGTCTTAAGTTCAGGTGTTCAATTGACGGTTTTTGACCCCTTGGAGAGCGTAGGTGTGCGAGTCCTGGTGGCATATCTGGTGCGATGAGTTGGTGGACGGTCTCTTGCCTTGAGCAATTCGTTTCCTTTTTCTTCTCTTTTTCCTTCCAGTAATGCACATCTTTTCTCTAGTTAAGTGTCAGGCGTGTGAGGGTGAATCGGCAATTTTGTAGTTGATGACACATTGAGACCGCCTATTGCTGACAATCAGACGTTGACGATAGCCTGTGGGCTTCTCGTGAACATGAACAAAATTGTAAAAGCCATGTATGACGAGGAGGTTGGCGAAGGTGCCAAGCGGATGGGGGCGCTGTCTGGCAAGCCAATTGCTATTATAGATTTCTAGAGAAGTGGTTTCGACAGAATGTTATTTATACTGTGGGTTTATATAAGATAGTCTTCTTAACATGAGCGCACATTTAAAATAGAATTACCATATATTTAGTTTTTTTTCTTTTTCTTTTCTGTTTTTCTATTTTCTGAGCTCCATAAAATGAACAAAGTACCCTTGTTTCTTTTTTTTTCCTTGGTGCACCTGATCTATTTACTCTTATCAGCCAAACACGAAAATCAGAGTTCAAAATTTCTAAATCAAACTAAGACAGTTCGAGTTATGCGTCCCCCTCCCTCACCCTTTCTCCCGGCAAGTGAGGTCATCCGCCGACTCTTCCCAGCACCGGACGCCGCCTCCGCGCCGAGCATCGCCGCGCTTGCCCCCGCGCACAGATCCGCCGAGCTCCGCGTCGAGATCATCTTCGAGCATCATATTGTCGTCGTCGTCGAGCGCACGAAGTCAACCGCCATCGCATCGCTGTACTCGCCGAGCGCACGAAGCCAACTGTTGTCGTGTCACCGTACTCTCTTTCTTCACGTAGCGGTGTGTGTCAGAACTCTACATTTGGAGAATAGACTGTGGAAGCCGCGGTTTTGGAGGGTTTGTAAACTTTCCCGGGTGCAAACGACCTGTACAGCTCCGACCTCCAAATTTACGGTTGAGGCACGTATAGAGGCGTTTGGTGCAATCAGTCTTAGTACAAATAGAAACAGACAAATGATTGATGTGACATTGACAGGCCAAGTAAAGAAATTCAGTTGAAACGAACAAATCTGGCATAGCATAATGCTACTTAGACTGTATGCAGTGACATACTGTAATGCATACTGGATATGTGTAAATTTAGAGTAGATACTGTAAAAGTAGAAGAAGAATAATGTATAAAGTATGCTTTAGAAAAAACGAACGCGGATAGACTTAGGGTCTGTTTGGATTGTTTCCATTGCCTACCTTTTCTAAAGTTTGGTGTTACTAAATTTTGGTGAAGGATTTGACCACCCAAAGTTTGGCCGATGTTGGTAAGGAAAATGAACTAGTACGACACATAGTTGTATTGGCTTACTAAAATTTGGTTTCAATCCAAATACATATTAGTTTTATAGTCAACTATCAAAAATTAATAAGACATTCATGTGTAACAATCCAAACAGCCTAATCTTCTAAAGCGTCCCGAGCACTAGGGATATGACAGGATGGCGGCGACGGCTAACCCAGGCTAGGGCGGCGGCGCCTCGCGGCCTTGGGAGGCAACGGCCGCAGACGGCGGGGGCGACGGCCCCTAGCGTGCGGGACGGCGGCTCCGGGCTCCTCACGTGCAGGACGGTGGGAGCGGTGCGTCACGAGCGATCGATGCGCGATAACAGTACGAAAGAAATCGACTGTACAAGGAAAAAAAATATGAGGACACTTTGGTCATTTTCAAAGCTCAGAAAAGAGAATAGAAAACAAATTAAAATGTACGATAATACTATTATAACGATGTGTCCATATTAAAAGACTATTTTATGGAAAGTGCCGTTGCGTGCAATTGCCTCGGCGTGAATCGTCGAGACCGGACGGTGGCAGGTGGGTTTACTTCTTCGTGGGCCTGAATTGTCGAGCGTGGTATATTCTTTCGGGCCTGGCTCCAATGCCTCGTCTCCAATACGACCCAAGCCCATCCTGGCCTGCCACGGTTGTGCGAACCAACGCTGCTTTGATTGGTGCAGTTGGGCCGCTGGCCTGGATTCGTGCAATGTGCAGTAGGAGGAAGTACTTACTACTTCTTACAATAATTGTCGGTTTGATAAGATTTTTAATTTATTTTGAACTAAAATTTTGTCTAAAACTACAATTATTGTAAAACAGAGGGAATATTTAGGAAGTGACACATCCATGCGCTGTAGCAAGGAGGAAGCAGACTGCCAGACAGACTCGCCCGGCTGCCTCCGGCAAGACCACGAGGCCTTGCTGGAGCGCCCCTTCAGATGGATGGAAAGCCACCAATCTTCAGTCATCGTCGATCGCAACAATGTCTCCACGCTTCTCTGCAGAGCCTTTGGCCGCCTGACACACCGACAATTTTCGGGCCAAGCGGAGGATTCGATTCGCCCGCCCCGTAAAAAAATAAATAAAACCTGTGTTCCATGGAGCTATCTCTGATAATCTGTATCTGAACTGAACTGAAAACCAGTATCATCGCAATAGAAAATAAGCACGGTGATGGTGTGGCGCGATCACAACCGTTACTGCTACCGAATTAATAACTACATTTCCCGAGGATCCTTCGCCCGTTCGCACGGCTGCACGGCGAGAGCTCTATAGTCCAAGTAGTATATATGTACGAACCGGTTCATTTGAAAACGTATGCACGGAACGAAATACAGCTAATCCGTCCATACGTTGACACTACTGCATCTAAACAAAAGCCCATCCACAAATTCTAGTCGTTGTGGCATGCAGTGATATTTTCGTCCACACTTAGAGAACCACCAGTATCTCACATCACATAGCCAAAGTTCTGGTTCTAAAAAGAAAAGCAAAAAGGAAATTTTTTTTATTGTAATCTAACGCCAGCCCGTGCCGAGTCAGTCAGCATATCTCGATGAAATCAGGATCAGCGCGCCCCATGCGGGCTGCACGGCGCGACGGCGATGCGGAGGAGAGCCCGTGGCCACAAGTCTCCCCGGCCTCGCCTCCACCACAAGCTCGCTCGCCCCGGCACCTCACTGATTGCTCCCTCCCAGTTGCGTGCTCGTCCCTCGGCTTATATGCACCACTCGCCCCTCGGATCTTCTTCCGCGTCCGGTTCCATTTCCACCAGCCTTATCTTCTCGTTCCAGTGTTTAGCTTGTGAGACCACAGAAAAAAAAAAAAACCACCAGAGCTTTAGCTACAGAGAGGCCGCGGAGATGAAGATCCAGTGCGACGCGTGCGAGGGCGCGGCGGCCACCGTGGTGTGCTGCGCCGACGAGGCGGCGCTGTGCGCGCGCTGCGACGTCGAGATCCACGCCGCCAACAAGCTCGCCAGCAAGCACCAGCGCCTCCCGCTAGAGGCGCTCTCCGCCAAGCTCCCGCGTTGCGACGTGTGCCAGGTACGTAACACGTGACGCCGAGCCAGCCGTGGTATTATCGTCTCACACCACACACCCGCACACACCCGCCCCCATGCATGTTCGCTGACATGTCAAGTGCACGCGGCGCGGTGCAGGAGAAGGCGGCCTTCATCTTCTGCGTGGAGGACCGGGCGCTCTTCTGCCGGGACTGCGACGAGCCCATCCACGTCCCCGGCACGCTCTCCGGCAACCACCAGCGCTACCTCGCCACCGGCATCCGTGTCGGCCTCCTCGGCTCCGCGTCCAGCTGCACCGGCGCCGACGGTGCCCACGACGCGGACGACCACCACGCCCCGCGCAAGGCCGCCGCCGAGCTGCAGGCGCCGCCTTCGTCCCAGACCACCACCACCACCGCCACTGCCTCCGCCGCCGCGCAGCAGGTGCCCTCGCCGCCGCAGTTCCTGCCGCAGGGATGGGCCGTCGACGAGCTCCTGCAGTTCTCCGACTACGAGTCCGGCGACAAGGTAAGACGACGCTAGCCCAACCTCCGGTCCAGCTTGTCCACAAAACCTTCGCTCCGTGCCCCGTCTCACGGTGCGCATGCTTTCTCGTGTGTGTTGTGCAGATGCAGAAGGAGTCGCCGCTCGGGTTCAAGGAGTTGGACTGGTTCGCCGACATCGACCTCTTCCAAGACCAGGCGCCCAAGGCCGGCAGGATGGCGGCCGAGGTTCCCGAACTGTTCGGCTCCCAGCCTTACAACGACGCGGCGTACTACAGGCCTAGCAAAGCCACCGCCGGCTTGCGCCAGAGCAAGAAGGCCCGGATCGAGCTGCCCGACGACGAGGACGACTACTTCATCGTCCCCGATCTTGGTTAAACGGAAGTTTTGTTTCGTTTCCTGTGCTTGATTTGCTGTGCACTAAACAAAAGAGTAGATGTGTGTTTCTACTGTGCACAAGCTTGTGCCTTGTGATGTTAATGACTTTAGTATTGCTCAAATGTGAACATGTCAATACTCCAAACAACTTTGCTGCTATGTTAAATACCAGTCTTAATGTCATATTGACAGAATGTTTTGTATAAGATTTGCCTCCAAAATATATAGTGAATGTCTATTTGTTAGATGTCTGAATTTAAAAAAAATCAGGCACCGAATCATTAGCATTTAATTACTATCATTAACGACTAATCTTGTAATTAACTATTAACCTTTAATTTTATAGGTTACCGCTATCGGGAGTGCCCGGCCGGTTAGGGTTAGAGGGAGAGGAAAAGACTTCGCACAAATCTTAAAGGATATTTTACGGTCGCCTGAAATTTGGTTTGTTTTTAGCGTCTGGAAAGTAGCATTTCCGAAATATATATGGTTTGTGGAAAAGTGAGCATAACGTCTACAAACACTTTGATCATACTCATTCATAATCAATAATAAAACCATGGGATACTGCATCAGAGAAATAAAATCATTTCAAGTACAACAGAAATCTTCTACATGGTCAATACTCGAAGACTTAAACGGGAATAGGACACTGAAGAAACAGGAAAGATAATAATTATTGGAAAACTACATAACCGTGTACTTCCAGGCAATCAGGTGATGGTACCAACGTTTTGATCTCAGCCACTACAGGAATCTTCCCTTGTCATATGAGAATAATCAGAAAACTATAACGTTAACAATTTCTCGTTAACATCTGTAAATCAGATCTAAACCCACAAGAGATACCCGGCTACCAGCACAGTTGCAGTTTCTATAGTTAAGCTCCAAAACTGCAAGCAAAACATGTGCAACTTCAGCAGTGCAGTAGGGCAAGGGTCTACCCGGCAACTGTTTGAATCTAATTTTCTGTGCCCTCTTTAAGGCACTCCGTGGGTAGCTTGAAACTTAAGCAAAACATAGCCTGCAACAAATGTCAAACATAAAAATAAATGTCAGCACATCCATGGTGCTTCTAATTCCAGAATGAGCAAAATGCATGATGGAACCACGACCAACAACGGGATGCGATAGTCAAGTTATGACAGAAAAGCTCAACGGAGAGAACAAAACATTACCGAGGAACTGCAGGGCAGAAGCAGGTAAATTCATCAGTACATGATCAATGTGTTCCCATGGCTTGGCAAGCAGTTGTCTGGAACCCCTTACTCTCTTATTGTTCTTCTTTTTTGTTTGACTAGCGTCTTCATCTTGGCGATCAGGTTCACCTATAGGAGACGTCAAGGAGATATATAATGGCCAAATGTATCATACTTAATTACCTTTGTTACCAGTTGAAATGAAAAACTGGCATATTAATAACCCCTAGCAAAATTATTACTCCCTCCGTTTCTTTTTATTTGTTATCGACTAATTCAAAAATGAACTAACCGGTGATCATGTACTGATGAATAAAAAGAAACGGAGAGACTACACACTACAAAAAGCATGGTTACCTTCTTTTACAGGTTGTTGTCGCTTTTTGCAGTAGTACTTGCCAGAGAGGAGCCGCTTGTACTATTTTGACAGATCTTTTGAACATCTAAGAGAGTTGAGGAAGCAATAACATTAGTTTGGAGCACAAAAAAAGTACAGTGGAGAATAAAATTCTAGCAGAAAGAAAGGTACCATTATAATTACCATTTGATGATGAATTTTCACTAGAAGATAACAGTTTTTCAGGATAACAATTATCAGCAGCAACTTGAGAGTCTGACCTAGTTTCTAAAGGCACACTCATTAAATTTTGCATGAACATTCTACCATCCACTTTATAGACAGATGTATACTCGTCCACTTTGTTTAACTTCGCATTCATTCTCAAATAATGAACACTTGCTCTGGCATCTCAGACAAATCTACATAGCACATACCAGGGACACAGACATTAACATTCCTCTCAATGAACCAAGAACAAAAAGCAAAATAAGGATGTTGGGTTTATTATTCTCTGAGATGGAGAAGCTAATATGGACAGTAGATTTTGTTGCTCAAACTTATGATTTTAAGAGTAATAGAACAGCTTCAAGTAGTCTTTGCACAATCAAGTAATGGCATGCAATAGTACTCAAGCATGATCGATCTTGGAGCATGCAATGTTTGACTAAGACTAAGTTTTGCCCACATTTAGAATTCTCAGAGAATAACCAATCTCCGTTCAGAGAAGCATAATTTTACTAAATACAGATTGACGGACTCCACCTCAAAATTGTTCCAGTATCTTAATGTCCAAAACAGAGGTTGAACGTACCGGGCTTCTAAATCTTCTCTGAGAGCACAACGAGTCTGTTCTTGTCACTGTCGGGGTCCACTACTATAGGCTTGATCTGCGGCTTGTCCAGTAGACAACTAAAAACATGAAGAGAGAATCCTTACTAGGATTCCACGAATTGCTCTGTTTTTCGCCCGTCTTTGATGGATTGGATGATGGATGGAGCAGTGAAGAAGTTACCTGGAGCGGAGTGTCACCACAGCGTATTCTTCAGTGAATGGTGACACGGCAGGAACGGAAGTGATTCGAAGGGATGGCGCCATCGATCAGATCAACGGCGCCAATTCAAAGAACGGAGAACATTGACATCATGCGGCAAGGATTGAAGTGGAGGGCGCGGCAGCATCCAACGAACGGGAATCAAAGAAGGCAAAGGCGGTGGAATCGAGCGGCCAGGATCCGTTCGATTGTAACGGCGTTGCCTTTTTAAGCGCACGCGCGATGGAAGAACCAACAAGTTTTGAATTCAGTTCTTCCCCAAATCCTCAAATCCCTAGCCCCTCAATCTTCTTTCCCTCTGATTCTCTCCACCCCATGTAAAGAGATCGGGAAAGTATCATAATAAGAGGGAGAAGAGTTCGAGGTGGGATATCCGTCGTCTTGTTGCGTTTGGATTTCCTTCCCTTACGATTTCCTCGCTCGAATTTAGCTTACACTGGTATCAGAGACAGACGTGTTATCCTTCAAATTCGTGTGTTGATCCGGTAAAATCCCCTTCTAGGGTTCGATCATTCACAACGGCGTTCCGACCAGGACCTCAGGCGCGCTATTTTGTGGAGAAAGTGGAAGGACTCATGGCGGAATACAATGCCATGGTGGTCGACATGTTGAAGAAGCTAACGGAAAAGGTGGAATCTATGCACGATAGGATGGAGAAGATGGATTCCAAGATGGAGTCGATGAGTGCGGAGATTTCGGATGTTCAGACTCAAACGAACTTATCTATGAAGTCTATCGGTGTCCTCAAACAGGAGCAGTCGCTGATTGTGCAGTCCTTGAAGCCTCCTTCTGGCGCTGGGATCATGGGACCTCCTCTTGTACAAGACCCTCTTCATCAGATTCCTTCCACATCGGGAGACAAGGTGACTTTCATCCAATCCCCATCTCCTCCTGTTAATTCTCGTCTTACTAGTCCTGTGGGTGAGGGCGATCATTCATCGGGAGGACGTAGAGCTTGGTTACCTAAGATGGAGTTTCCTCATTTGATGGCTCCGAAGTGTGCATTTGGCTAGATAAATGTGTTGCTTACTTTCACATGTATAACATCCCTGAAGAATTCCAAGTTTCGGCAACTTCTCTTTATATGACCGATAGTGCTGCATTATGGTTTCAAACATATAAACACTCTGCTAGTGTGTTGAGTTGGGATACTTTTGCTTTCGCTGTTACCCAAGAATTTTGGGTCAATACTCACAGAGAGAAATCCATGGAGTTCCTCACGTTGAGACAGGAAGGCTCGGTGCTTGACTATAAGAAGGCTTTTGAGAAGCTTGTTTATTATATGAGGCTTTATGATGATTCATTGAGTGAAACCATTCGGGTTACCAAATTCTTGATCGGTCTGAAGGATGATATTCGTATGGCTGTAGAATCTCATCTTCCTACTACAGTCTCTCAAGCAGCTGCCATTGCATCTATTCATGAGAAAATGAAGGTTAGGTCATCCAGGTCACTCTCATTCAGGCAGCATACTGCTTCAAATCTTAAGGGTGATTCTCGACCTACACTTCCACACAATGACTTACTGAAGGCTAAGCAACTTCGAGACTTCAGAAGATTGCACAATTTGTGCTTTAGGTGTGGAGACAAGTACTCCCCTATTCACAAGTGTGCAGCTCCTATGGAAGGCCAACTCAATGCGTTACTATCAGTTCCTGAGAACAATGGGGGCTTCCTGTCTAACGAAGTAATTGCAGCATTGGATGAGCTTCAGTTAGTTGAGAGCCAAGATGATACTCACATATCCTTGTATGCAGTATCGGGTAGACCTCAGTCCAGTGCTATTCAGTTACAAGCTTTGGTTCACAACAAAACTCTGTTGGTCCTAGTGGATTCAGGAAGTTCACATTCCTTTCTAAACACATCTATGGCTTTAACTCTACAATGTTCTTCTGTCCCCATTACCCCTATGGAAGTGAAGGTGGCTGATGGTTCATCATTAACAAGTAAGGCAGAGGTACCCAACTTCACATGGCTGGTACAAGGTTATACTTCCTCTCACACTGTGAAGCTTTTGGACATTGGTGCTTATGATCTCATCTTGGGAATGGATTGGCTAGAACAGTTCAGTCCTATGAAATGTGATTGGGTACAGAAGTGGATTGAAATTCCTTACCTAAACAATGTGGTCAGACTACAGGGTCTCTTACCTTCCTTAGATCAGGTGATGAAAGAAATCTCAGGAGAACAGATGGTCAAGATGACAAAAGAAGGTGAAATATGGGCTGCAGTATTACTTGAACCAGCTCCCCAGACAGTTGGTTTAAATGATACTTCTGTCTTTCAGAATCTGCCCAAGCAAATTCAAACTCTTGTCTGTCAATATCAGACAATATTAGAGCCATCTGAATTACCACCATCAAGATTCTATGACCACTCCATTCCATTGTTACCAGATGCTGCACCAGTGAACTGTAGACCATATCAGTATTCACCTGAACAAAAAGATGAATGAAAGTGCATCTAGGTTCCCCGTGGGTTTTGGATGATTGATGATGACAATTAAGTCGCTAATGAGCTCAAGTGATCTTAGCACAGGTGTGGACTCGATCGGAGATGCAAAACCTCAAAAAGGAAAAGGAAGGAAATGGAGTCGACTCGAAGCGTAGAAACTAGGGTTTCTAGCATGTTGAGTTAGACCAACCGTAGAAATAGGAGGGTGTGTGCGTAAAGTGCAAAGAGATCAAAGTAGGAGCTCAAGAGTGGTGGTTGAGGTAGAAACCCTGTTTAAAGTTGAAGTTAGAGTAGTCTGGTAGGAGGGGCCGGACTAGTCCGCCTGAGGGCCGGACTAGTCCGCTCCTGGCCAGACTAGTCTGTTTTCACACGGACCAGAAGGTCCTGTGTGACTTCGGACTAGTCCGTAGTGGGACGTACTAGTCCGTGGTACCCCTTAGGGTGGAGTTTCGGGACTAAGTCCAGGAGAGCGGACTTGTCCGTTTTGGGGTGGACCAAAAGGTCCCGTGTGAGATCGGACTAGTCCGTCCGTGGGCCGGACTAGTCCATGTTGCTAAGTGCAGAGAGGTTTTGCGACTAAGTCTGGGAAGGCCGGACTAGTCCGCCCATGGGGCCGGACTAGTCCGTGGTCTTCAGACTAGTCTGTTTTCACACGGAACAAAAGGTTCTGTGTGAGATCGGACTACTCCGGTGAGGGCCGAACTAGTCCGTTTTGAAAGTTACCGTTTGAATTTGAAGTTTGGCGGGTAGTGTGACGATTGCCGCTCAGTGCGACAGTTGTCGGGACCTGACAGAGGGGTCAGTGGTCCCCTAGGCCGGACTAGTCCGCCCTTTTGCTGAAGTCAGCAGTTTGGGCTCGGGACCCCTATAAAAAGGGGACCCCCGGCCTCATTTCAAACACTCTCGAACCCTAGCGCCGTCACAGCCAACTTGGAGCATTATCAAGCCTCTTTCTTGCCTACTTTCCCTCTAAAACTAATTCTTGAGTGGATTAGGGTTTAGTGAGGTGGAGAAGAGGAAGAACATCGCGCTTGTGCTCCCGGTTTGATCTCTTGCACTCATTGAGTCGTTGTGACCTGTGTGTTGAGTGTGTTTCGTGGTGTTGATCACCTTTGTGGTGTGGGATCCTCAGATTGTGAGAAGCCCCAACGAATCTTGTATTTGCCCTTGTGATTAGTGGAGAACCAAGTTAGGCCCGTGCGGTAAACTTGGTGAGGGAAGGGTTGTTGAATCCGGTCCTTTGTGGACTCCTCAACGGGGACGTAGATTCTTGTGTGGAATCGAACCTCGTGATAAAATCCTTGTGTCTCCGTGTTCTTCGCATTTTGTTTATCGAATATTTCGTTCTAGGGTTGCTAGTTTTGTCTTGTGCTTCACATTGCCATAATCTTGTTGAAACTTGACTCACTCTTGTGTTGGTAGTTGCTAAACTTGACATAAACATATCCTCATCTGTAGTCTCGAGAAAATCCCCTTAAAACTTGCTAGAAACACTTTTTAGGGTTCTTCACGCAGACTGACCGGACTAGTCCGCCCCCAGACCGGACTAGTCCGCCCCCTGTGATTTAATCTCGTTTTATTAAGTCATTTGCAGGTCGATTAGCCTATTCACCCCCCTCTAGGCAACTTCCAATTGGTATCAGAGCGGGACTCTCCACAAAGAGTCTAACAACTCGGAGAGATGGCCGGAGTGGTGTTTGAAGAGGTGTCGACCAATGATTCTCAACCGACACGTGAGGAGACAATGGCTTATCAAGACAAGCAAACCGATGATGAGGAGACTCGCCAGCTCAAGGCGAAGCTCCGGGAGAAGCTAAAGATTGCTGCGGTTGATCCGTCAAGCCCATCAAGTGGTAGTGGCAGAGTCAACTACAATCAACAAGGGTTCAACTATGAATGCCTTGCCGCCAACAACCACTACCTCTCCATCCCATTGGCGAAACCACCTCAATTCGATGGAACCGACTACGGGATGTGGAAGCACAACATGAAGATCCACCTCGTGTCACTCAATCCGGCATTGTGGCAAATTATCATGACCGGGGTGGAGATCTCGAAGGATGAGGACAACATCACACAAGAACAAGCCATTCTCATCCACCGCAACGCTCAAGCTGCGGGTGTGATCATCTCATCCCTCTCAAGAGATGAGTTCAACCGCATCGATGGTCTTGAGGTGGCCAAAGATATATGGGACACCCTCAAGACGACGCATGAGGGAAATCGGGTGGTCAAGGAGGCCAAGATCGAGCTCATTGAAGGAGAGCTTGGGAGGTTCGCCATCATGGATGGTGAATCCCTCCAAGACATGTACAACTGATTGAAGATACTCATCAACAAGAGCCGATCATATGGCTGCACCAAGTGGACCGACCACGAGGTGGTGAAGAGGATGACTCGGGCATTCATGCCTAGGAACGTCGTTCTTTGCTCCATGATTCGAGAAAGCCCGGGGTTCACTCAAATGACCCCGGAGGAGGTCCTTGGTAGGATCATCAACCACGAGATCATGGAGAAGGAGGCGCTCTTCTACAACGACCTTCAAAAGTTCACCGCCTCCAAGATGAAGAATGTTGCACTTAAGGCAACACCCTCTTCAAAGGAGCAAGAGGAAAGTGATGAGGAAATACTCGACACCGATGAGGAAGAGGCCTTCTTCATCAACAAATTCAAGAGGATGATGAGGAGGAAGAAAGGTGGATACAACTATGAAGGCAAGGGGAAGGAAAGAGCAAGGCCCAAATCAAAAAGGGCTTGCTACAATTGTGGCGAGTACGACCACTTCATCGCTGATTGCCCCCATGAAGAAGTGAAGAAGAAGAAGGAGGGCAAGCCTCAAGAGAAGAAATTCTTCAGGAAGAAGAGGCCCTCCGGACAAGCACACTTGGGCAAGGAGTGGGACTCTAACGATGAGCCCTCCTCCAAAGAAGAAGAGGAGAAGATGGCTACCATAGCCATCGGGAGGAGCTCCAAGGGAAGCAAGCTCTTCCCCAACCTCAACAACGACTACAAACCAACTTGCCTTATGGCAAAGGAGGGAAGGAGAAAGGTAACATCTCACTCCTCCTCCTCCATTTCCTCTCATGATGAATTTGATAGCGCTAGTGAAAATGAGCACATGTTTAAGGACATAAGCAAAAGCACCGTGCGTAGGATGAAGTTGCTTATGGATGAGATCTTTGAGAAGGAGGATCTCATCAACAGACAAGAGGACATGTTCATCCTTGAAAAGGAGAGATGTCAAGAGCTTAATGAGCTCCTTGGGCTTGAAAGAGAGAAGAGCAAGGCATTGGAACACGAACTTGCTCTAAGTAAGAAAACGTGTTCAAGTCTTGAGGAGAAATCAATTGAGCTCAAGGATGAACTTGGGAACTTGACAAAAGTTAACAAGATCCTTGAGACTCAAGTTGGGTCCCTTAAGAACAATGTTGCCTCTTCCTCCAAACCTCCAAGAGCTCAACCTCCTCAAAGGCCTCATCCAATGCAACCCCACCTTGCAAGTGCTCTAACTTAATCCTTAAGCTTAAGGATGAACTCAACTTAGCGCAGGGCAAGCAAGCACCTAAGGGTGCCATCTTTGACAAGGAGAAGGTGGCGTATGCACGAAGTGCATACACCAACACAAGACCTCCCCATGTCAAGGATGGTCTTGGCTATACTAGAGGTGGAAGGCATAACGCCAAAACCTCCAAGTATGGCAAAGACATGATTGTCTTTGTTAAGGGGAGTTCATCCACAACTAAAATTGAAAAGAACTCACCCTCTAGCAACAAAATGCCTAAATCTGAACCGCATCCTCTATTCCATAATTTTGATGCATCTTATGTGCTTATGAGGAACAAATATGGCAAAGTGTTTGCTAGATATGTTGGGACACTCCGCAAGAGCCCCAAGCCTTGCGTGTGGGTGCCCAAATGCCTAAGCACTAACGTGAAAGGACCCAACTCCGCTTGGGTACCTAAAAGGAAGGCATAAATTTGTTTTGTAGGCTTACTCCTCCGGCGGATCGAAATGGGTGTTGGATAGTGGATGTACTAACCACATGACCGGAAAGAGGAGCATGTTCATAGAGTATGAGGAGAACGAGGACCCAAGTGAGGGAATCTTCTTTGGGGATAATAGCCAAGGGAAAATCCTTGGCTCCGGTAAAATTGCTATCTCCTCTTCACATACTCTATCTAATGTTTTGCATGTTGATTCCCTAGACTATAACCTCCTATCCATATCACAACTATGTTGATAAAGGATATAAGTGTGTATTTACTAGTGAGGGTGTGAGCGTTCTTAGAGAGGGTAATGACTCGATAGCCTTTAAGGGAGTGCTCAAGGGAAAGCTCTATCTCGTGGACTTTACCAGGATAAGGCTCAACTTGACACATGCTTAATGGCGAAAGCCAACATGGGATGGCTTTGGCATAGAAGGCTAGCCCATGTTGGAATGAGGAACCTTCAAAAGCTCCTTAAAGGAGAGCACGTTCGTGGCCTAAAGGATGTGGTATTTGAAAAGGATAGGCCATGTAGCGCGTGCCAAGCTGGAAAGCAAGTAGGAGCTCAACACCCCTCTAAGAATTTCATTACGACAACTAGACCTTTGGAGTTACTCCATATGGATCTTTTTGGCCCCATTGCTTATATTAGCATTGGTGGCAACAAGTATGGTCTAGTCATCGTTGATGACTTCTCTAGATATACTTGGGTTCTTCTTGCATGATAAGAGTGAAACCCCCGGTGTCCTCAAGAAATTCCCAAGGAGAGCTCAAAATGAGTTCACCTTAAGGATAAAGGCTATAAGGAGTGACAATGGCACCGAATTCAAGAACATGCAAGTAGAAGAGTTCCTAGATGAGGAGGGCATCAAGCATGAGTTTTCCGCTCCTATTCTCCTCAACAAAATGGAATTGCCGAAAGAAAGAATAGGACGCTTATTGAGATGTCAAGGACGATGCTAGATGAGTACAAAACATCGGACCAGTTTTGGGCGGAAGCGGTTAACACTGCTTGCCACGCCGTAAACCGATTGTACCTTCATCGCCTCCTCAAGAAGACTCCTTATGAGCTTCTCGTTGGTAAGAAACCCAATGTTTCTTACTTTCGTGTCTTTGGTAGCAAGTGTTATATCCTCAACAAGAAGCCGAGGACTTCGAAGTTTACTTCAAAGTCCGATGAGGGTTTCTTGCTTGGATATGACTCAAACACTCATGCATACCGTGTGTTCAACAAATCCTCCGGAATTGTTGAAATAGCACATGATGTGGTGTTTGATGAAACCAATGGCTCTCAAGTGGAGCAAGTTGATCAACATGCCATTGATAAAGAGGAACCTCCACTAGAAGCTCTAAGGAGAATGGCACTTGGAGATGTTCGCCCACAAGAACCATCTCAAATCCCAAGTGACCATCCTCACTATGAAGTAGGTCAAACCCCCATTGGACAGGTTGGAGATCCACTAGATGCTCCCCAAAGTGATAATGGTAATGAAGATCAAGGGGGAGGCATGGATCAAGGGGGAGACCAAAGTGAAGAAGATGAAGCAAGTGGTTCAAGAGCTCAACCTCCGCATCCTCGTGTTCATCAAAGTGTTCAACGGTATCATCCCGTTGACAACATTCTATGAGATATCACAAAAGGAGTAAAACATGTTCACGTGTTGCAAACTTTTGCGAGCATTTCTCATTTGTCTCATCCTTGGAACCTCATAAGGTTGAAGATGCCTTAAGAGATCCGGATTGGGTAGTTGCCATGCAAGAGGAGCTCAATAACTTTGAAAGGAACAAGGTTTGGAAGCTTGTCAAGCGCCCACAAGCTAATGTTGTTGGAACCAAGTGGGTGTTCCGCAACAAACAAGATGAGCATGGAGTGGTAACTAGGAACAAGGCACGACTTGTGGCAAAAGGGTACTCACAAGTTGAAGGATTGGATTTTGATGAGACATTTGCCCCCGTAGCTAGGCTTGAGTCAATTCGGATATTACTAGCCTTTGCTACTCATCATGACTTCAAGCTCTACCAAATGGATGTTAAGAGTACATTCCTTAATGGCCCAATCAAGGAAGAAGTCTATGTAGAGCAACCTCCGGGGTTTGAAGACCAAGACTATCCTAACCATGTTTACAAATTGCGAAAGGCTCTTTATGGCCTCAAGCAAGCTCCTAGAGCCTGGTATGAGTGCCTAAGAGATTTTCTAGTTGAAAATGGTTTTAGGATAGGCAAAGCGGACTATACCCTTTTCACAAAGCACTTCAACGAGGATCTTTTTGTGTGCCACATATATGTGGATGACATCATATTTAGTTCCACAAATAAGGTGTTTTGTGATGAGTTCTCCAAGATAATGACGGAGAGGTTTGAAATGTCCATGATGGGTGAGTTGAAGTTCTTTCTAGGATTTCAAGTAAAACAACTCAAAGAAGGGACGTTCATAAGTCAAACTAAGTATACACAAGATATTCTAAGGAAGTTTGACATGGATAAGGCAAAACCCATCAAAACCCCTATGGGGACAAATGGACACCTAGACCTAAATGAGGACGGTCCAAGTGTGGATCAAAAGTTATATAGGTCTATGATTGGTTCACTTCTCTATCTTTGTGCATCTAGGCCCGATATCATGCTAAGTGTGTGTATGTGTGCACACTTTCAAGCGGCACCTAAGGCTTGTCATTTGATCGCCGTTAAAAGGATCTTGAGATATCTAGTACACACACCTTCCCTAGGACTGTGGTACCCCAAAGGATCCAAGTTTAACCTCATTGGATATTCTGATGCGGACTATGCAGGGTGCAAAGTTGATAGGAAGAGCACATCGGGTACATGCCAATTCTTGGGTCGATCTCTAGTGTCTTGGTCCTCTAAGAAGCAAAACTCTATTGCTCTCTCCACCGCCGAAGCGGAATATGTTGCAGCCGGAAGTTGTTGTGCACAACTTCTTTGGATGCGACAAACCCTTAGGGATTATGGGATTAACTTGTGCAACATTCCACTCTTGTGTGACAACGAGAGTGCCATAAAGATAGCCCATAATCCGGTGTAGCACTCTAGGACCAAGCATATAGACATACGACATCACTTCTTGAGAGACCACTCAATGAAGGGAGATATTATGATTTCTCATGTGAGGACGGAACATCAACTTGCGGATATCTTCACTAAGGCTCTTGATGAGAAGCGTTTCTGTGAGCTAAGAAGTGAGCTCAACATTTTGGATTCTAGGAATGTGGCTTAAACCACATTCCTCATATATTTTGAGCTATATTTCAGAAAACTCTTCTCTATCTTGATTTCTCTTCAAAAACTATTTGAGAAAACTTTTTCTTAGAAAATGATAGTGCATTTATCTTTTTTTTTTCTCATTAATCATGTTTGTAATGCTAGTTGTCCAAAAGGACCGATAGTTTGTGGGCAAAACTCAAAGATATTGTTTTTCAGCCCAGTAGGACCGGACTAGTCCGCCACGGACAAGTCCGGGTCCAGACTAGTCCGCGGTTGGTCCGCACACCGGACTAGTCCGCCCTGACACCGGACTAGTCCGGCCCTTGGGGACTTAAACCCCCCAAGGGCGGCCCAGACCCTTCCTCTCTCCTTCACTCTCGCCTCTCTCTCCCGCGCGCTAGAAACCGCCTCCCTCGGCGATTTTTCGCTCCAACCACCGAATCTCGATTCCAATCCGTGCATTGGAATCTTTGAGAGTGAGGGATCGTTTCCCCGCGCTCCACCTTCGCGATCCATCTTCGATTTCGTCGATTCTCGCGGATTTGAGGAGGTATTCCCTCTTTTTCAAAAACTTTCCCCATTCTTGATTCTTGAAGTTTTTGATAGGAACACCTTCATTAATGTTGCTCCATATACCCTTGCGATCATAGCCTAGGAGTATTGCGCGCTGATTTGATGATTTTTCGAAGAATCGATTAGGGTTAGGGTTCATCCTGCGCAACCCGGACTAGTCCGGCCCCTTGCGGACAAGTCCGCCCGGCGGACTAGTCCGCCCCTGGGGCGGACAAGTCCGGTTTGCACAGGGCAAACCTTGGTCCTAGTCTTCTCTCGAGATTTCTTCTGCAACGCTCCCTCTCCTTGAACTCATATATTCTTTTCTCTGTGCTTTCCGCAGCATGTAAAACTCGGAGCGCTCCCCTCCTCGTCTCAACCCCGCGGGCGAGCAAGAACGCGTTGAGACCTATCGGAGCCGCACTGAGGAGAGAGGTGCTGAAGTGCCCCGGGAGGGCCACACCAAAGCACAGATCGTCGAGGCAAGGACGAAGGCTGCCCTCATTAAGGTGCAGAAGGAAAAGGAAGAAAGGCGGCTGAAGGCACTTGAAGCCTCCAAAGTAGTCGCAACCATTTACAATGAAGAAGAAGCTATAGCACGAGCTACTGCAGAATCTCTTAATGAGCTAAGGAAGAAGAAGAGGCAAGATAGGGAGGCTCACAACTCCAGGGCCGCTGAGGCCAACGCTCCCAAGAGGAAGAAACTAGTCACCATTGGCGAGAAAGCAAAGGGCAAGGAGCAAGCCCAGAGGGAAGATGAGTCGAGGATCGAGCGTGACCCTAAGAAGGGAAAGGCTCCGGCTCCAGTCGAGCCGAAGAAGAAGAAGCCAGCTGTCAAGGTGTCAGCCAAGAAGGCAGTTGGAGGCCCTATGATCAAAGAGAAAGGGAAGGCAGCTCCCATTGGCCCCCTTAAGGTTCATACACCAGAGAGGAACCCCAACAGGCAGAAGGAGTTGGGTGCCAATGTGTTTCATGGCAAAGGGGCTAACAAGGCCAGGAGGCTTAGGACCGAGAAGGTCTACAAATATGAGAGGAGCACAGCAGATCCAAGGTTCTGGTGCGACTTTCACTGTGACTATTACCGGCTAGTTTACCAGCAGATGAAGAAGCCGGTAATAGAAGCTCAATGGGTAGACTGGGTGTACATGGCCAGAAAGCAATACCCAGACTTTGATGAGGTCATTGAGGCAGCTGAGCGCCATGAGCTTAAGGAGATAATGGGATTCAAGTACAACTGGAATGTTGAGGTCATTTTACAGTTCTACTCGACTGTGTACTTCCCCAGCTTTGGTGACAGGAGCATCACCTGGATGACTCACGGAGAGCAGTACTCCGTCACCCTTGCTGAGTTTGCTCAGATTCTTGGCTTGGAGGCTCATTTGGATCATGATATCATAATCTCAAACCTCAAGCCGGTTGACCGTGACCAACTGAACTTTATGTACCCCAGTCACGTCACCTATGAAGCCGGTTTGGCAAGGAACATCAAACCGTTTTACAGCATCCTGAACCGGATTCTTAGGAGGACGATAGCCCCCAAGGATGGAGATGCAGGGGTGATCCAGGGTAGTCTGAGGCATCTACTTCTTCTCATCGCCAGTGATGAGAAGTTCAACTTGGTGGATTACATCTTCGACAATATCTTCAACATCTCGCACACTTCCAACCGCGCCTGCGGTTATGCGCCCTACATCATGTGCTTGATAGAGAAGGTGGGGGCTCACTTTTGTGAAGGATGTGACACACCACCCTCTTCGCCCTCAGAAGCCTCCTCCTGTGCCAGCTGCTCCGCGTCGCAAGAATGCGGATCCTCCATCTCAGCCGAAGGAACCACTTGTTGGAGCCTCTCGCCGTGCCTCTCACTCACCCAGTGGCTCCTCTAGCAGCGGAGTCCTTAAGTTTCTTCGGTCCATCTTCACCTCGTGCCGCAAAGCCGAGGTGCGAGCTCAGCGGACTGAGCGATACGTGAGGAAGCTCTGCGACAAGATGGAGATCCCGATGAGTCTTGAGGCCTCCGATGACGAGCTCACTCCATATCCCCTTCTCACCCCCGATGAGTTGGCACTCTTGGGTGAGACGGAGGGTACCTCCGCACCGGGCTCCGACGACGACGACGACGACGACGATGCCAACTATCATGAGGAAGACGTCGAGGACCCGGAGGCCACGGAGAGCGACTCCCGCGATGACGATAGTGATGAGGACGAGGACTAGCTTTTAGGTCCTAGCCCCCCTTCTTTTCCTTTTTGGTGCCTTGATGCCAAAGGGGGAGAGTTAGGGGGAGTTAGAGTTAGTCCTTTGCGTGGAGTTAGGGGGAGGTAGTCTTTTGTGTGGTGTGCTTTTGGCATTCGGACTTGATTTGTAACATATTCATGCTACTTGGATGTTTACATTTGTGCAAGACCTGTTAGTGTTGTTTAATATCAATATAATGTTCTTATTGTCAATCTTATGATTATATTGATGTTCTTTATGTCTTGTCACAATTGTTGAGCACATCACGTAGGCACCCCACCATAACGTGTGTGGGTATGAAATATCTCCTCCACCTATTTTACATGCTGCATACATTGAGGGGGAGTCATTCATACGCACACAAGTTATGAAAACCAAATATTATACTCTTAATTGTGAAGGACTTGATGTGTTGTCATCAATCACCAAAAAGGGGGAGATTGAAAGTGCATCTAGGTTCCCCGTGGGTTTTGGATGATTGATGATGACAATTAAGTCGCTAATGATCTCAAGTGATCTTAGCACAGGTGTGGACTCGATCGGAGAAGCAAACCCTCAAAAAGGAAAAGGAAGGAAATGGAGTCGACTCGAAGCGTAGAAACTAGGGTTTCTAGCGTGTTGAGTTAGACCAGCAGTAGAAATAGGAGGGTGTGTGCGTAAAGTGCAAAGAGATCAAAGTAGGAGCTCAAGAGTGGTGGTTGAGGTAGAAACCCTGTTTAAAGTTGAAGTTAGAGTAGTCTGGCAGGAGGGGTCGGACTAGTCCGCCTGAGGGCCGGACTAGTCCGCTCCTGGCCAGACTAGTCCGTTTTCACACGAACCAGAAGGTCCTGTGTGACTTCGGACTAGTCCGTAGTGGGACGGACTAGTCCGTGGTACCCCTTAGGGTGGAGTTTCGGGACTAAGTCCAGGAGAGCGGACTTGTCCGTTTTGGGGCGAACCAAAAGGTCCTGTGTGAGATCGGACTAGTCCGTCCGTGGGCCGGACTAGTCTGTGTTGCTAAGTGCAGAGAGGTTTTGCGACTAAGTCTGGGAAGGCCGGACTAGTCCGCCCATGGGGCCGGACTAGTCCGTGGTCTTTAGACTAGTCCGTTTTCACACGTAACAAAAGGTTCTGTGTGAGATCGGACTAGTCCGGTGAGGGTCAGACTAGTCCGTTTTGAAAGTTACCGTTTGAATTTGAAGTTTGGCGGGTAGTGTGACGATTGCCACTCAGTGCGACAGTTGTCAGGACCTGACAGAGGGGTCAGTGGTCCCCTAGGCCGGACTAGTCCGGGCTGTAGGCCGGACTAGTCCGCCCTTTTGCCGAAGTCAGCAGTTTGGGCTCGGGACCCCTATAAAAAGGGGACCCCTGGCCTCATTTCAAACACTCTCGAACCCTAGCGCCGCCACATCCAACTTGGAGCATTCTCAAGCCTCTTTCTTGCCTACTTTCCCTCTAAAACTAATTCTTGAGTGGATTAGGGTTTAGTGAGGTGGAGAAGAGGAAGAACATCACGCTTGTGCTCCCGGTTTGATCTCTTGCACTCATTGAGTCGTTGTGACCTGTGTGTTGAGTGTGTTTCATGGTGTTGATCACCTTTGTGGTGTGGGAGCCTCAGATTGTGAGAAGCCCCAACGAATCTTGTATTTGCCCTTGTGATTAGTGGAGAACCAAGTTTGGCCCGTGCGGTAAACTTGGTGAGGGAAGGGTTGTTGAACCCGGTCCTTTGTGGACTCCTCAACGGGGACGTAGATTCTTGTGTGGAATCGAACCTCGGGATAAAATCCTTGTGTCTCCATGTTCTTCGCATTTTGTTTATCGAATATTTCGTTCTAGGGTTGCTAGTTTTGTCTTGTGCTTCACATTGCCATAATCTTGTTGAAACTTGACTCACTCTTGTGTTGGTAGTTGCTAAACTTGACATAAACATATCCTCACCTGTAGCCTCGAGAAAATCCCCTTAAAACTTTCTAGAAACACTTTTTAGGGTTCTTTACGCAGGCTGACTAGACTAGTCCGCCCCCTGTGATTTAATCTCGTTTTATTAAGTCATTTGCAGGTCGATTAGCCTATTCACCCCCCCTCTAGGCAACTTTCAATGAAATAGAGCGACAAGTATCTGAAATGTTAACAGCAGGAACAGTTGTTCCAAGCATAAGTCCTTTTGCTTCTCCTGTGCTGCTAGTGAAGAAAAAAGATGGTTCATGGCGTTTTTGTGTTGATTATCTAAAGCTCAATACAATAACCATCAAGAATAAATTTCCTCTTCCTATAATTGAGGAGTTCCTTGATGAGATGGCTGGTGCTAAAATATTTACCACCATTGATTTGGCCTCTGGTTTTCATCAGATTAGAATGGCTTTTGCAGATGAGTTTAAAACTGCTTTCAAAACTCATCATGATCATTTCCAATTTAGAGTAATGCCATTTGGGTTAACAAATGCTCCCGCAACCTTTCAATGCCTCATGAATTCCATTTTTCATAAATTTATGAGGAAATTTGTGTTAATTTTCATGGATGACATTTTGGTTTATAGCAGTTCATTTGAAGATCATTTATCTCATCTGACAATGGTTTTTCAGACTTTACTTGAGCACAAGTTGTTCCTGAAATTTAAGAAATGTTCATTTGCTCAAGAAAGTATCTCTTACCTGGGTCACATCATTTCCAAGGATGGTGTAGCCACTAATCCAACAAAAATTGATGCAATGCTACAATGGCCTGTGCCTAGTAACTTCACTCAGTTGAGGGGATTTTTTGGCCTCACAGGATATTACATGAAGTTCATTTCACATTATGGCACAATTGCAAAACCATTGACCAATCTGTTATATCACAAAGCCTTTTCCTGGACAACAGAGGCGCAAGAAGCTTTTGAACAATTAAAAAAGGTCATGGTCTCTGCACCGGTTCTAGCCTTCCCTGACTTCACTAAAGACTTTACCATTGAAACTGATGCTTCAGATAAGGGAATTGGTGCTGTTCTTTCTGAGGAGGGCCACCCCATATCTTACTTCAGTAAAGGTCTTAGTTTTATCAATCAAAAGAAATCAACTTATGAAAAGGAATTTCTGGCAGTAATGATGGCAGTGGATAAATGGAGAAGTTATTTTCTAAGAAGACCCTTTGTGATTAAAACATATCATCAAAGCCTCTGTCATCTTCAGGATCAAACCTTGAGCACTGATATGCAAAGAAATGCCATGAGGAAGTTGGCTGGTCTTCAGTTCAAGTTTGTATATAAAAAAGGGGTGGATAACAAAGCTGCTGATGCTTTGTCTCGCATAGCTCATTGCAACTATATCTCTGCAACTTCATTTGTGCTCCCTGAAAGTGCATCTAGGTTCCCCGTGGGTTTTGGATGATTGATGACGACAATTAAGTCACTAATGAGCTCATGTGATCTTAGCACAAGTGTGGACTCGATTGGAGACGCAAACCCTCAAAAAGGAAAAGGAAGGAAACGGAGTCGACTCGAAGCGTAGAAACTAGGGTTTCTAGCGTGTTGAGTTAGACTAGCCGTAGAAATAGGAGGGTGTGTGCGTAAAGTGCAAAGAGATCAAAGTAGGAGCTCAAGAGTGGTGGTTGAGGTAGAAACCCTATTTAAAGTTGAAGTTAGAGTAGTCTGGCAGGAGTGGCCGGACTAGTCCGCTCCTGGTCAGACTAGTCCGTTTGCACACGGACCAGAAGGTCCTGTGTGACTTTGGACTAGTCCGTAGTGGGACGGACTAGTCCGGTGTACCCCTTAGGGTGGAGTTTCGGGACTGAGTCCTAGAGAGCGGACTTGTCCATTTTGGGACGGACCAAAAGGTCCTGTGTGAGATCGGACTAGTCCGTCCGTGGGCCGGACTAGTCCGTGTTGCCAAGTGCGGAGAGGTTTTGCGACTAAGTCTGGGAAGGCCAGACTAGTCCGCCCTTGGGGCCGGACTAGTCCGTGGACTCCAGACTAGTCCGTTTTCACACGGAACAAAAGGTTATGTGTGAGATTGGACTAGTCTGGTGAGGGCCGGACTAGTCCGTTGTTGAAGTTACCGTTTGAATTTGAAGTTTGGCGGGTAGCGTGACGATTGCCGCGCAGTGCGACAGTTGTCAGAGGGGTCAGTGGTCCCCTAGGCCGGACTAGTCCGGGCCTGAGGCCGGACTAGTCCGCCCTTTGCTGAGGTCAGCAGTTTGGGCTCGGGACCCCTATAAAAGGGGGACCCCCGACCTCATTTCAAACAACTCTCGAACCCTAGAGCCACCACAACCAACTTGGAGCACTCTTAAGCCTCTTTCTTGCCTACTTTCCCTCTAAAACTAATTCTTGAGTGGATTAGGGTTTAGTGAGGTGGAGAAGAGGAAGAACATCGCGCTTGTGCTCCCGGTTTGATCTCTTGCACTCATTGAGTCATTGTGACCTGTGTGTTGAGTGTGTTTCGTGTTGTTGATCATCTTTGTGGTGTGGGAGCCTCAGATTGTGAGAAGCCCCAACGAATATTGTATTCACTCTTTGAGATAGTGGAGAACCAAGTTAGGCCCGTGCGGTAAACTTGGTGAGGGAAGGGTTGTTGAACCCGGTCCTTTGTGGACTCCTCAACGGGGACGTAGATTCTTGTGTGGAATCGAACCTTGGGATAAAATCCTTGTGTCTCCGTGTTCTTCGCATTTTGTTTATCGAATATTTCGTTCTAGGGTTGCTAGTTTTGTCTTGTGCTTCACATTGCTATAATCTTGTTGAAACTTGACTTACTCTTGTGTTGGTAGTTTCTAAACTTGTCATAAACATATCCTCACTTGTAGCCTCAAGAAAATCCCCTTAAAACTTGCTAGAAACACTTTTTAGGGTTCTTCACGCAGGCTGACCGGACTAGTCCGCCCCTAGACCGGACTAGTCCGCCCCCTGTGATTTAACCTCGTTTTATTAAGTCATTTGCAGGTCGATTAGCCTATTCACCCCCCCTCTAGGCAACTTTCAATTGGTATCAGAGAAGGACTCTCCACAAAGAGTCTAACAACTCGGAGAGATGGCCGGAGTGGTGTTTGAAGAGGTGTTGACCAATGATTCTCAACCGACACGTGAGGAGACAATGGCTTATCAAGACAAGCCAACGGATGATGAGGAGACTGTGAGGAGAAGCTGAAGATTGTTGTGGTTGAGCCATCAAGCTCATCAAGCGGTGGCGGCGGGGTCAACTACAACCGACAAGGGTTCAACTATGAACGCCTTGCCGCCAACAACCACTACCTCTCCATCCCATTGGGGAAACCTCCTCAATTCGATGGAACCTACTATGGGATGTGGAAGCACAACATGAAGATCCACCTCATGTCACTCAATCCGGCATTGTGGCAAATTGTCATGACCGGGGTGGAGATCCCAAAGGATGAGGACAACATCACGCAAGAACAAGCCATCCTCATCCACCGCAACGCTCAAGCTGCGGGTGTGATCATCTCATCCCTCTCAAGAGATGAGTTCAACCGTGTCGATGGTCTTGAGGTGGCCAAAGATATATGGGACACCCTCAAGACGGCGCATGAGGGAAATCGGGTGGTCAAGGAGGCCAAGATCGAGCTCATCGAAGGAGAGCTTGGGAGGTTCGCCATCATGGATGGTGAATCCCCCCAAGACATGTACAACCGGTTGAAGATACTCATCAACAAGAGCCGATCATATGGCTGCACCAAGTGGACCGACCACGAGGTGGTGAAGAGGATGATCCGGGCATTCATGCCTAGGAACGTCGCTCTTTGCTCCATGATTCGAGAAAGCCCGGGGTTCACTCAAATGACCCCAGAGGAGGTCCTTGGTAGGATCATCAACCACGAGATCATGGAGAAGGAGGCGCTCTTCTACAATGACCTTCAAAAGTTCGCCGCCTCCAAGATGAAGAATGTTGCACTTAAGGCAACACCCTCTTCAAAGGAGCAAGAGGAGAGCAATGAGGAGAACCTCGACACCGATGTGGAAGAGGACTTCTTCATCAACAAATTCAAGAGGATGATGAGGAGGAAGAAAGGCGGATACAACTATGAAGGCAAGGGGAAGGAAAGAGCAAGGCCCAAATCAAAAAGGGCTTGCTACAATTGTGGCGAGTACGGCCACTTCATCGCTGATTGCCCTCATGAAGAAGTGAAGAAGAAGAAGGAGGGCAAGCCTCAAGAGAAGAAATTCTTCAGGAAGAAGAGGCCCTCCGGACAAGCACACTTGGGCAAGGAGTGGGACTCTAATGATGAGTCCTCCTCCGAAGAAGAAGAGGAGAAGATGGCTACCATAGCCATCGGGAGGAGCTCCAAGGGAAGCAAGCTCTTCCCCAACCTCAACAACGACTACAAACCAACTTGCCTTATGGCAAAGGAGGGAAGGAGAAAGGTAACATCTCACTCCTCCTCCTCCATTTTCTCTCATGATGAATTTGATAGCGCTAGTGAAAATGAGCACATGTTTAAGGACATAAGCAAAAGCACCCTGCGTAGGATGAAATTGCTTATGGATGAGATCTTTGAGAAGGAGGATCTCATCAACAGACAAGAGGACATGCTCATCCTTGAAAAGGAGAGATGTCAAGAGCTTAATGAGCTCCTTGGGCTTGAAAGAGAGAAGAGCAAGGCATTGGAACACGAACTTGCTCTAAGTAAGAAAACGTGTTCAAGTCTTGAGGAGAAATCAATTGAGCTCAAGGATGAACTTGGGAACTTGACAAAAGTTAACAGGATCCTTGAGACTCAAGTTGGGTCCCTTAAGAACAATGTTGCCTCTTCCTCCAAACCTCCAAGAGCTCAACCTCCTCAAAGGCCTCATCCAATGCAACCCCACCTTGCAAGTGCTCTAACTTAATCCTTAAGCTTAAGGATGAACTCAACTTAGCGCAGGGCAAGCAAGCACCTAAGGGTGCCATCTTTGACAAGGAGAAGGTGGCGTATGCACGAAGTGCATACACCAACACAAGACCTCCCCATGTCAAGGATGGTCTTGGCTATACTAGAGGTGGAAGGCATAACGCCAAAACCTCCAAGTATGGCAAAGACATGATTGTCTTTGTTAAGGGGAGTTCATCCACAACTAAAATTGAAAAGAACTCACCCTCTAGCAACAAAATGCCTAAATCTGAACCGCATCCTCTATTCCATGACTTTGATGCATCTTATGTGCTTATGAGGAACAAATATGGCAAAGTGTTTGCTAGATATGTTGGGCCACTCCACAAGAGCCCCAAGCCTTGCGTGTGGGTGCCCAAATGCCTAAGCACTAACGTGAAAGGACCCAACTCCGCTTGGGTACCTAAAAGGAAGGCATAAATTTGTTTTGTAGGCTTACTCCTCCGGCGGATCGAAGTGGGTGTTGGATAGTGGATGTACCAACCACATGACCGGAGAGAGGAGCATGTTCATAGAGTATGAGGAGAACGAGGACCCAAGTGAAGGAATCTTCTTTGGAGATAATAGCCAAGGGAAAATCCTTGGCTCCGGTAAAATTGCTATCTCCTCTTCACATACTCTATCTAATGTTTTCCATGTTGATTCACTAGACTATAATCTCCTATCCATATCACAACTATGTGATAGAGGATATAAGTGTGTATTTACTAGTGAGGGTGTGAGCGTTCTTAGAGAGGGTAATGACTCGATAGCCTTTAAGGGAGTGCTCAAGGGAAAGCTCTATCTCGTGGACTTTACCACGAATAAGGCTCAACTTGACACATGCTTAATGGCGAAAGCCAACATGGGATGGCTTTGGCATAGAAGGCTAGCCCATGTTGGAATGAGGAACCTTCAAAAGCTCCTTAAAGGAGAGCACGTTCGTGGCCTAAAGGATGTGGTATTTGAAAAGGATAGGCCATGTAGTGCGTGCCAAGCTGGGAAGCAAGTAGGAGCTCAACACCCCTCTAAGAATGTCATGACAACAACTAGACCTTTGGAGTTACTCCATATGGATCTTTTTGGCCCCATTGCTTATATTAGCATTGGTGGCAACAAGTATGGTCTAGTCATCGTTGATGACTTCTCTAGATATACTTGGGTGTTCTTCTTGCATGATAAGAGTGAAACCCCCGGTGTCCTCAAGAAATTCATAAGGAGAGCTCAAAATGAGTTCACCTTAAGGATAAAGGCTATAAGGAGTGACAATGGCACCAAATTCAAGAACATGCAAGTAGAAGAGTTCCTAGATGAGGAGGGCATCAAGCATGAGTTTTCTGCTCCCTATTCTCCTCAACAAAATGGAATTGCCGAAAGAAAGAATAGGACGCTTATTGAGATGTCAAGGACGATGCTAGATGAGTACAAAACATCGGAACGGTTTTGGGCGGAAGCGATTAACACCGCTTGCCACGCCGTAAACCGATTGTACCTTCATCGCCTCCTCAAGAAGACTCCCTATGAGCTTCTCATTGGTAAGAAACCTAATGTTTCTTACTTTCGTGTCTTTGGTAGCAAGTGTTATATCCTCAACAAGAAGCCTAGGACTTTGAAGTTTGCTTCAAAGTCCGATGAGGGTTTCTTGCTTGGATATGACTCAAACACACATGCGTACCGTGTGTTCAACAAATCCTCCAGAATTGTTGAAATAGCACGTGACGTGGTGTTTGATGAAACCAATGGCTCTCAAGTGGAGCAAGTTGATCAACATGCCATTGATAAAGAGGAACCTTCACTAGAAGCTCTAAGGAGAATGGCACTTGGAGATGTTCGCCCACAAGAACCATCTCAAAGCCCAAGTGACCATCCTCACTATGAAGTAGGTCAAACCCCCATTGGACAAGTTGGAGATCCACTAGATGCTCCCCAAAGTGATAATGGGAATGAAGATCAAGGGGGAGGCATGGATAAAGGGGGAGACCAAAGTGAAGAAGATGAAGCAAGTGGTTCAAGAGCTCAACCTCCGCATCCTCGTGTTCATCAAAGTGTTCAACGGGATCATCCCGTTGACAACATTCTAGGAGATATCACAAAAGGAGTAACAACACGTTCACGTGTTGCAAACTTTTGTGAGCACTTCTCCTTTGTCTCATCCTTGGAACCTCATAAGGTTAAAGATGCCTTAAGAGATCCGGATTGGGTAGTTGCCATGCAAGAGGAGCTCAATAACTTTGAAAGGAACAAGGTTTGGGAGCTTGTCAAGCACCCACAAGCTAATGTTGTTGGAACCAAGTGGGTGTTCCGCAACAAACAAGATGAGCATGGCGTGGTAACTAGGAACAAGGCACGACTTGTGGCAAAAGGGTACTCACAAGTTGAAGGATTGGATTTTGATGAGACATTTACCCCCGTAGCTAGGCTTGAGTCAATTCGGATATTACTAGCCTTTGCTACTCATCATGACTTCAAGCTCTACCAAATGGATGTTAAGAGTGCATTCCTTAATGGCCCAATCAAGGAAGAAGTTTATGTAGAGCAACCTCCGGGGTTTGAAGACCAAGACTATCCTAACCATGTTTACAAATTGCGAAAGGCTCTTTATGGCCTCAAGCAAGCTCCTAGAGCTTGGTATGAGTGCCTAAGAGACTTTCTAGCTGAAAATGGTTTTAGGATAGGCAAAGCGGACTATACCTTTTTCACAAAGCACTTCAACGAGGATCTTTTTGTGTGCCAAATATATGTGGATGACATCATATTTGGTTCCACAAATAAGGTGTTTTGTGATAAGTTCTCCAAGATAATGACGGAGAGGTTTGAAATGTCCATGATGGGTGAGTTGAAGTTATTTCTAGGATTTCAAGTAAAACAACTCAAGGAAGGGACGTTCATAAGTCAAACTAAGTATACACAAGATATTCTAAGGAAGTTTTACATGGATAAGGCAAAACCCATCAAAACCCCTATGGGGACAAATGGACACCTAGACCTAAATGAGGACGGTCCAATTGTGGATCAAAAGTTATATAGGTCTATGATTGGTTCACTTCTCTATCTTTGTGCATCTAGGCCCGATATCATGCTAAGTGTGTGTATGTGTGCACGTTTTCAAGCGGCACCGAAGGCTTGTCATTTGACCGCCGTTAAAAGGATCTTGAGATATCTAGTACACACACCTTCCCTAGGACTTTGGTACCCCAAAGGATCTAAGTTTAACCTCATTGGATATTCTGATGCGGACTATGCTGGGTGCAAAGTTGATAGGAAGAGCACATCGGGTAGATGCCAATTCTTGGGTCGATCTCTAGTGTCTTGGTCCTCCAAGAAGCAAAACTCTATTGCTCTCTCCACCGCCGAAGTGGAATATGTTGCAGCCGGAATTTGTTGTGCACAACTTCTTTGGATGCGACAAACCCTTAGGGATTATGGGATTAACTTGCGCAACATTCCACTCTTGTGTGACAACGAGAGTGCCATAAAGATAGCCCATAATATGGTGGAGCACTCTAGGACCAAGCACATAGACATACGACATCACTTCTTGAGAGATCACTCAATGAAGGGAGATATTGTGATTTCTCATGTGAGGACAGAACATCAACTTGCAGATATCTTCACCAAACCTCTTGATGAGAAGCGTTTCTGTGAGCTAAGAAGTGAGCTCAACATTTTGGATTCTAGGAATGTAGCTTAAACCACATTCCTCATATATTTTGAGCTATATTTCGAAAAACTCTTCTCTATCTTGATTTCTCTTCAAAAACTATTTGAGAAAACTTTTTCTTAGAAAATGATAGTGCATTTATCTTTTTTTTCTCAATAATCATGTTTGTATTGCTAGTTGTCCAAAAGGACCGATAGTTTGTGGGCAAAACTCAAAGATATTGTTTTTCAGCCCAGTCGGACCGGACTAGTCCGCCCCTATGGACGGACAAGTCCAGGTCCAGACTAGCCCGCGGCTGGTCCGCACACCGGACTAGTCCGCCCTGACACCGGACTAGTCCGACCCTTGGGGACTTAAACCCCAGGGGCGGCCCAGACCCCTCCTCTCTCCTCTCACTCCAGCTTCTCACTCTCCCGTGCGCTAGAAACCGCCTCCTTTGGCGATTTTTCGCTCCAACCACCAAATCTCGATTCCAATCTGTGCATTGGAGTCTTTGGGAGTGAGGGATCGTTTCCTTGCGCTCCACCTTCGCGATCCATCTTCGATTTCATCGATTCTCGCGGATTTGAGAAGGTATTCCCTCTTTTTCAAAAACTTTCCCCATTCTTGATTCTTGAAGTTTTTGATAGGAACACCTTCATTAATGTTGCTCCATATACCCTTGCGATCATAGCCTAGGAGTATTGCGCGCTGATTTGATGATTTTTCGAAGAATCGATTAAGGTTAGGGTTTATCCTGCGCAACCCGGACTAGTCCGGCCCCTGGCGGACAAGTCCGGTTTGCACAGGGCAAACCCTGGTTCTAGTCTTCTCTCGAGATTTCTTCCGCAACGCTCCCTCTTCTTGAACTCATATCTTCTTTTCTCTGTGCTTTCCGCAGTATGTCAAACTCGGAGCGCTCCCCTTCTCGTCTCAACCCCGCGGGCGAGGAAGAACGCGCTGAGACCTATCGGAGCCGCACTGAGGAGAGAGGTGCTGAAGTGACCCGGGAGGGCCGCATCAAAGCACAGATCGTCGAGGCAAGGACGAAGGCTGCCCTTATTAAGGTGCAAAAGGAAAAGGAAGAAAGGCGGCTGAAGGCACTTGAAGCCTCCAAAGTAGCCACAACCATTTACAATGAAGAAGAAGTTATGGCACGAGCAACTGCAGAATCTCTTACTGAGCTAAGGAAGAAGAAGAGGCAAGATAGGGAGGCTCACAACTCCAGGGCCGCTGAGGCCAATGCCCCCAAAAGGAAGAAACTCGTCACTGCTGGCGAGAAAGCTAAGGGCAAGGAGCAAGCCCAGAGGGAAGATGAGCCTAGGGTCGAGTGTGACCGTAAGAAAGGAAAGGCTCCGGCTCCAGTCGAGCCGAAGAAGAAAAAGCCATCTGTCAAGGTGCCAGCCAAGAAGGCACCCGGAGGAGTAGTGATCCGTGAAAAAGGGAAGGCCCAGGCCGTTGGCTCTCTCATGATGCACAGTCCAGCACGCAACCCAAACCGTCAGCCCAACCTCTCAGCCAACACATTCAAAGGAAAGGGAGCTGAGAAGGCCAGGAGGCTCAGAGATGAGAATGTCTATAGGTATGAGAGGTCCACTGCTGACCCTCGGTTCTGGTGTGACTTCCATTGCGATTACTATCGCACAGTCTACCATGTAATGAAGAAGTCAGTGATCTAGGCTCAATGGGTGGACTGGACCTATATGGCTAAGAAGAAACATGAGGCGTTTGACGCAGTGATTGAGGCAGCTGAGCGCCACGGGATCAAGGACATTCTTGGATTCAAGTATGACTGGAATGAGGAGGTCATTGTACAGTTTTATACCACAGTTCACTTCCACTCTCGTGGCGACCGAGCCATCACTTGGATGACCAACGGTGAGCAGTACTATGCCACCTTCGAGGTCTTTGCTCAGGCTCTTGGTCTGGAGAGTCACCTGGACCATGAGATCATTATCTCCAATCTCAAGGCTATGGACATGGATGACATGAGCTACATGTACCCTCCTCACGTCCGCTGTGAAGTTGGATTGGTCAAAAACATCCTTCCATTCTACAGCATCCTTAACAGGATTCTTCGGAGGACGGTGGCTCCTAAAGAAGGGGATGCAGGGATCATCTAGGGTCACCTCAGGCACCTGTTGGCTCTCATTGATGGCCATGAGATGTTCAACCTTGTGGATTACATCTTCGATGATATCTAAAACATCTCACACACACCCAACCGTGCCTGTGGCTATGCCCCTTACATAATGTGTCTGATCGAGAAGGTGTTCGGGGTCGTGTTTGTGAAGGACACCACTCACCGGCCTCTCCGACCTCAGATGCCACCTGCTGTCCCGATCCCTCCACGCCAGAAGAACGCGGATCCTCCATCTCAGCCGGAGGAACCTCGTGTTGGAGCCTCTCGCCGTGCCTCTCACTCACCCAGTGGCTCCTCTAGCAGCGGAGTCCTTAAGTTTCTTCGGTCCATCTTCACCTCGTGCCGCAAAGCCGAGGTGCGAGCTCAGCGGACTGAGCGATACGTGAGGAAGCTCTGCGACAAGATGGAGATCCCGATGAGTCCTGAGGCCTCCGATGACGAGCTCACTCCATACCCCCTTCTCACCCCCGATGAGTTGGCACTCTTGGGTGAGACGGAGGGTACCTCTGCACCGGGCTCCGACGATGACGATGACGACGATGCCAACTATCATGAGGAAGACGTCGAGGACCCGGAGGCCACGGAGAGCGACTCCCGCGACGGCGATAGTGATGAGGACGAGGACTAGCTTTTAGGTCCTTGTCCCCCTTCTTTTCCTTTTTGGTGCCTTGATGCCAAAGGGGGAGAGTTAGGGGGAGTTAGTCCTTTGTGTGGAGTTAGGGTGAGGCAGTCTTCTATGTGGTGTGCTTTTGGCATTCGGAGTTAGGGGGAGGTAATATCTTTTGTGTGGTGTGCTTTTGGCATTCGGACTTGTTTTGTAACTTATTCATGCTACTTGGATGTTTACATTTGTGCAAGACCTGTCAGTGTTGTTTAATATCAATATAATGTTCTTATTGTCAATCTTATGATTATATTGATGTTCTTTATGTCTTGTCACAATTGTTGAGCACATCACGTGGGCACTCCACCATAACGTGTGTGGGTATGAAAGATCTCCTCCACCTCTTTTACATGCTGCATACATAGAGGGGGAGTCATTCATACGCACACAAGTTATGAAAACCAAATATTATACTCTTAATTGTGAAGGACTTGATGTGTTGTCATCAATCACCAAAAAGGGGGAGATTGAAAGTGCATCTAGGTTCCCCGTGGGTTTTGGATGATTGATGACAACAATTAAGTCGCTAATGAGCTCATGTGATCTTAGCACAGGTGTGGACTCGATCGGAGACGCAAACCCTCAAAAGGAAAAGGAAGGAAATAGAGTCGACTCGAAGCGTAGAAACTAGGGTTTCTAGCGTGTTGAGTTAGACTAGCCGTAGAAATAGGAGGGTGTGTGCGTAAAGTGCAAAGAGATCAAAGTAGGAGCTCAAGAGTGGTGGTTGAGGTAGAAACCCTATTTAAAGTTGAAGTTAGAGTAGTCTGGCAGGAGTGGCCGGACTAGTCTGCCTTAGGGTCGGACTAGTCCGCTCCTGGCCAGACTAGTCCGTTTTCACACGGACCAGAAGGTCCTGTGTGACTTCGGACTAGTCCGTAGTGGGACGGACTAGTCCGGTGTACCCCTTAGGGTGGAGTTTCGGGACTAAGTCATAGAGAGCGGACTTGTCCGTTTTGGGGCGGACCAAAAGGTCCTGTGTGAGATCGGACTAGTCCGTCCGTGGGCCGAACTAGTCCGTGTTGCCAAGTGCAGAGAGGTTTTGCGACTAAGTCTGGGAAGGCCAGACTAGTCCGCCCTTGGGGCCGGACTAGTCCGTGGACTCCAGACTAGTCCGTTTTCACACGGAACAAAAGGTTCTGTGTGAGATCGGACTAGTCCGGTGAGGGCCGGACTAATCCGTTGTTGAAGTTACCGTTTGAATTTGAAGTTTGGCGGGTAGCGTGACGATTGCCGCGCAGTGCGACAGTTGTCAGAGGGGTCAGTGGTCCCCTAGGTCGGACTAGTCCGGGCCTGAGGCCGGACTAGTCCGCCCTTTTGCTGAGGTCAACAGTTTGGGCTCGGGACCCCTATAAAAGGGGGACCCCAGCCTCATTTCAAACAACTCTCGAACCCTAGCGCCGCCACAGCCAACTTGGAGCACTCTTAAGCCTCTTTCTTGCCTACTTTCCCTCTAAAACTAATTCTTGAGTGGATTAGGGTTTAGTGAGGTGGAGAAGAGGAAGAACATCGCGCTTGTGCTCCCGGTTTGATCTCTTGCACTCATTGAGTCGTTGTGACCTGTGTGTTGAGTGTGTTTCGTGTTGTTGATCATCTTTGTGGTGTGGGAGCCTCAGATTGTGAGAAGCCCCAACGAATCTTGTATTCACTCTTTGAGATAGTGGAGAACCAAGTTAGGCCCGTGTGGTAAACTTGGTGAGGGAAGGGTTGTTGAACCCGGTCCTTTGTGGACTCCTCAACGAGGACGTAGATTCTTGTGTGGAATCAAACCTCGGGATAAAATCCTTGTGTCTCCGTGTTCTTCGTATTTTGTTTATCGAATATTTCGTTCTAGGGTTGCTAGTTTTGTCTTGTACTTCACATTGCTATAATCTTGTTGAAACTTGACTTACTCTTGTGTTGGTAGTTTCTAAACTTGTCATAAACATATCCTCACTTGTAGCCTCGAGAAAATCCCCTTAAAACTTGCTAGAAACACTTTTTAGGGTTCTCCACGCAGGCTGACCAGACTAGTCCGCCCCCAGACCGGACTAGTCCGCCCCCTGTGATTTAACCTCGTTTTATTAAGTCATTTGCAGGTCGATTAGCCTATTCACCCCCCCTCTAGGCAACTTTCACTCCCCATATGGATTCAGGAGGTTATCAATTCATATCAGAATGATGTGCATTCTTAGGATCTGCTTCGACAATTAGCTGTGACAGGTTCTGATAATAAGGGATATTCTCTTAAAGATGGGGTAATTTGGTTCAAAGACAAAATCTGGGTTGGCCATAATTCTGCCCTACAAACTAAACTTATCTCTGCTTTCCATTCTTCAGCACTGGGGGGCCATTCTCGAATTCAAGCCAATCAGAAAAGAGTTGGTAAAATGTTTGCATGGCAAGGTATGAATCAGGAAGTGGATTCCTTTGTCAAACAATGTTCAGTCTGTCAACAAGCTAAGCATGAACTTTGTAAATACCCAGGTCTTCTCTGTCCCTTGCCAATACCAAGTACCTCTTGGACAGATATATCCATGGATTTCATAGAAGGGCTCCCTAACTCACAAGGTTTTACTATAATACTGGTGGTGATAGACAGGTTCACTAAATTTGCCCATTTCATACCTGCCAAACATCTTTACATAGCACAAATTGTGGCTCAATTGTTTTTGGATAACGTGGTTAAACTTCATGGGATTCCAAAGAGCATTGTATCTGACAGAGATAAGATATTCACAAGCTCCTTTTGGTCAGAACTTTTCAAACTCATGGATACAGGTCTGAAATTGAGTTCGGCCTACCACCCTCAAACAGATGGGCAGACTGAACGTGTCAACCAATGTATTGAGATGTATCTGAGATGTTCAGTACATAATACACCTAAGAAATGGATCAAATGGCTACCCTTGGCAGAGCTCTGGTATAATTCATCTTTCCACTCCTCTCTACAATGCTCTCCCTTCAAAGCCTTGTATGATACTGGACCTTCATTAGGACTGTTTCCCACCTTGGCCAATACTGAAAATACAGAGGTAGTTGAGCTTCTCAAAGAAACACAAGTGTTCACTTCAATGCTGAAAGAACAATTACATAAGGCCCAGAACAAGATGAAGCATCAGGACGACAAGAACAGGTCTGACAGGTCATTTCAAGTGGGAGATCAAATACTACTTAAACTGCAACCATATGTTCAACACTCGGTTGTTAACAGATCTTGTCCAAAGCTATCTTATAAATATTTTGGCCCCTACAAGATAATAGAGAAAATTGGATATGTTGCTTATAAATTGGATCTTCCCGCCTCCAGTTTGATCCACACAGTTTTCCATGTTTCCCAACTCAAGGATTTCACACCAGATTTCACACCAGTTTTCTCTGTAATGACTGACATTCCATCTTTGGACATCTTGGATCTTCTGCCGGTTAAAATGCGGGACAGACGCATGGTGAAATGAGGAAGTTCGACTATTGTACAAGTTTTGGTCCAGTGGCAAGGTCTGCCGGAGTCTTCAACAACTTGGGAAGATTATTCAATATTATGAGCCAAATTTCCATCTGCACCAGTCTGGGATAGCCTGGTTCTTCAGCCGGGGGAGTTGTCACCACAGCGTATTCTTCAGCGAATGGTGACACGGCAGGAACAGAAGTGATTCGAAGGGATGGCGCCATTGATCAGATCAACGGCGCCAATTCAAAGAACGGGAGAATGTTGGCATCATGCGGCAAGGATTGAAGCGGAGGGCGCGGCGACATCCAACGAACGGGAATCAAAGAAGGCAAAGGCGGTGGAATCGAGCGGCCAGGATCCGTTCGATTGTAACGGCGTTGCCTTTTTAAGCGCGCGCGATGGAAGAACGAGCAAGTTTTGAATTCAGTTCTTCCCCACATCCTCAAATCCCTAGCCCCTCAATCTTCTTTCCCTCTGATTCTCTCCACCCCATGTAAAGAGATCGGGAAAGTATCATAATAAGAGGGAGAAGAGTTCGAGGTGGGATATCCGTCGTCTTGTTGCGTTTGGATTTCCTTCCCTTACGATTTCCTCGCTCGAATTTAGTTGCGCACTTACACAGAGAAGGCGGCTGACGGTTGAGACGCGCTCGCGGGGGCTGGGGGATGCGGAGCGCCAAGAGCTCCATCCGCTTCTCGAATTTGTCCTTGTCCAGCTTCTCCATGGCCGTCCCCTCTCCCTCGCTGGGAAGCAAGTCAAAGGCTCTAGGAGAGACGGCCAGACAGCCGGGGGTCTGTCACAAGGTCAACATTTGTTGGGTTGGTCGAAGCTCACGTGCGGCCGGCCTTGTGTAGCCCAAAGCGAGTAAACCAACACGACTGTTGCAGTCGGCCCAAAGTGACAAAAAATGATTTGTTTTTTTGACACGATTCAACTCGATTTTATTCCACGCGCACGAAAATTTTAGTTATTTTCCCTAGGCAATAAAATAAATTTTACAATAAAACACTTAAAGAAAGATAAAGCTAATATGATTACTTCAAATTACAAAAAAAACCTCCAACTGCACCATTGGTAAACTAACCTTCTAAGTAGCAAAAAGAACTTATGTACAGAACCTTTTTGGGATCCAATAAACAAATATTTTTGCTTCATTTTCTTTCTTTACGAATCTTTGACAGAAGTTTTGGAGGCAATGTTCCTCCAGCAAACAAAACAGAACAAGAGTAGAAGATTGTCGAAGTGTGCGATCGACACTTCCCTCGATACTACTAAAAAGTAGTCAGCGGAGGTTCGTATTAATGCGGGGAGTAAACTCAAGAATTCACGAACAGAGGTGAGACAACGATTTTACATGGTTCGGGCCGACTGAGCGTAATACCCTACTCCACAGAGGTGTTTGTGTGTTGGATTGCTTTGAGCGAATAGCATTGGATAGGATTGGATGGGTCTAGATAAGATTGAGTTCTACCGTGCAACACAATCCTTTTATACGCTAAGAACTGACTGTTACGGTGTGTCGTGGCACAACAGATCGCCCTAGCGGTATTCACTACGCCTACACAATCTAAGTGTATAATGGCAGTTTATTAGTGTGATAATGTGTCATTATGGTAGCGTTACCAGGCTTGATGGTCCTCTGATCATGTGTCATTAATGTAGAATTAAAGAAGCGTTAACCAGGTCTTGTAACGATCGATTGATTGCCTTTGAATGTACGCGCCGTTGGTGATCTCAAAGTCGTTCCTGTTGCAGATGTAGATCTGAACACGTGACACGTGGCAGCACTAGAGCTTCCCTTAGCGGGCGGTGAGGAGGAGCAAGTCCGGTGCTAAGGGGCATGTGACAGCGCCAGGACTTCCCTTAAAAGGGAGGCAGGTCCGGTGCCACGAGAGACATGGCAGCGTTGGAGCCACTATAGGAAAAGAGACAGGTCCTACACTGTAGGACATGCGGCAGCACTGGAACCAACCTCAGGAGAGAGGCAGGTCCAGCTCTACGGGACATGTGGCAGCACCGGAGCCACCCTTAGGGTGGAGGCAGGTCAGGCACTGCGGGACACGTGACAGCACCGGAACCACCTTTAGGGGGAGACAGGTCCGACACTACGGGACACATGGCAACACTGGAGCCACCCTTAGAAGGGAGGCATGTCCGGCACTGTGGGACACATGTCAACCTCCGAAGGTCCATTTTTCTGAAAAGTGGGACTCGATGCTTCTCTTTCTAGTATCTAGTGGTACCTGGCCCACAAGGTACCAACAAATATCATCTGAAATTAGAATGTGTGGATGCGTGAAAAGGTAGACAAGTAAAAGCCAGAATGAAATTAGTTCTATAAAATAAAATCTTCCCAACTTAAATATCTTAAATGCTTGGTCCTTAATTCTTACGATTTGCTTCCTTCCAACTTCCAAACTCCAAGCACAACAAGCAGATTTTCAATCTAAGAAATAGAAGCAAGTACGTATTATCTTGAGCCTTTCACGAACAGGTGGTGTAATTTGTGGCAAAATTGCTTGCGATCCAAACAATTTTGAGAGGCTAGCAAACCTGATTTTGGAAGAGGATCAGAATGGAGGGAAGGGCCCAAAGCGGCGACAAGGCAGCTTAAGGTCGGAGACTATGGGAATTAGGATGGATGGGAGCAGAAAGCGTAGACACGTGCATGATAGGCTGCATGATGCTGCTGGAGTGCAGAAACTGTTTTGGGCTAAGGAAAATTTAAGCTAACTAATACATGTATCTACAAAAATCATGGGCCCCTCTCCGACCCAGAGCCGGCCCTGCGTCGCGCGAGGCGGGAAAAGGGGTGGCGGTGGTCATTGAGCGGCGCCGAGCGTTTGGTGGTGGTGACGCCACTTTTGAACTTTTATTATTTCCCCCACTAATACCAAGTTACGTTGGTCAAATTATCTCCATCAAAAGAATGCATCCCATTCCAGCATTCAGTTCATTTTGGATCTTCTCGTGCTCAAACCGAAATACTGTCACACTTGGCATTCATCAGTTCGTCTTTGGTGCAGCCTTTCTCCATGCCTCATTGGGATGAAAACTGCCACAAAGTTTTGTGTGCAGCCTTTCTCCATGCCTCATTGGGATGAAAACTGCCACAAAGTTTTGTGTGCTATATCCCGGGTCCAATGCTTGGTCACAAAGTTTTTAATAATTACTTCTTCAATCCTCAAAAGTTTGTGCTTTATAATTGGAAAATGGAACTACAAAACAAGAAGTTTTGGAACGAAGGGAGTATCAATTTTTAATTTGTTATCGCTAACACAGAGTAGTACTAATCCATTCTGAAGCAGATATGGTGCACAAAAAGCAGCAGCAGCATAGATCGCAGAATGTTTCCAAAACACCTCCGCGAGATCACAGGAAGCCTCACTCGCGAACAAAACGAGATTATTTTGTAACCATCCTTGTCGCAAACGAAGAAATTGCCACAAAACACGGCGAAGTTCTGGGACAGAGTGCGTTTGCTTAGCTATTCCGACAGGAACATCGACGGATAAGCGCGTTTCGAAAGCACGAACAATTGGACGGGAAAAGGGGGCATGTACCAACCGAAAGGGCCCAGAAAATCACCGAGGGTTCAGATCCAGGTGAGTTTAAGCTGGCTCGTGTTCGATCTAGCAAGATGGCACGATGACTGCCGGTTGCCTGGACCGGACTTCAGTTTCTAGGTCCAGACAAGAAGCTGATCTTGCGGTATTGAACATTATACACGAAGCTATCTAAACCAACAAAGAACAAGCAGAACGGAACGAAAGGATTAAGAGAATCAGAAGATGAAGGTTGCACAGGAAAACACACAGGGGAAACAGATGGTACGGACCATGGAATTCGAACGAATCGTAGGGAGTCCTGACAATGCAGGCAAGCAGGCAGAGAGGCATGGCTGCGCATCGGGTCGTCGGCCAAGTGCATGTATATATAGACACTCACGGCCGGGCGGCCGGCCACGACCACGAGCCCATCCTGATTAGGGTTTGCGTGTCATCCAACCACTGGCCCAACCACCGGCCCATGTAACGAAGGCCCAGTCTAGCAAAGCGTCCACGGCCCTCAACCCCAACGGCATCTTTAATCTGACCGTTGCGACGCTGGCGCCCGGCTCAGGTTTATGCTTTCCCCCACTCCTACTATCGTTCAACCAGAAACGCTTCCCAACTCCACGAAATCCCAAATCCAAATCCGCCAAGTGCTCAGCAACACAACTCCCACGCCACGCGCGCAACGGATACGCGCAGAAATCAAGAGAAGCGCTTCTCCTCCTCCTCGCGCGACCCCTGCCGCCGAGCACTACGCCAGAGCGCGCCGCCGCCGCGAGCTCTTCCCTCCTCTCCTCTCCCCGTCCGCGTCCTCCTTGCTGCAGGGCCCGCGGAGCGGAGATCGGCCGGGCGATTGGGTTCCTCCTGCGCTGGTAAACCCCAGCTCCCCCTCCCTCTCTCTCTAGTGCGCCATCGTTCAGACCCTACCGTTCTGCTTGAATCCGGTTTGCCCTAATTCTTTTTTTGGCCCTTCCGCTGTGATGCGAGCAACCAATTCGAAACCCTAAGGTCGCGGCGGCATTCCGTCCTGTTACCGTGAACGCGCGCGCTAGGGAACGCCGCGTTCGGTGATCTCTTCGCTGTTGCTAGATCTCCCAATTCGGCTCGGGACCCAAGTTGGCGTTTGGATGCACCGTATGGAATGGGTTAGGGGAATGTTGTGGGTCATTGGCTTGTTGGTTTGGGATGAGGAAATGTGTTCGTAACCCATTCCTTTTCTTGAATGTCTTAATTATATGATTTGGAAAAGAAAACTTCAGAGAACCTTGTGCTGGCCATTAGGCCATGTCCAGTGGGAATTACAATTTTGTGGGAAAAGCGCTATTATATAGGTGCTCATATAGAGATAGTATAGTCACATCATCTGGCATGAAATCTGCTCCAAGTTTCAAAGAAAGAAAATGATATAAAAGCATCTCTCTGTTAGAAGACATGAAATCTGCTGGTGCAGATGCCTCCATTTCCAATCACTGCGCTGGTTATGAACTTTTGCTCTGATTTAGCTTATCTGCAATTTAGTGAGTGTTTTCAAGTACCCTAAATTAGCACTGGCATCCTGCCACTTCCTATTTCAGATCTCAATCTATGAACAGATAACATGTCATTGTTTATATTGTTTCAATATTCTGATTAATGTATCTCAATCCAGCAAGTTAAACTTCAGCTGGTTTCTGTTCTGTCATGGTGTTCCCAACTCGGTCAGCTGTTTTTCTTGATGAGAACCCACAGATGCTTATGGGTGAGAGTACATTCTTTTCTTAAATAGAGTCACGATACGCAATTTCCTTTGTCCTCTGCAAATGAGCAACTTGTTTGATCTGCATGCACAGGCAAGAGAGCTGATGCAGCGATGGCTAAACCACTGAAGCCATCAGCAAGGCTTCAAGAACGGAAGGCTCTCAAGGATCTGTCCAACATTTCTGGACGAAAGGCTCTCAAGAATCTGTCCGACATTTCTGAACGGAAGCCTCTCAAGGACCTGCCCAACATTTGTGAACTGAAGCCTCTCAAGGACCTGCCCAACATTTCTGAGCAGAAGCCTCTCCATATGTTACCAACACCAAAGTCACTGCTTTAAAGGAGAGGTCCACTGTGAAAGAGAAGTCGATCAAGAAAGAGAGGTCTGCTCTGCCAAAGACCATAATATTTGCAGATGAAGACACCAAACAGTGTCATGAATGGGCTAAGGATGGGGTGGAGGGTGCTCAGTTCACAGGAAATGATGCTCAGATGTTTGATAAGGATATGCAGGACAAACGTAAGAATTTAAATATTTTGAATTCCTCTTTTTCATTTCTTCAATGTGTATGTTGTCTTTTTAATAGATGCATATGGCTGACTGTATAATAGGTGTCAAGAAGAAAGTGGAGAAAGTAATCTCAGCAGTGCAGGGCTGGGCAGACTTGGTATTTGATCCTGTGATGTTTCCAGCTAAGGTACTTGCATTGTGCATGATATATTTTAAGCTTTTTTTTTTCAAATTTCTTGTAGTCATTTCCAGATGTTATGGCGTGTGATGAATATTTAAATTTCCATGTGTCATACGTCTCTGTTTCTGTAATACTATGACCATGCAAACTCATGCGACCAGACAAACAAAACTTGTCATTTATTTATATAGCTTTGTATGACAACTGGCAATGGTGACTGGACAGCTCAAGTTGTTGGGTAACAAGCATATGTTCTTGCCATCTTGGTCTTTTTGGCATCAACTTAGTCCATTGCGATTTCCTCAAAAAAAAAAAAGTAAGTCCATTGTGTAACAGTTTAGCCTATTATAGTTCATTTGGTAACAACTAACAAGTATGACAGCTGAGCTCAAGTTATTGGGTAACAAGTATATGCTCTTCCTATTTGGTCTTGCAGCAACTTAGTCCATCATGTAGCATTGTACTAAATTTCATTGGTAATAAGCAACGAAGAGAAACTTGCACTACGAATTTACACCTTTTCTGTTAATTAAAATTGACAATGAGTTAGTTAGAAGAGCTTGTTAATATATTTTCCATCTATGTGCCTTACTCAGAGGAATTATATCATAAGTAGCCTATTTTGGGCATTTTTTTCGCGTTTCTCACTTCGCCACTAGTATACCTTTTTTATGTTTTGTCTAAATGTTCCTTAGCCTACCCCAACGTGCTTGGGACAAAGACTTGGTTGTTGTTGTTGTTTTGTCTAAATGTTCCCTTTTGAGGAAACCCTGTATTCCATGGAGGTTATGTTTGATGATATATGTTATCTGTAGATGTTAAATCACAGATAGTTGATATTATTTCTTTTCATCTTCCAAGATCCTTTTATCATCTGTGTGCAGTTTGGGCTGGTAACAGAATAATTAAAAAGTCCAATCGTGCTGGCCATCCTGTTGTGTTAGCAACAGTGTTTAAAAAAGCGGTTTGGGCGTCCGCTTAAGCACCGCCTAGGCGCTGGGCGTGCCCCCACCGCGTCGCTTTCACGTAAGCGATGGGAATAGGTGTTGGGCGCCGCTTTTTGGGCCTGGGCGCTGCTCAATAGAGGTGGTGGGCCGGTTTCACCTGGTCCAAATAATAGAAACCCTACTTTTCTATCCCTACCTCCATGGCCGCCGCTACTTGCCTCGTGCCCGACACTCCTCATGCCTTAGGGACACGCTCGCTCGACCTCACGCCGCCGGCGCTCGCCTGACCGCCGGCGCTCGTCGAACTGGCCCGTCTCACCGACGCTCGGCCGACTCCATCATCCTCTTCCTTCGGTTGTCCAGTCGTAGCCTCGCAGGTACTCCATCGCCCCCTTCATTAGCTGTACTGTTGTGCTGACTGCTGTAGAGTTGTATTAGCTTAGCTGTATCTGTATTCTGTAGATTGTAGTTGCTAATGGCAAGTCGGGATCCTGCTTTATTGTACATCTTCTTTATAGTCCTTGTTGCAAATCTGAATGTATAATAGGATGTCTTCTGCTGCTTCGACGCCAGAGGTGGCTGGTCCATCACTTTTGAAGAGGAAATCAGATGATGTTAGATGGAAGTATGGTTATTTGGCCGATCCAAATAATCAAAATGCAGTAACGTGCAAAAGGTGTAAGAAAGAGTTGAAAGGATGGAAGTATGCGATTCACCAAGAAGAGAGACATAATAAGGCCCGAAGTCACAAGGTTTGCATCAGCTTTTCTCACATTGCAAAGCTTATACAAGAAAAGAAATGAGTTAAGGAATATGACATGGAGTGATCAGTGGACAAAGAACAAACTCACCAAGGTTGGCAAAGGCAAGACAATTGGGGCAACATTGGGTAGTAGAGCCTTTTGGAATGGAGTTTCTCGTTGTTTGAAGGTTTTTGGGCCCTTGGTTCATCTCCTTTGCATGGTGGACAGCGACAAGCCTTCTATGCCCTTCATTTATGGAGAAATCTTAAAGGTAAAGAAACATATTAAAGAAGTTGTTTTTGAGAACAAGGAGGCTGAGTACAAGCCTATCATCGATGCTATGCATAAATAGATGAATAATAGGCTGGATGCACCATTGCACTTGACAGCTTACCTTCTTAATACATGTTACTCCTATGTGGATCGGAGTATATTTCTTGAAGAAACTGTTATGAATGGGTTCTTTACCGCTGTTGAAACTTTTTATCATTGTGATGGTGAGAAACAATCCCGAGTGATCAACATAGACTTTGAGAAGTTCAAGAAACAAGAAGTTTTTTTTGGGAAGTTTGTTGCAATACATGGCTGTAAAGACTTCAATTTCAGTCCTGGTATGTAATGTGAATATGTTTAGTTGTTATGATTATAGTTTGCTGCAGTACATGGCTCTAAATACTAATATGCAGGTGGCTGGTGGGCTACATATGGATGTCACACACCCACTTTACAAAGAATGACTATAAGGCTTCTAACATTGACTGCTAGTGCATCTGGTTGTGAAAGAAATTGGAGCTCTTTTGAGGGTGTATGTCTTATTTACCTCATTTCCTTTTATACTATTGCTTAAATTATATGATCCATTCCTGAAATCTGATTTGTTCTTGTCATTTGTAGATTCACACAAAGAAAAGAAACAGATTAGATGTGGATCGCCTTGAAAGTCTAATGTATGTTCAGTTCAATGCAAGGTTGATGGAGAGACAAGAGAAGAATAAAGAGAAAGGAAGGCATATTGACATTCTTGTTGCTAATGATTCTATTCATGTTCAAGATTGGCTAATTGAGGAAGCATATGGACCAAAACTTGCAGCAAATGTTGATGATGAAGATGACATCATAGATGTTGAAACATGCCTCACATGGTCACTGGTGGATGAAGCAATGGGAGCCACTGAAATTGCACAACCTCGTCGGAGTGTTCGAGTGAGAGAGCTTTATGAAGATGACTTCAAATCTGATTCTGAAGGAGAAATAGATGTGGATGATGAGGATATTGAGTATGAGGAGGATGGAGATGAAGTACTAGGAGTGGATCCATCATTTGATGATTTGGGGGATCAGGATGCCCCTATGCACCATTGTGATTGTGATTTGAATTTTATTATGCATCATTGTGATTGTGACTTGTGTGTTTTCTATTTTATTTTGGCTCTGTTTTGTAATGTGAACTTATTATGACAAGTATGTTTTATTGTGTGTTAACTGTCATTGTCAATTGTGAAAGGAGGCTTAGCCTAGTGGTTAAGTACTCTGAGTAGCACTACTCAGGTCCTGAGTTCGATTCCTGGAAGGAGCGAATTTCAGACTGAATTTCACAGTATTAAATGCAGGTACTCTACAGAGGAAGTCATGGGCGCTAGATCTGGTGTGCACTTACGAAAAATGTGAAAGGATGAACATGCCGTAATATTAGCCTACGAAGTCCGGTCCACAGTCGTGTGCTTAGCCGTCTAGTTATCGTCGCCTTGTTCTAGACAATAGGCTGTGAGTGTTTGCATTTGTACTCGCTTGTAATAAACTGGTCATAACCTCCTCGGAGGGAAAGGTTGGGACTTACTCATCATCTAAAAAAACTGTCATTGTCAATTGTGGTGTTTGGTTGTTGCCATGTTGCTCACTGTTTAAAATTGTGATATTGCTCTATGCTGAATTGCTGATACTCGTTTTCCATTTGCAGTACAAGAGTGGCTTGAGAAGGAAGAAAGGAAGAGCGAAACACGTGACAATGGTATGTAAACATCTCATTCATTGAATATTTTCAGAATTTAAAATATACATATATGTAATATATTATATAATTTTAGCTCCGCTTTTTGCGAAACACCTAGAAACGCCTAGGCGCCGCCTAGGCAGCCTAGGCGCTAGTCGGAGCTCCTCCGCTTAATTTCCGCTTCCGCTTTTTTAAACACTGGTTAGTGACACCTCTGGACATATTTTTTCCTTTCTTTAAGTGCATTATAACACTTGTCCCACACGTTCTTTTACGGTTTTTGTCCCTGTTTTTTCCAATTGTCAGCGGAAACATGTACCTGACTTCATTGTTTAAATTATGCCATAATTATTTGCTTTTGTATACATAGCACCATTTATTGTTTTTGTAACTTTAAAGCGCAAGCAATATAACACTAGAATGGTGTGGTTGTTGTTTCTTGTTATTTTTGCCATTTTATTATATACTATTTACTACCACAGTGTAGGGGTTCCCCCTACTGTATTTTGCTCAAAAATATAACACTAGAACATTTCATATTTCTTTCTGCTCTCTTTTCCCTACTTGTTATTATACGTAACTGCATCTCTTTGCGATTCAGGAGGTTGACAAGTTTTTTGAAGAAGTGAACGAACTGGAGCTGGAACCAGAGATTCTGCCTGATATCAGTCTCCCAAACTCAGGTTTGTCTCTAGCTCTCTCTGTTGTACGTGATGCTTTATCTTCTGGACTTACAATCCTCCAAGAGTTCTTCTATCCTTCGGATCTTGTTCTCTTCTAAACATTTCAGTATACCTGCATACTACCGTGCAATTTTTCCTGTAGGCGACAATGGGAAGCTAGCTGAAGACACTTTTACCGACGATGAGTTTGACCAGTACCCATTTCTGGACGTCAAGCCTGTTGAGTTTCACCTGAGAGATGAGCCAGCGATCTGGGGTGTAGGAGATCATCTGCCCAATGAGACTGAAAGCTTGGAACGAGTACATGTAGTAGATCTGATGTTTCACACCAGATATGTGAATGGTTTAGGATTCACACTTTCAGTAGCTGTCGTGTAGTGGAAGGGAGACATGCTTCCTTGATTTGTTGCTCTAGTTCATCCGGAGAAGAAATTTGGAGGAACCTTGTTCCAATTTCTTCCAAATACCATGATGAACGTGGATGTGCCGTGGCTTAGTCGTATTTCTGTCGATCAGGATACTCTCGTATGAGATGCAAAACCATTATGGGTGTCTTTTGTGGGGTGGCTTAGTCGTATTTCTGTCGATCAGGATACTCTCGCTTGGCCTTCTTAGATCAAGCGAGAATATTTACAATGAAGCTACGACTGGCTCGTCAAATCATTCTAATAAGAAAATCAAAAGGCTATGAAAGTTGTTAGGAGAATGCGCGGGTGGGTGGCGGCTTCGCGCATCTACGCTGATTATTCAAAGCTGTGCAACCGGTTGGGGGGAGGGCGAGCCCGTGATTGGACCGGCGCCCACACCATGAGGTGTGGCCGCGTGGCCGCGAAAAAAAAATATTTATACCATGCCCCTCCGCCCCGTCTCCTCGCAGCACTGACTTCCCTCTTCCGTTCAGAGGTCAACCGGAGCCCGCCGATCGAACACGCGCGGCGCGGTGCGAATGGGGTTGGAGTCGACCGCCGCCGCAGTGGACCTGCTCCGCTTGCAGGTTCCGCTCCAGACTGACGGGGATTTCGTCCTCCCGGCGCGCGGCGGCGGCGGCGTGGGGCTCGTTCTCGTCGACCTCTGCAATGGCTTCTGCACCGTTGGCGCCGGGAACCTCGTGAGCCTCCTCTCTCTCTTCCTCTAGGTTTCGCTGACCGGCCGCGCTAGCCTCTCGTGTGGTCCACTTTTCTCCTCTCCGTCTCGTCTCCTACGCCTTAGATTGGTGATGAAGCACGGAAGCTCGCGTGATTCTGCGCGGGTTGCGACTTGTGATTACCTTGATCCTGATAAAATAATAAGAAAAAAATTACTCGTTTATGGGAAGGGGGGTGTGGCTATGGAGTATGGACTATGGAGTTAACTCATCGGATAGGGACAGGAGTGAATGAACGGATGTATCGTCCTCCTCGGCTGTATCGCTCTTTTGTTCCTAGTTCCCTTTCTCTCCTTTCTGTTCTTACTATAAGCCACTGCTAAAATATCTTCGTGCAATGTTGCGGTGGCATCCAAATCACTTACTGGAGTATAAAATTGAAATTTTTACATAAAAAAATTATTCTCCTAGCCATTATGTTATTTAGGAAAATTCAATCTGTAGCACTATATTCGAATTGACATGTTCTTTCCGTATCTTGTTCCAGTTATGGGAAATACTGTCTTCTTGGTTATATACCATTTCTATCTGTTTATCTGTTCTGACTTCTGACGAATTATTTGACTTCAATGACTGGATGGTTTGTGCTCTTCATCTGCAGGCTCCTGTTGCACCAAATAAACAGATAGAAAAGATGGTGAGTGAGGCTGCTAGGCTCGCCAAGTTGTTCTGTGAAAGAAACTGGCCAGTCTTTGCATTTCTAGATACCCATTACCCGGATAAGCCCGAACCGCCGTATCCTCCTCACTGTATTATTGGTACTGGGGAGGAGAACATTGTTCCAGGTCCGTGCTAAATTGTTCACTCAGCTGTCAACGTAGGACCAGATCAATTCATCAACTAAGTTATGGTTAATTCAGTCTTTGAGAAATTTCATTGTGTATCGTGTAGAATTGGAGTGGTTGGAGCAGAAGTCAAATGTGACTATAAAGAGGAAGAATTGTATCGATGGCTACATCAGCTGCATAGAGAAGGATGGGTCCAATGTCTTTGCTGCTTGGGTTGGAAGATATCAGATCAAAACCGTAAGTTTTCCTACTATACGAGGGTTTTAGATAGAGATCCTATTGTGTACGACTTGACAGTGGCCTTGATGCAGGTATTGGTTTTAGGTATATGCACGGACATCTGTGTCCTGGATTTTGCAAGCTCAACTCTGGCTGCTAGAAATATTGGCAGAGTACCTCCATTACAAGATGTTGTTATCTATTCGGAGGGTTGTGCTACATATGACCTCCCTGTTGAGGTTGCTATGGATATTAAAGGAGCTCTTGCCCATCCGCAGGTATTGAATCACCATGTCTCTGAATTGCAAATTATTGTCATAAATTCCTTGCCTCCTCTCGAATCGTGCTAGAAATTGAACGCTCTATGAGATGCTGATGGAAATACCCAACAATTAGTTAACTTATGATTCTAATTTTGCAGGACCTTATGCATCATATGGGACTTTATATGGCCAAAGGAAGGGGCGCGAAGGTTGTTGAAAGAGTTGTTGAACCTTCAGACTGACTCGAGAACTAGTACTTGTCGAAGTACTATTGCTAGTGTTTTTATTTCTCCCTCTTATCCTCCCTATCCAATGTATACCTGATAAGCATTTTTGCGTGGAGTTATCAGTAGCTATCCTATGTATTTTGTGAATACATAGCCTTCTTCTGCAGATCGGCTGAACATATTCTCCTATAATTGTACCAAAGTTGATGCATCCTGCCCAACTTGAGCCCGATTGAATATGCATTTGTGTTCTCCTGACTTGAGCCCAATTGACTGCCAACGTTTTTGTTTGTAACAATTGTGTTTTGACTACAATTTTGCAACCTAATTGTGATTTAGACCCAAATTTCAGATTTTGTGTTTTAGCCATAATTTTTTTCATCCCAACCTGCCGTTAATCATTACTTTCTAACACCGTTAGGAAGTTTGGAATAAAGAGAATTTTAAAAAAAAGTTGGAAATCACAGAAGGACCAAAGTGTCTCTGACTTGTACTACATCCGATTGTTCCCGTCGACCCTAACTCCAGGGCAGCGGCGGCTCCAAACCCTAGCAGCGGCTTGGCGGCAGCCGGCGGGCGACGCGCGGCGGCCGGCGGGCAAGGCTCGACTGGGCGGCGGCCTAGCAGAGACGACAGCAGTTCGTAGTGGTGTGACTCGTTTGTGGCCTGGCGGAGGTGGCAGTGCGCCGTAACCTGCTTCGACTCCGCGGCCCGCGTCTGGGCGCTCGCGGGCTGTGTGTTCGGCGCCGCCGAGCTCAACGCGTTGCTCCGCGCTTTCTGTGCCCGCGGCCTCGTCGCCGAGGCGCGCAAGCTCTTCCACCGCTACTGCGACACATACCCGCACGTTCAACACGCTGCTGCTCAGGTTCAAGGAGGCCGGCCACGCACAGGCATTGGACCTCTTGTACCATGACGTCGTGCTGCGCGGCTCCGTGTCGGACGCCATGTCGTACTGCGTGAGGATAGACGCATACTGCAAGAAAGGAAAGTTTCTGGACGCCCTCCTGCTGCTCGAAGAAATGCGTATCAAGGAAAACTGCAAGCCCATGCTGCAGGTGTTCACGACATTAATATACGATGTCGATGCTGGTATTGTGAGGGACGCTGTGCGTGTCGTCAACTGTTCGATGAAATGGACAAGTGGGGAGTCACCCCTGATCGTGGCGCTCGCAATGCGCTTATGGGTTACGTCGTTGCTGAATAGATTTTGAAATTTGTCAAAAAAAAAAATTGTTCAGATTACGTCGCTGCTGATTTTTTTGGACCATTTAACTCAAAATTATGATACGGTCACAATGGTAATATCAAAACTGTGGTAAAATCACAAAGGGTATTTTTGTCTTTCTATGTCAAAGTTAACACCATTAAGAGGACTTAAAAGACTTGTGACAATCTAGAGCTTCAAGTGAAAAAAATTGTGTCTAAAACACAAAATTTGAAAATCAGGATCTGAATTACAATTAACCTCTAGAACTATAGTCGAAACACAATTGCTCCTTTTTGTTTCGGGGATCGTATATTCATATTCAGCAACAACAACAACTACTAGTACTATAAAACTTTTCTCAATGACGTGATTAGAATTTTTGAACTTTTTTAAAGATAGTTATGAACTCTGATTAATAAACTTTGGTTGTCTATTGATTATTAGTATATTTTTTAAGATATAGGACATTATGAAAACACAAACAGTTAAGCTAAGAAGGTTATAGAGGAACTATGGAGATACACAAAATAGTACTATATGTACTATATGAAAAAGGCCGATGCATTTATAATATCTGATGATATATCATATCAAACAACGACGTACGTTCGCGCCAACTTTCGAGTGTAACAACTTTTGCACTCCAAATCAAAGTTTCATGTCTTTCCACTTGAGTGAGTTTGGAAATAATATACATATAGAGTGACGGACTTTACATCCATTTTAACCTTAATTTTTGAAAGTGGTTTCATTTAGGATATTCCAACTTTGGAAGAGACACACATTGAGCGTGAAACTAGCCCCCACACCGACACTCATAATGCAGATTTACAATTGAATTCTAATAGATATGGCGTGAAGCATAATGTAACAATAAACATTTATTCAAACAAGGAAAGATTTTGCATGTTTTAAGATATCAGACTACTATGCGTGCATCTACTGTAACATCTATAGTCGAAAGAATGCATAAAATTTATCCACTCAAAGAATGCATTCAACAAGCTTAAAGAATGCATATACAAAATTAAAATCCAAATTATTTTATGGTGGTATGAAAACACATGCATCTACTCCTAATAGGTAATATTTGTAGCATCATTAGTGTACACTTTTTTAACAACATTTATGCTCAAGTTAAAGGGGTTTGATATGATGAAGGATATTTTTATGCCCGTAGCAGCACACACAAGCATTCATCATACTAGAAATTTAAAAACAGCATCACATGTCAACATGATGACATAAAACCTAATATATATATATATATATACTCCTTCCATCTTTAAAAGTTTGTCACTTTGTACTTCAAAAATGTCGGTACCCTACGTACCGTATACCCCTTGGGACTACAAAAAGACCAAAGGAACCTCACCTGTCTGAGTTGAAGACCTGCGAAGGCCCCATGTGTCATACGGGACCGGACCTGTCTCCCGTCTATGGTTAGTCCTAGAACCGCCACGTGTATACTGCAACCGGACCTACATCCCACACATGGGATAGCTCCGGGCTAAACACTTGTGCGCCACCCCCGGACCTAATCCCCGACAGAGGGAAGCTCCGGTACTGACACGTGTACATCTACACTGGACCTACCCGTCCCAGACGGAAAGCCTCGAAGCTGCCACGTGTCCAAACCGTCGAACCTTCAACCTCAGCAATCAGACTGGTGAACCCCCAACGGCTCGAACCTTCAAGGGACAATCAAAGACTTCAAGACCCGATTAAGTGTCATTAATATTGTATTAATGACACAAGATCGGAGGGCCATTAATACCAGTAATGGCACTGTCAATCCCTGTTACCACGCTATTAAGGGTAATGAATCTCATTAATTGTGTATTAAACATCAGTAATCGCCAGGGCCACATGTCGGGCCAGGCTAACGGTGTAACGACCAGCTCTTGTACTATAAAAGGACTTGTCGACGATACAAAAGGGGAGACTCTGGAAGCTCTAGACTCTTAGACGCTCAATACAACAACTACACACCTCGTGGAGTAGGGTATTACGCTCAGGCAGCCCGAACCACGTAAATCCTTGTGTCTATATACCATCGTCTTTTGAATCTCTGCGCACCCAATACCGAACTACAACTTCCGCGATCTACCAACCCTAGTATCGGGAGAATTGCCAGAAAAACACTCCGACAGTTGGCGCGCCAGGTAGGGGGGGGGGGGCGTGCCCGAGATTCGAAGATGGTAAACTCTGCGGCTGGATCGTCCAACGGCAACCCTGCAGCGCAACCTGTTGGAGGCAATCCCTCCAATGTGCAGCAGCTAGCAAGTGTCGCGGCTCCAGCAGGGGTCATGCCTCCGCCGCCACCGTCCGCACCGGCAAATCAAGCTATACAGCGGGACGGGGCATCTATGTCGATCACAGTATCAGCTAACAACAACTCTGAACACGCGCTCCATGCAGCACGTGCTCTTCTCCAACGCCCACCACCTCCAGGTGCATCCCAGGGTGTAATGGAGCAGTGGAGGGCTGATGTGGAACATCTGATTGCAGCAGCAGCCGATCGCATCAGCAACCAAGGTCCCCCCCCACGGGACGGGCCCCATCACAGCATCGGACTGTGTCAGGCAGACTTGGTCCGCACACTTCCCAACATAGGAGGTGTGTTGCGTCTCAACAAGTGACGTCGCTGCCTTCCGGGACGCGACGCACCCATACGGTAACCAGGCTTTCAACTCACGACCTCCGGGCGGAGCTTGATTGTCGTTATCGTCAACAGGACGGTCGTGTCCATATCGAGCGTGCTCGCGGAAGGCGAGAGGCTCAAGACAGTCCTGCTCGCAATGGAGTAGGAGGAGGTTGTTCTGCGCTGGCCATGCACGTACGCATGGTCAGATGGCCACAAAAGTTCCAGCCTCACCTGCCTGAGAAATTTGACGGGGCTGTCAATCCCGCTGAGTTTCTCCAGATTTACTCCACCACAATCCTTGCGGCCGGAGGTAACGAGACCGTAATGGCCAACTACTTCCCTGTGGCTTTAACTGGGACTGTCAGGTCCTGGTTCATGAGCCTTCCGCCCAACTCCATCAACAGTTGGGCGGAACTGTGCCAACAGTTCACTGCCAATTTCGGGAGTTCATACACCCGACCAGCCACCGAACTGGACCTTTCTGCTGTCACGCAGAAGGGGGGAGAATCCTTGCATTCCTTCATCCAGAGGTTCTCCCAGGTATGAAACACTATTCCTTCTATCTCCAACGCCTCTGTTATTGTGGCATTTAGACATGGCGTACGAGACAAGAAGATGCTGGAGAAGCTGGCGATCAAGGAGATCACCAGCGTCACAGAGCTCTTCAGCTTGGCAGACAAATGTGCCAAAGCTGTGGAGGGCCGCGAAATGCACTCCCAACCACCTCCGGAGGACAACTCAAAGGGTGATGTCACTACCTCCGGGAGTGGCAAAAAGAAGAAAAGGTCCTACGACAAGAAAAATATGTCGGCTGGCACACCTACTGCTGCAGCTCCGGGTGGCCGAGGGCCACGCCCCGATAAACGATCTCGACCGTCATCTGAAGACGGTGGGAGCTCCAAGATGTGGTGTCCTATACATAAATCGAACAGCCACAATCTGGAAGACTGTCGAGAGGTCCATAACCTTGCCGAGCGCTACAACAAGTGTCGAGAAGAAGTTCCTTTCCGACAAAGGGAAGGAAAATAGAAAGTTGACGAAGCTCCGGCTGAAGAGGAGTTAGGCTTTCAGGACCCAAAAAAAAGTCTTGAAGGTTGTTTACACCTCCGTCGACGATGACTCCGACGTATCTGACAATAAACGTCGGAAAACCATGAACACTATATTTGGTGGTTCGTGGGACATCACCTCCCGCCATTTCCTCAAGACCATGCGGCGGGACATGGCCTCAGTAGCTCCCACCGCCAGGGCGGAGCCGCACTAGAAGTGGATGGATACTGCCATCACTTTCAATGCATCAGACTGCCCTCGGAATATGATTGAATCTGGCCAACTTCCATTGATGGTATCTTCGACCATCAACAACATCCAACTCCACCATGTAATGGTGGACAGAGGTTCGGGGCTAAATCTCATAAGCTTCGAAACTTTGTCAAGCTTCATCTCCGACCTTCAGACCTTCGCTCCTCCCGACCTTTCTCCGGAGTAGGTCCGGGGGCCATAACCCCACTCGGTGCAATTACTCTTCCGGTGACCTTCGGGACCCGAGAGAATTACCGCACTGAAAAGTTGGTCTTCGACATGGCGCAGATCAACTTACCCTTCAACGCCATTCTGGGCAGGCCAGCCTTATACAAGTTCATGGCTGCTGCTCATTATGGCTACTTGGTGTTGAAGATGCCAACACCAGCCGATGTTCTCCGGATCTGAGGAGATCGCACCGCCGGAGTGACAGCTCTGGAAGAACTTCACGCGCTTGCTACATCACAGGAAGAAGAATCCGAAAAGGAGCAAGCTCCGAAACCCCCGAACATTCATCATCGAGGCTCAACCTTCGCACCTCGCGTGCAACCAAGCGGCGACACTGACATTCCCGTCAAAGTCGTCCAAATCAGTTCCGACGCCGTTCAGACCATCCATATATCGGGAGGTCTGAATGACAAATAGGAACTCGCGCTCATCACTTTCCTCCGGGCTAACGTCGACGTGTTTGCCTCGCAACCGTCACAAATGTCTAGGATCCCTAGGGAAGTGATCGAGCATAATCTGAAGATCTATCTTGATGCTTGGCCTGTACATCAGAAGCCTCAGAAGCAATCAGTAGAGCGACAGAACTTCATACGACAAGAAGTGAAGAAGTTACTCGAAGCTGGATTCATCCGAGAAGTCTTCCACCCAAAATGGCTGGCAAACCCAGTCATTGTACCCAAGGTCGGCGAGAAGCTTCGGATGTGTATCGACTACACTGCACTGAATAAGGCATGCCCAAAAGATCCATTCCCACTACCTAGAATAGATCAGATAGTGGATTCCACCTCCGGGTGTGAATTATTGTGTTTCCTAGACGCATATTCTGGGTACCATCAAATCAGAATGTCTAGGGAAGATGAAGAGCATACCTCCTTCATCACAGTAGATGGATTATATTGTTATACTGCCATGACATTTGGTCTCAAGAATGCTGCTTCAACATTTGTACGAGCTATGTACAAAACTTTTGGAGAGCTCATCAGAGATGTAGTGGAAGTGTATGTCAATGACATCGTGGTCAAGATTAAGAACAAGGAGTCATTCCTTGACACCTTGCAAGCTGTCTTCGACAAGTTGCGAGCCACTCGCACGAAGCTAAACCCGGACAAGTGTGTCTTCGGGGTTAGCTCCGGAAAACTTCTTGGTTTATTGGTGAATCACCGAGGAATAGAAGCAAATCCGGGAAAGATAAAAGCTATTGAAGATATGCGACCACCAGCCCGCATCAAGGACGTCCATAAGTTGACTGGATGTCTAGTTGCCCTTAGCCGGTTTATATCAAGACTGGCGGAACGGGCACTACCCTTCTTCAAGCTATTGAGGAAGTCCAGACCATTCCAATGGTCTGAAGAAGCAGAAAAGGCGTTCCAGGAGCTGAAGCAGCTCCTCACCACCCTACCAACCTTGGTAGCTCCGAACCCTGGTGAGCCTCTACTGCTTTACATTACGGCAACTGATGAAGTTGTCAGCATGGACTTGGTTGTGGATAGACCAGAACCATCTACAGTTCAGGAATCTAGACCCCTTCGGGAGGGTCCGGAGCTACCTAAAGTTGAGTCTGGGTACCAGTTCCCAGGCCTTGATCCTCAAGGCGAGATGCCGAAGGATCCATCTTCTTCAAACGAAGGAGTCACTGTTACTGAACGACAAGATTCGGACCCCTTCGGGAAGGTCCGGGTCACTTGAGAATAAGCTCCAGGTTCCTTCAACCGCAACCCGAAGGTCCCCGAACAAGAACCGGACCCCTCCGGGAGGGTTTGGGTAGATGAGGAGGAAGCTCCGGGCCCCTTCGGGAGGGTACGGACTGTCCAGCGCCCAGTGTACTTCATCAGCGAAGTACTCCATGACGCCAAGACTCGGTACCTTGAGGTGCATAAGCAGCTCTACGTAGTTCTTATTGCCTCTAGGAAGCTCCGACACTACTTCCAAGCTCACAAGATTTCAGTGGTAACATCTTATCCACTACGTGCAATTTTGCATAACCCCAATTCCACTGGGAATATTTCAAAGTGGGCAGCGGAATTAGCCGAGTTCGACCTTGATTCCATCCAAAGACAAGCGATCAAGAGTCAAGCATTGGCGAACTTCGTGTCGGAATGGACCCCCTCTCCATCAAATCCTGAGGGCCCCAGTGAGCAGAAGTCAGAACCCAAGGTTCCGGTCTTCACTGAGCCTCATTGGACTCTCTACTTCGACGGCTCCGTGCAGAAGCAAGGGGCCAGAGTTGGAGTCCTTCTCCTCGCTCCGACCGTGGAGAAGGTTAAATACATGGTGCACCTTGACTTCAAGGTGACCAACAACATGGCGAAGTATGAAGCACTCATTTACGGACTAGAGGTGGCACTATCATATGGTGTCAAGCAGCTGTTGGTCAAGGGAGATTCACAGCTCATCCTTAAACAGGTGAAGGGTGAATGCTCCTGCAACAATCCCCAACTAGCTGCTTATCTCCTTGAAGTCCAGAGGCTTTAGAAGTACTTCGAAGTCCTGGACCTCCACCATGTCTAGCATCTCAACAATGCTGAAGCTAACGAACTCTCGACGAAAGCTTCTACTGGGGCTCCGGCTCCTGACGGAACCTTCATCCGGAGGTTGTCTAAACCTACAGCTCAGCCTGCCGAACTGAGCGAAGGGGGCGAGACCACCTCGAAGATGGCGGTCCATCAAGGGTCGTAGGTGCTGCAGGAAGCTCCGAGCAACCCAACACGCAAGACTCAAATGCTCAAGCTAGCTCTGATGCATGGATCTCAGAGATCCGAAGCTACTTGAAAGACAACTTCCTTCCTGAAGATAATGTATCCGCTGACCGGATAGTCAGATTGGCTAAAAGATGCACGCCGGTAGAAGGGGATCTCTACCGGCGCGGTGCCAATAGCGTCCTAATGCGGTGCATTGCAAGGGAATAAGGCTTCAAGCTCGTCGCAGAAATCCATGGAGGCGAGTGTTGGAACCACGCGTCTTCCCGCACGCTGGTCGGTAAAGCCTTCCGGCATGGCTTTTACTCGCCTACAGCACTCCAGGATGCAACTGAGCTGGTGAAGAAATGTGAAGCATGCCAGTTCCATGCGAAACAAATTCACACACCAGCTCAGCCTCTACAAATGATATCTCCTACATGGACTTTCGATCTGTGGGGGATGGATATCTTGGGACCTTTCCTAAGAGCCGTCAGAGGTTACAAGTTCCTGTACGTTGCCATTGACAAATTCACCAAATGGCCGGAAGCAACTCCAGTTGTGACAATAAACAAGCAATCAGCCATCAACTTCTTACAGTCCATCGTATGCAGATTTGGAGTCCCAAACAAAATCATAACTGATAATGGGACCCAGTTCACAAGCTCTGCATTCGAAGGATATTGCGAAGACCTCGGCATTGAAGTCAGCTACGCTTCCGTAGCTCACCCGGCAAGCAATGGACAAGCCGAGAGAGCAAATGCAGAAATTCTAAAAGGACTCAAGATGCGCACATATGAGCATCTGAAAAAACATGGAGCCAACTAGATCGAAGAGCTTCCGCCCACTCTATGGGCTAACAGGACAACTCTAAACCGGTCAACTAGAGAGACACCCTTCTTACTGGTGTACAGAGCTGAAGCAGTCCTTCCTCTGGAAATCACCCTGGGGTCACTCCGAGTCCAGACCTTCGATGATGCTGCGCAGGACGAGCTCTGGCGTGAAGACCTTGACCTCCTTGAAGAGGGAAGGTGTCGAGCAGCTGTTCGGAATGTCCGATACCGCCAAGCTCTTCGGTGCTATCACTAAAGGCATGTTCACAACCGATAGCTCGAGGAAGGCGATCTGGTGCTACGGAGAATACAATCCAGAGAAGGGTTAAACAAACTCTCCCCCAGCTGGGAAGGACCCTTCCGAGTGATCAAAGAATCCCGTCCCGGATGCGTTCGCTTGGCAACCGAGGATGGGACACCTCTCCCTAATCCTTGGAACGTTGAGCACCTCCGTAAGTTCTACGCTTAATATCACGGAGGTGATTCTGTAGTTACATGTGATGTATGTTATAGAGTCATTGTTGTAAGACCTATGTGTGCTGAATACATTGGCTTGTAGTGAATACACTTGCTTTGACGATAAAAGTTTTTGAATATCACCAAAACACCTTTTTATCTTGGGTGTACTAGTTTTGGTAAGCTCTGGCGCTAGGTTCTACTAGTTTTTGTTAGCTCCGGCTCAAGGTCCGGGTTGCTCCGGCAAGGTCCGAAACTTGACCGCAATGCTTCTGTTTTTCATTTGCAATGTTTCGTACTTGCTTTACATCTCTGGAAAGATTGCTTAGTATTCATTTGCTAAGTTTTTGGTACGTTTTGGTTGATATGGATGATATCGTGTTACTGTGGTTTTGCAACATGCTTATGTGAGGTTCTCACGTAAGGTGTTGTGTTCGGAACTAACTTGAGTCAAGTCGAGGACTTGGGCTCGTATGGATTGGTTGTTTATTCATGTGCAGGTGTTGCTTGAGTTCAATACATGGCTGGTGATGGGATCCATTGGACTAGTCTCAGGGAGGATATGAGGTTCCAACAACCAAATTCAGGAGGAATTGTGGTTGAGCTGATTAGGAGGTTACGCAGCATGATTGAATCAAGAATAATGCATGTGAAGGTATCATGGACGTCGATGGAAGATGTTTGCACGTGTGCAAGGAGTGCATGAACGTGGCTGCATAGTTCCGAGGCGTGATGAAGAGATGTGGACATAAAGAGTTGTTCGGAAAGGTCCCGACTAGGTTATGGACTTAGGCTACGGCTGAGTATGGTTTGACTCAAATATGGAAAGATTTGAGTTTGTTATGATAGGATTTTGTGTGGGTCACGAATTTGAGTTGTTTAGGAATGTGGGATACGTTCCTAAGGTGTTTGGAAGTCTTAAGATTGCTTCTATCTGCGTATAGAAGAATCCTAAGCAGTTATGGAAAGTTACGATTCGTGAACAGAGTAGGATTAGGTTCCTGATCTGAGTTGAGTTGGCTTTCGAGCTGGTTATATAAGCAAGGGAGCCCAAAGCTTGTGGTGCACGACTTTGGGGCTGTTCATCTTGTGTTCTATTGAATAAAATTTGTAGTTTGAAGGAACTTTTGTGCCTTGTTCGTCCGACTTGTTCCAGACAAGTTTTACTCGTCGAGTTTCTGGACAGCACTACCTTTCGTCGGTGGTTTTATAATAACTCTAGTTTTACAGATCCAATTGACGTGATTCTTTTTGGATTGTCTTCACAACTTGATTATATATCATCTGTAAAAATTTCACGGTCATTGGGTTTGTGGTCTATGATCTACACGAGTTTCTTTGCAGCGTTCCATAACTGTTTTTTTTCGGGTAGGGCAGATTGACCTATGTTTGATCTTTCGATCATAACTTGAGTTTTTCTCGACGTATTTGAGTGATTCTTGTTGTGTTGTATTCGTGACTTGATTCTCTATGATATCTATCACTTTTTTCACGGTGAAACACATTTAGATTAGTCTCACACACGATTTCTTCAACATATCGTTTTTCTACCGAATGGGTTGGGGTTTAATTGTTTCCGCTGCGTAAAATTTTTAAATCTACCATTCAACCCCTCTGGTTGCTTTTCACGTGCTCTTCGATCCTACAATTGTTATCAGAGTCACAGTGCTCTAATCTTTGTGATTTGCACGTGTTATTGACTAATCATCATGGAGAAGTACTCCGCCAAATCTTGTGTGTTTGCTGGTATTGATTTTCAAGTTTGGAAGGCACGCATGGAGGCTTTCATCCAGGCGCAAGACTTTGCAATATGGGAGAAGGTATACAAGCCTTACGAAGTGCCACCAAACAATCAAGTTACAGCTACAAATCTGAGAGATGTCGACAACAACAACAAGGCTCGGAACTTGATCATACAAGGATTAACACAAAGCGACTTCGACCGTGTTGCACACCTCGATCTGCATACGATGTGTGGAAAGCACTTTGTGACTACCACGAAGGATCCAACACGATCAAAGAGGTAAGGCAAGACATGTTCAAGAAAGGATACATGCGCTTCGAGATGCAACCCGGTGAGTCTATTGATGACCTTTTTGCTCGCTTTAATAAGATTCTCAGCAACTTGCGTAGTGTCAATGTTAATTTTTCAGATGCTGAAAATGCTAGGCAATTGCTAAGTGCATTAGATATGTCAATTTGGGAGATGAAAGTCACATCTATTCGTGAATCTACTGTCATGAGTTCACTTACTTTAGATGTGCTATATTCTAAGTTAAAAACTCATGAAATTGATATAATCTCACGTAAGAACCCCAACAAGTCTATTGCTTTTGTTTCTCAACATGACATGCCTAGCTCTGGTCAAACTTCATCTTGTGGTACACTTGCTTTGTTGTCCTCTCTAACCCTTGAACAGATTGAGGAGTTTCCAGAGGAGGAGCTAGCACTTCTCTCTACGAAGTTCTCAAAAGCATTGCAAAATGTGAGAAATAGATGGAGAGGAAGCTCCGGACCTCAACGATGCTTCAAATGTGGTAAGACAGGACACTTTCGTACAGATTGTCCTAACCTTGCAGGTCCTACCTCCCGGGAAGAAAAACAATCAAGGACAAAGCACTCCTCAACAAATGATAAGAAGAAGAAGAAGGGTTTTACAGGACGTCAATTGGTGAGTAGTTTTATCTCAGCACTCCAGGATATTGGCTCAAGCGACGTGGACATTGGAAGTGATGAAGATGAAGATGATTTGACAAACTCGTGCTTCATGGCGGGCAAGTCAAGATCAAGTATGGAAGAGACAGAACACAATAGCGACAATGAAGAGGTATGTCCTACTTGCAAAGAAATGTGTGATGCTATTTCTCGTGCCACTATTATTGTTAAGAAAAAGGACAAAAAGCTTAGGGACAATGCTGTTAAAATTGAGTCACTAGAATCTGAAATTAATCATTTGAAATTCTTGATTCCTAGTGATGATTCTTGTTCCTCATGTGACTTAATATATGAACAACTGTCCTCCCTAAGAAGTGCACATACCTCCACACTTGATAAACTTGAACTTGAAATTGAAAAGAACAAAAAGCTTGCTGCACTTAATATTGGAAACTTAAAAGATGCTTCTTGTTCTACAATTGATTTGCATTGTTCTAGTTGTGATGATCTTGATAAGAAACTGTAAAATGCTATGAATGAAATATCTATATTGAACAATGCTTTACGTTGTCATGAAGTTAAATATTGTTCCAATTGCAAATTAAAAGGAAAAACTTCATGTGAAAATTGCCTTGATCTGTCCAATAAACTTGATGACATGCATAAGACATTTGATCGGTTTTGTAATGGGAATAAGAACCTAAACTTGTTGCTGAATTCATCCAAGTCTTGCAATGATAAAACTGATTTAGGTTTTGATTCTTATGGTCATACTAAGGCACATCCACCTAAAATTGTAAAGTCATTAGGAAGTGGTTTGATTCAAACAGTTTCTAAACAAAAGAAAGTTGTTTTCAAATCTGCAGGAGTATTGTCTCATTCGGTTTCAAATAAAAATGTTGTTTGCTCATCTAGACATGAACACAAAGTTAAATTTCATTGTACCTATTGTGGTAGAGATGGTCATGTCATAGATTTTTGTTATAGACTAGCTAAACAACAGAAAAGGGAAAGAATGGTTGCTAGATCTCATAACTTTCATGCAAAATTTGTTGCACATATTGAACCGAATGTACAACCTGCTGTTTTGAGTCAAAAACATTCAAAGTTTACCTCCAGACCTTTTGTTTTTGCCTCCGGAGCTACTGATTTTTGTGCTACACAAGTAACACCTTATAGGTCAGTAGTTAAGAATAAAAAATCTCAAACTTTGACTCATAAACCTGCTGTTTTGTCTCAGCTTTCACGTATTTTTCCTGCTGCACGTCGCGTGACTCAGTACTGGATTCCTAAATGCCTTTTGACTAACCCCAGTATTGAGCCATCGACATATTGTGCTTCTATGTAGGTTACACGTTTGAGGAAGGAGAACATTTGGATTGTGGATTCAGGTTGCTCATGCCACATGACCGGTAACAAAGATTGGTTCTTCTCCCTCTCTTTTGTGTCAAGTGTCGAGAATGTTACTTTTATCGATAATTCTTCAACTCTTATAATTGCTAAGGGTTTGGTTAGAGTAAATTATCATTACACTTTGAAGGATGTGGCACTTGTCAAAAATTTGAAATACAACTTGCTTTCTATTCACAATTGCTTGATGAAAATCTGGAAATTATTTTCAATAAAAACTGCTGCAAAGTTGTAAGTTCAAATAATGAGCTTATTTTTAACATTTCTCAGTTTGGAAGAGTTTTTAAATCTGATTTTGATATGTCTTCCTCTAAGCATAGGTGTCTAGTTGCTAATGATTCAAAGGACCTATATTTTTGGCATTATAGACTTGGTCACATAGGCTTTGATCACCTAACGCGTGTTAGTGCTCTTGATCGCATACGTGGGCTGCCTAAGCTTAAAGGGGACAAAGAAATTGTGTGCTCTTCTTGTAGACATGCTAAGATGGTTGCAGGTTCACATACTCCTCTCACAATGATCATGACAACTGAACCATGTCAACTTTTGCATCTTGACACCGTAGGACCTTTACGTGTTCAATCCTTCGGAGGTAAATGGTATGTACTTGTGATTGTTGATGATTATTCTAGATACTCTTAGGTTTACTTTATGACGTCTAAGAATGAAGTTTTTAGTCACTTTAGAACTTTATTTCTTATATTATCAATTGATTACCCAGGATCTTTAAAAGCAATTAGAAGTGATAATGGAACTGAATTTAAAAATCAATCTTTTGATCACTTTTGTGCTGAAAATAAATTAGATCATCAATTTTCTTCACCATATGTACCTCAACAAAACAGTTTTGTAGAAAGAAAGAACAAAACCTTAGTTGAGATGGCTAGGACTATTCTTGATGAATATGAAACTCCTAGGAAATTTTGGGCTGATGCGTTAGCAACCGCTTGTTATGTCTCAAATCGAGTTTTCTTGCGTGCTAAGCTAGGTAAAACACCATATGAGCTCCGGTTTGGACATAGGCCTAGTGTTACACACTTTCAGGTCTTTGATTGCAAATGCTTTGTTAATAAACATGGTAATCTTGATAAATTTGAACCTAGATCCATTGATGGCATGTTTCTTGGTTATCCATCTCATACTAGAGGCTACCGTGTGCTTTTACTTGAGACTAACAAAATTGTGGAGACTTGTGAAGTGTCTTTTGATGAAGCTAGCCCATGTACTAGCTCAAACATTGCAGGTCCAGATTCATATCCGCAGGGGGGGAGCATTTTCGTTGAAGATGAGGAAGAATCAGAGCTGCTGCCCGAAAATTCAGCAGCTAAAGACTTTGGTTCAGCTCCGGATGTTAATTCTCAACTAGCACCAACAACCATCAATGCTGATTCGAATCATCCTCAAGTCACAAGCTCATCGATTTGTGATGAACATGAAGAAGAAGAAGCTTGTGAGACATCTGTTCCCCTACGGTTTCACATAGATCATCCCCCACAACAAATTATTGGAAGCTTGCACGAATGAGTTAAACGGTCCAACAATGATGAGTTCCGAATTTGAAATGAGTATGATGGGTAAACTCACTTACTTTTTGGGACTGCAAATCAAACAAACAAAGGAGGGTACCTTTGTGCATCAAACGAAGTATACAAAAGATCTCCTAAGGTGCTTCAACATAGACAAAAGCAAGCCTCTTCGGACACCAATGGGAACAGCAACAACACTTGGACTTGATGAAGATGGTGAAACTGTGGATCAAAAAGAATATAGAAGCATGATCAGATCACTTTTGTACCTCACGACATCAAGACCAGACATACAATTCAACGTTGTCTTTGTGCACGGTTTCAAGCCTCCCCACGTGCTTCACATCGTCAAGCCGTCAAAAGGATTCTCAGGTACTTACATGGAACTCAAGAATTTGGAATTTTTCTTCCTTCTTCCTCAACCGTTACTTTGAAAGCTTTTTCGGATGCTGATTTTGGAGGTTGTAGGATTGATAGGAAAAGTACTTCCGGTGCTTGTCATTTTCTTGGTAATTCACTTGTTGCTTGGTCCTCTAGAAAACAAAATTCAGTTGCACAATCCACAACCGAATCTGAATATGTAGCTGCTTCCAGTGCTTGCTTACAAATTATTTGGATTGTTCAAACACTTAAGGACTATGGGGTTGATCTAGATAGTGTTCCACTGTTCTGTGATAACACTAGTGCCATTTGCATTGCTAAAAACCCTGTGCAACATTCTAGAACTAAGCACATTGACATTAGGTATCACTTTCTCCGAGATAATGTTGAAAAAGGAAACATTGTGCTTCACCATGTAGATATCGAACAATAATTGGCTGACATTTTTACAAAACCTTTCGATTTCACTCGTTTTTGTTACATTCGTAGTGAAATAGGGGTTATGCATCCTCATGGCTTAAATTGAGGGAGAGTTTTGAAACTTGGGAAGTCTATGTGTGAATCTGAAATTAAAATAATATGAGTATAGTATTTCATACATATATGACTTTGTGATTCCTTTTACATGCTGAAAGTTCTTACTACATTACTCGTGTTATACATTTTGTAGTTTTTACCATGTCTAATAATTGGAATAATTACTTACACTAAAACTGGTCATGATCGAACTTTCTTGCTGTTTTGAACTTGTTACATGTTCACAAGTGCTTTTAATCATTAAGAATTAATCAAGTAATCAACTCACATGTTGAGTTTTTTATAAACAAATATAAATTGAGAAAAGATCAAGATAATATGCATGCATCACACTTCTTCTTTTGAGATGGCTTATCATTACACTTAGATATGAACTTGAAAGAAGTTGTGTATGACTAAAACCATGTCCTTAAGCTTCTGATTGTCAAATGACATAGGCTTGGCTTGGTTGGTTAGAATAAGGCAGATGCGCATATAATCTCTTGCAAATATCATATGATCTAAATTTATGCTTTGAAAAATAATAAAATGCAGCAACTAGTGTCATGATTTCAGGTTTTGAAATAGTTAAGTTTGGGAGATGATGACTTACTTAAATTGAAAATTACATTTGATCTCTAGCATGGCTTACACTACTTTATGTATTTCATTGATGTGATAATGTAAGGTACTTGATAGTATGACTTGGATGAGCTTTGTTTATATGTATATGTTATAATATGCTCATAACAACTAAAGTTGAACAGATAATTTGTTTATATGCTCATGACTTGCTGAATACGTTGTCAAAGGGAGAGAGATAAGCATGAAGAGAAAGAGAATATGTGCATAAGGAGAGATAATAAAGGGGGAGAGATAATATGGGATGGGATAATTTTTGGATTTTCTTCTCATTTTACTTTTGATTTACAAAGGGAGAGAAATAGACTTCAAAACTTTTATGTGAATAAGCCAATGTTCGGATTTTAAATGGTGTTGCCAATGCATTCATCAAGGGGAAGATTGCAAGACCTATGTGTGCTGAACACATTGGCTTGTAGTGAATACACTTGCTTTGACGATAAAATTTTTTGAATATCACCAAAACACCTTTTTATCTTGGGTGTACTAGTTTTGGTAAGCTCCAGCGCTAGGTTCTACTAGTTTTTGTTAGCTCCGGCTCAAGGTTCGGGTTGCTCCGACAAGGTCTGAAACTTGACCGCAATGCTTCTGTTTTCCATTTGCAATGTTTCGTACTTGCTTTACATCTCTGGAAAGATTGCTTAGTATTCATTTGCTAAGTTTTTGGTGCATTTTGGTTGATATGGATGATATCGTGTTACTGTGGTTTTGCAACATGCTTATATGAGGTTCCCACGTAAGGTGTTGTGTTCGGAACTAACTTGAGTCAAGTCGAGGACTTGGGCTCGTATGGATTGGTTGTCTATTCATGTGCAGGTGTTACTTGAGTTCAAGACATGGCTGGTGATGGGATCCATTGGACTAGTCTCAGGGAGGAGATGAGGTTTCAACAACCAAATTCAGGAGGAATTGTTGTTGAGCTGATCAGGAGGTTGCGCAACATGATTGAATCAAGAACAATGCATGTGAAGGTATCGTGGACGTCGATGGAAGATGTTTGCACATGTGCAAGGAGTGCATGGACGTGGCTGCATAGTTCCGAGGCGTGATGAAGAGATGTGGATGTAAAGAGTTGGTCGGAAAGGTCCAACCGACTAGGTTATGGACTTAGGCTACGACTGAGTCGGGTTTGACTCAAATATAGAAAGATTTGAGTTGGTTATGATAGGATTTCGTGTGGGTCACAAATTTGAGTTGTTTAGGAATGTGGGACACGTTCCTAAGGTGTTTGGAAGTCTTAAGATTGCTTCTATCTGCGTATAGAAGAATCCTAAGCAGTTATGAAAAGTTACGATTCGTGAATAGGGTAGGATTAAGTTCCTGATCCGAGTTGAGTTGGCTTTCGAGCTGGTTATATAAGCAAGGGAGCCCAGAGCTCGTGGTGCACGACTTTGGGGATGTTACTATTGTGTTATATTGAATAAAATCCATAGTTTGAAGGAACTTTTGTGCCTTCTTCGTCCGACTTGTTCTAGACAAGTTTTACTCGTCGAGTTTCTGGACAGCACTATCTTTTGTCGGTGGTTTTATCATAACTCGAGTTTTACAGATCCAATTGACGTGATTCTTTTTAGGTTGTATTAACAACTTGATTATATATCATCCGTCAAAATTTCACGGTCATTGGATTTAAGGTCTATGATCTACACGAGTTTCTTTGCAGCGTCCCAGAACTGTTTTTTTCCGGGTAGGGCAGATTGACCTTTGTTTGATCTTTCGATCATAACTTGAGTTTTTCTAGACGGATTTGAGTGATTCTTATTGTGTTGTCTTCGTGACTTGATTCTCTCTGATATATATCACTTTTGTCACGGTGAAACACATTTAGATTAGTCTCACACACAGTTTCTTCAATATATTGTTTTTCTGCTGAAGGGGTTGTGGTTTAATTGTTTCCGCTGCGTACAAATTTTAAATCTACCATTCACCCCTCCTCTGGTAGCTTTTCACGTGCTCTTCGATCCTACAGTACAAAGTCGGGTAGCTCCTCCTGGAGAACAGTCGGACTTTCTCCGGAAGGTCCGCAAAGTTCAGGCAACACTTGTTACAGTCTCAGAACTAAAAGTTTAGCTAGCTACTTTGGGTCAAACAAGAAACAAAACACACTTAGTCTGGTTCCGTACCCTAAGGGTGTAATTGTTTCCCCTGTACCTCAGACCTATAATGAAAGACATTATTGTGTGAAAACAGACTCCACGTGCATTTACTTTGTACAGGCTCAATATTTTTTATTTTTCTCTTTATTGTCTATAATAAGGTTGTGCGATTCTCAAGAATTTTTTAGATCGACTAATTCATGTACAACTCGAGTCGCATTGTTAACTCCTTCGGGTTTTCACGTTGTTGAATGGCTCACTCGCGTGAATGCCGCCAGCCAATCTAGGCCCGGAGTGTGCTATCGACTTAGTCTGGTCCTGCACCATAAGTACGCCACTCTACCTACACCTCGGCAGACCGAAGTAAGGCGGGTCCTGGAAACGATTGGACCTGGAGAAAACAACTCAGTGCACTGGATCGTATGAAGAATTGCGCTCGACCTAAAAATTTCTTACGAGAATAGTAAGTCGAAACTGAGTTATAGATAGAAAACGGATTTTACTATTTTTCTTGACTTCAGTGTGCAGGAAAAATAAAGATCTCATGATGATGGTGAATTAAGTCGGAGCTACCAAAGCTCCGACATCTCCTAGGTGGTTTGTAGTCGATGTTTCAAACATTGATAGCAAGCGTCGCTGGTGCTACTCAGCTCCGGTAAAGTCAGGAGGCCAGCCGTCAACGTGAACAAAAGATGGTGGGAAAACTCCACAGTGAAGTCTGTTGTTGACACACCGCGTGTTGACAGAGGTCTCTGCCAGAGCTACCAAGCTCCGACACCCCGGAGGACTAACCGTCGATGCTCTACGCGTTGATGGAGACCGCTGCTAGAGCTACTAAGCTCTAACGATGGTCAATGCCGGAGCACTTAAGCTTCGACAACCTTAGGGGGCCCTCACTATCAAAGACTTCAGACCTACACTCTACAAGTTCGAAGCACACAAGTTTTCAACAACTGTTACATCCTCTTGGTACATGTACACAATCAAATTGCGTACATCTACCAGGGGCCAAGTGGGACAAAGGTGTTGAAGACAAAAAATGAAATTCACAAAAAACTTGGATTTCATTCATCTGGAGACAAGAGATTACAAAATTGGAGAAAAAGAAGAGAAAATACAAGCAGGAGCTACAAAGAGATGGTCCTAGACCCTATGGAAGAACGAGGCGACCATCTGGGCAACCTCCGAAACGCTGGCTTGGGCAGCTTCTCCCTCTCCGTCGATGGGGCCTTCAAGCACCGGGTCCAGGGGGAATTGAGGGTCCCGACTTGTGTAGCACGTCAGCACGAATTCTGCGACGTTCTTTGCCAGGGATTGTCCCTCGATTCCAGCTGGTTCGCAATGACATCACCCATCTTGGTGAGCTTGTTGCCTGCCGAACTCAGCGCCTGCAACGCCTGGTCCAGCTCTGGCTCTGAATCATCCGGACACACGGGACTAAAACCCATTGGCGCCAGTGCGTCGTTGGCTTTGCCCAGGAAGTCCCAAACTTGTTGGGACTCTGCATCCCTGCAACCTCGCATCTCCTCCAAGGATCTTCTAGCCGCCGCAAGCTCCAAATTCTCCCGGGCAAGACGCTCTACCTCTTTGGCGTTCTGCTGAATCTTTTCAGCAACCTGCCTTTCGAGTTTGCTGAGCTCTTCCCCCCGGCGGTGGATCTCGTTCTGGCAGTTAACCAGGTCCTTCACTCAGCCCCACACCTTCTTCTCCCTGGCAGCAACATCATTCTCCATCCTGTGGAGGTCCTGACCTCGCTGCTAGGCCTTCTTCTCCTCTCTCTCGTAGCGCTCCTCCAATTTCTTGGTGCGCTCCTTGAGACTCTTGTCACTCAGAGTTAGCCTCTGAGCAAGCTCTTCTTATCTCTTCACGAGGTCATCCCGCAGCTCCAGGAGTTTTTGCTCTTCATCCTCAAGCTTTCTCTCCCGCTTCTCAAGAGCCTCCCGGCGCTTGACAAGACTGTCGTGGATGGTGTCGAGCCTCTCTTGGCGTTCATTCGCTACGTTATTAGCAGCTACGGCTTGCTCGTAAATGGTCGGGACTGGTTGTCAAGGGATCGCGTCATGCTTTCCCTCTCGTCCAGCAGCTTACCCTAGTACTTCAGCTGGACCTTCTCCTTCCTCACCCACTCTTTGTCATCGGACAGCCTCGACTGCGCCAGCTTGGTCTCGAATTGGAGCCAGTTGCACCACCTCCTAAGAGTTTGGCGCTCCTCCTCGAGAGCCTTGCTGTCGTGGTAAAAAGCCAGCTCGACCTGGCGAAGACTGGAGCATGCATTGTCAATAGACAACGACAGAGGAATTCAGGTCCGGACCTGCCGGGGTCATCTTTGTTGGTTCCAGCAGGTTCTCCGTGACAAAAATTGGGTCCCACTCTACAAGAGCAGTCCCCTGAGCTTCCACGACACTAGGGCCGCCCTCCGGGGTAGCCTCGACCGTCGCCGAGGAAGGTCCTGCTACAAAAGTTTTGACCTCCGGAGTTGGCTCCGAAGGTCCCGCCGCCAGATCATCAACAATTGGTCCCTCAAGCGGGGAGCCAACAACTTCATCTTGGCACCCTGGCTCAGGCGCGGGCGCCTCCAGGACCACCACCTCCGGGGCAGGCGTTGAAGGTTTGATCAGAGCTGAAGCTACTTCTGGCTCCGACGCTGGCGCCTCCTCCACCGCCGACTCAGACGTTGACGCCTCAACCATCATGGGCTCGGGCGCCAGCACCCCTGCAACAACTGGCTCAGGCGCCAGAAATTCTTCGACGACTGGCTCTACCTCTGGAACTTTTGCAGCAACCGGCTCTACTGCTGAAACTTCTTCAACAGCTAGCTCAGGCGCCGGAGCTTCATCAACCACCAGCTCTACCGCCGGGGCCTCATCAACCACCGGCTCCACCACTGGGGCTTCAACAACATCCGGCTGTAGGGCCGAAATCGCAACTATCTCTGGTCCTAAGGCCGGAGCATCCACCATTTCAACATCCAGACCCAGAGCTTCAACCATCAGGGCAGGTGCCGCTGGTACATCTTCATTGTCGTGGTCCGGCGCTATCACGGGAGCTTCTAGGGATGAGTCGAGGTCTAGGACCCCGACAGTCGGCGCCGGAGCTGTCGCAGCCTCAGCCACTTCTTGGGGCACCACTGTGATTGGAGCTGGAGCCTCCGCCTGCACAACTTTAGCAGCTGCTGCAGGAACCGAAGCTTCAGCCCCTTTCTTGGGTACCCTGTGGATGAAGTACGAAGACACTCAAAACGCGGTTACAACACAAAACAACCAACTGAGGTAAAAAACAAAATTTACCTAGGAAGACTTCCACTCCAGCTAGCGTGGAACCTCTTCCCCGGACGCTCAGGGCTGGACCCTGTCTCCACTGGCGTGTCAGCTCCAGAAGGTTCACCGGAGCTTACCGCTGCCATTGGCGTCACTTTGGTCGAGGCCCCCCCTCGACCGGGAAGAACCTCCGGACCCAGAGCCTTCAGCCGTCCCTGGTACTATAGCCACATGGCCAGAACTAGCACCTCGGGGAGATGTCGATGCTGGAGTGGCTGCCGCCATTGAAGACCTTCCCCTTTGTGGAGAAGGAGCCACTGCGGAAGGAGCAGGCCTGACGGACCTCCCGTCAGAGTGCTTCAGCTTCCTTTTACGGCTCGAAGGCTCGACCAACTCTTTGTCCTTGCCCACAACTTCAACTCTCTGTTCCAGGACGAAAGGGGGACCACCCTCGGAAGCTCCGGAGATCACCAACCCGGTGGTCGAATGCCTCTCAACTACACCAAGGTCATCAAGCGCCAGCATCTTCCGCCGGAGCTCCCTGCTGAACTCTGCCACCATGTTCAGATGGAGGAAAGCCGCCGGCGAAGACAAGTCGTCACCCTCGACGTCGATGCCGTGCTGGAACTTCTTGAGGTGAAACTCCAAGGCAGCGCCTTCCAGGTTAGACTTCAAACTGGTCTCGATCCGGTCGTTGTCCATCATGCTGTTTAGGGCCCAAGTGAGCTTCTCCATCTTCTTCAGCGGAGCCCACCTGTTGACCAGGAAGTTGCAAAATACCGCCTGGAGAGTCACCCCTCCTTCCACACATTGGCGGATCCTGGTCAGAGCAGGGTTGAAGACGTCCGATAACACTGGAACTTTGCTCCAAGCTTCAGTGTCGACGTTGGGGAGGCCTCCGGGCAACTCCAGCCTCTCATGCTCCTCTGTCCTGATGACAATCCAATCCTTCTTCCAGTTGTCTCACGCGAAAGTTTGGAGGATTTGAGCGCAAGATCAAATGAAGGCGTAAAGAATCCCCAAACGGTGCACGCTTTCCTTCTTAAGTAAGCCCCCGCAACGCTTGGATGGAAACTGTAGAGGAGCCGACGATACAATTCAAAAATTTCACACTGTCAATGACAAGGGGGCCCGAGGCCACCCCGACGATCAAGTTGAGGTCCTTACCCCAGGCAAACGGTTGTCATCATTAAAGGCGAGAAATCCGAAGGCGGCGGTCTGACAAGGCGCGCGGGACCGATACGATTTTTGTATCGGGAACCGGCGACCTTCAATTGCGTGAGATCCGCACACTAAGATCTCACCTGCCGCATCCTGGATATGCCACACGGCGTTGGTTTAACTGCGAACTACCGTCAACGGCATATCCGAAGACCCTTGAAGACACGACTCAAAAACCGAAGAATGGACTCATCTCTGGCAAAACGACTTCATTCAAAAGGTCTCTCACAGAGGTGAGCCCAGGGGGCCACTGTCGGTACCCTACGTACCGTATACCTCTTGGAACTAAAAAAAGACCAAAGGAACCTCACCTGTCTGACTTGAAGACCTGCGAAGGCCCCGCGTGTCATACGAGACCGGACCTGCCTCCCACTATGGTTAGTCCTGAAACCGTCACGTGTAGACTGCAACCGGACCTACATCTCACACATGGGATAGCTCCGGGCTAAACACTTGTGCGGCACCTTCGGACCTAACTCCCGACAGAGGGAAGCTCCCGTATCGACACGTGTACATCTACACCGGACCTACCTGTCCCAGACGGAAAGCCCCGAAGCTGCCACGTGTCCAAACCGCCGGACCTTCAATCTCAGCAATCAGACTGGTGAACCCCCAACGACTCAGACCTTCAAGGGACAATCAAAGACTTCAAGACCGATTAAGTGTCATTAATACCATATTAATGACACAAGATCGGAGGGTCCTTAATACCAGCAACGACACTGTCAAGCCCCGTTACCACGCTATTAAGGGTAATTAATCTCATTAGTTGTGTATTAAACATCAATAATCGCCAGGGCCACATGTCAGGCCAGGCTATCGGTGTAACGACCAGTCTTTGTACTATAAAAGGACTTGTCGACGATACACAAGGGGAGACTGTGGAAGCTCTAAACTCTTAGACGCTCAATACAACAACTACACACCCCGTAGAGTAGGGTATTACGCTCAGGCGGCCGAACTACGTAAATCCTTGTGTCTATTTGCCATTGTCTTTTGAATCTCTGCGCACCCAATATCGTACTACAAACTCCGCGATCTACCAACGATAGTATGAGGAGGATTGCTAGAAAAACACACCGACAAAAAATGAAGTACAAAGCACTTTCCCTTACTTCTGAAAGGATTAACATTTATTATATGTATATTTACAAAGCCTTCTTTCTTTTTGACACGAGCAGAACGAAACACAAAACAAATTTGTGAGAGCGTATAGCAAATATAAATAGACTGAAACACCCGCGCCTTCCTGTCGCGTCCCCTCCTGCCCCACCTTCTCCCTCTTGTTCCCTCGCAACCTTTCTCCCCTCTCCCCGACTCCTGCCGGAATTCGAGATCCTGCAGCGAGCCTACACCGCGCGCCTCCTCTCACCTCGCCGGATCACGCCACCCCACGCTTGCGGGAATCTCCGGCTAACTCGAGCCGGATCCGCCGCGTGCTCGGTGCACAGAGTCCCGCCAGATCTGCGAGATCCGCACCGACCACGCCGCGCCTTCCCCGAGGTACGGAGACCGGTCCGAACCCCTCAGATCCGCTTGTGTGTCTACTCGTATCGACGCTCGTCCGCTGGTTTGCTGAAAATGGTGGTGGCTGGCTCTAGGTGAATGCCCCCGGGATCCGTCGGGTGCTGCGAGGACTGAGCGGCATCGCGGCGCGGGCGGCGGCGGCGTGATCCTCGTAGCTGTTGGTTCAAGCGGTCGAGATGCAGCGGAACGGGGTGGTGGAATGCAGCGTGTGCCGCTCCCGGCTGGTGGTGCCGAGCCCGCGGAGCGTGTCCAGGGCCTACGACAAGCACCGCAGCAAAATATCGTCCAAGTTCCGCGCGCGCAACGTGCTCCTCGTCGTCGGCGATTGCATCCTCGTTGGCCTCCAGGTACGTGTACAAGCGCTTGACTTTTGAACCCTCACGTGCAAGTGCAAAGTGCAAAGTGCAAGTACTTGTTCGAGTGTGGGTGAAATGGCCTGGTACCTGAGCAACGCAACAAGTACAGTCTACAGTGTTTTACTTGGTAGTTGGTGGTTATTTGTTGTAGTGTTATATAGTTAAAGTTTTGGAGTCCTGCTAATATTTGACTTTGTGCAGCCCATCCTAGTGTTCATGTCAAAGGTTGATGGGAAGTTTCAGTTCAGCCCTATCAGTGTTAACTTTCTGACAGAGGTTATGAAAGTTATCTTTGCTATCATGATGCTAATTATTCAGGTTCGTTACTTCTGATTTTTTGGCCCAATCTATCCTAGTAATTGAAGTGTCTTAAGAAATGAAAATTAACTAACCACACGTATCACTTTCAAATAAGTAAAGCATTGTTACGATTTGGTGGTCCCAGAGTAGAGTCATTGGCGATGTTTGCCTGAAAAGCATCTTGTACATCTTGGAGACATATGGATGACAGTATTCTACTTGATGAGTTAGCACCTGCTTACGGGGCAACAACAAAAAAAAAAGGATGCTAAATGGTTTAAACAGTCAAACTTCACCAAACACTGTCTTGGTGGCTTGGTTTCAGCGTGTCTAGTTGGTGACAGTGGCGCATAAATTGTAGAATAGGTGGATGGGTGTTCTGCTGCTGCTACTCTGTAGGGGCAAAATTGTTTGCATCCACAGTCCAGTCAATTTGTTTAGGGTATGGAGTTGTGGAACTGGGAACAAAATCTAGTTGATCTCTCATCCTCTGGTGCCTCAAATTTTACCTGATAAGATCTATCATTCAGCCATTCATTTGCATATCAGCGGTCTTGAGAGCCTTGATACTAATTGGTGGGTGATCAAGCGTCTAGTGTCTAGGAAAACATTGATACAGGGCAATAAGTGTCTGCATGCAAGAGGGAATGGTAAAATGGATACTCCTGCAAAACATAAGTTTGCATTTCAAATCAGCAAATTCACAAATGCAGGACCGTAGACCATACTAGTTCACAATCATTTCCATTTAAATTGTGGAGGGGCGACTTTTCTTGTGTATTTTGTGTTCAAACAAGTTTTATTTTTCTGTCTATGTATTTTGAGCTCGATTCCCTTCTTGAATTTGTCAAGCTTTTGGATTTTTCATTGTGTTTGATGGCTCTACTGCAATGTAGATAGTTATATAATGTTGCAGTGTTTTCCATTTACCTTTTAACTACTTCCAGTGTCTTATTTGTTATTTTTTATGCTGCTGCTCTAATGACAGTCTAGAAAGCAAAAGGTTGGAGAAAAGCCACTATTGGCACGTTCGACCTTCATACAGGTGATTTTAGTCCCAAAACAGTAGTTTTTGTTGCTTTTATTTGAAACATGTCTACTACTTCAATTCTGAATGGCTAGTGCTTAGGCTCCTAAGTGATTCTGTGTTATCGTACGTCCTATTTGTTTCTATTTACCTAAATTTGTACTTTGATAAATACTATTGCTTCATTTCAACTCTGTCACAACATCCGAGTATTTGACCATTCTCCCATTTGTTCTATAGGCAGCCCGCAACAATGTACTCCTTGCTGTTCCTGCTCTTCTATATGCCATCAACAATTATCTAAAATTTATTATGCAGGTAATTTTCATTTTGTTTATAGGCAGAGTCTTGCACCGTGACAAGTAGATTTTGATATTTCCTAGTGATATTATATAACATGAGTACATGACATATTGAGCTAATTTGTGCAGTTGTACTTCAATCCTTCAACTGTGAAAATGCTAAGCAACCTAAAGGTACACTTTTTTTGTACTAGACAGCTGCTTTAGTTATAGTTTGTGGGCAGATATATCACAATACTTGTGGTTTTCACTTCTCTAGGTACTGGTTATAGCTGTTCTTCTGAAGGTTGTAATGAAAAGGAGATTCTCTGTAATTCAGGTAATCTCACGGTCATTTCTGTACTGTTAGGTTGTTATGGAGGATATATGCAGCATCATTTTAAGTGTTTGAAGTATATCTTTGTCTTTCTACAATTACCTGTACTATTTCTTCTATGTTTTCTTACCAATTATTACAGTGATATCAATGGACTCTGAAAATCATTAGAATTTGATTACAGTGACTGCTGCAGTTATTGAAAACAAAACCTAAGTTTGAGTGGTAGTGTTTCAGAAGACAATGTTTAGCAACCCAAATGATGTAGTTAATTTTGCCTATCCATTGCAAACAGATAGATCTTGATATTAAGATTATGGGCCGTGTCAGCTTATTTTGCAAGTTGGGGCCTGTTGCAGTAGGTTTTTGTCATATTGCTTGGTTCATGCTGTTGTACCTGCCTTACTGAAATTGCCTTATAAGGCTTGTGGTTGCTGTGGATGATCATAGTTTTAGGTAAAGCCATGATTTACATTTTTTATTTAGCATTGCACGACAGCACGAAACTTCGATCTTATATGCCATTGATGTGTGATGTGTCTGACATGTGGGACTGTATAGCATTTAAGGGATTATGCTTATGCCAAATTGCAATGGCATGTAATGATGTAAGAAATAATTCCTAATTCTATTTGAAATGATGATAACTGATGTTAAGCATAAAGAGAATTAGTGAATCATGTAGATCCTTTGGTGAATTTTTTGTGCAACAATTCTGACTTTTCAGCTATATTAAGATATTTTCTCCTCGTTTCCAAATGTTGGCAGTGGGAAGCTCTTGCTTTATTGCTTATTGGAATCAGCATCAATCAACTTAAGACTGTACCCGCGGGCAATACCGCATTTGGTCTTCCTGTCACTGCAATTGCGTACATATATACATTGATTTTTGTAAGTTGCTAAACCACCTGCTCTCTTTTATTTTGTTTTTTTTTGCTGACTTTCTATAATAAGCTCTTTAAAACTGGGAATTGTAGGTAACCGTTCCATCAATGGCTTCTGTTTACAACGAATATGCCTTGAAAAGCCAATATGATACTAGCATTTATCTCCAGGTAACTTAAGTACCTTTCTGCCTTGAATTATTATGACGTAGCTAGTATTTTCCATTCTTCTATCCATCTATTTATCTTATGTAATTCTTTTTTATTTTGTTTTTGTTTTAAGTTGAAGTTGAAAGGCATTGACTTGCTTTGCTTGTTTTCGTTTTGTTCTATTTTCCCTTACTTTCTCTAATGCTGTTTACATATAATTTGCAGAACGTTTTTCTCTATGGGTATGGCGCAATATTCAACCTCCTTGGCATTCTCGGGACTGCCTTATTCCAAGGTATGCACCTTCCATGAAAGTTCAGTTGTACCATTATAGTCAATTGATGTAATCATGCATAACTGGTTCATTCACTATATTTCTAATTCTAGGCCCTTAGATAGAGGTGACGGTGAAAAAAAAAGGTATATGATATTTTCATGCTTACAAGCTATTGTGCCAGCCAAAACTAAAAGGACAAGGATATTACTAGTTCCATTATGCTTATAAATTGAAGCAGTGCCTACCTCGTTGGTTTTATGTAGAATTTGACTTTTGAATTGATGATCAGCACAACCTTGGGACTAAATATAATTTTTAATTTCCATATTCAATTTTTTGGGGTAACATGATAGGTCTCTTTTTTTGTACACACACCCAGTATTTATGATATTATGTCCATTCTGTTTTTGTAGGGCCAGAGAGTTTTAATATCCTTAGGGGACATTCAAGAGCTACCATGTTTCTCATCTGCAACAATGCTGCACAAGGCATTCTCTCTTCTTTCTTCTTTAAGTATGCAGGTAATGTGTACTGAACTTTTCTAATACACTAATAATGTTTTTATGTTGGTTTCCTTTCACTAGCTCTTTGGTTCTTCTGTCTATTTTCTTCTGTAAATTCACATTTCTGAAATTATATACAGACACAATTTTGAAGAAGTATTCGTCAACTGTTGCCACAATTTTTACTGGCCTAGCTTCTGCTGTATTCTTGGGACATAAGTTGACCATTAATTTTCTCCTGGGCATATCAGTTGTGTTTATTTCGATGCACCAGGTGAACATGTCTTTGCTCTTAATTTCATTGAGCCATACCTTCTTCCCCTTCCATATATCTTATACTGTCATTTGTTCTCAGTTCTTCTCTCCAATGGCTAAAGTCAAAGATGACAAACCAACTGAATTAATAGAGTTGGAAGATTCACAAAATCATCGGTAAGTCTCTTAAGTGGTCGAGAACACTATTGCAATGCTTGGTTGAGGTTTAACTTAATGTTCATATCTTTAGGTCTGAAATTTAGTTCTGTTTGAAGGGTTATTTTACAGAATCCTTGATCCCTTCTAGAACTTGTAGCCTTGACATGCTGTTTTCCAAGCAGCAAACAGTTTTTCACTTATTTCTTAACGAGTGCTCTTATAAGGTGCCTTTTTTTTCACAGCTCATCTGAATCTTCTTTTGTAAATATGACTGCTGGTGCTGCTGATGATGTAAGTAACTTATTTTTAAAAGAAAATACATGTACCACATGTTTAAGAAGCCTTACATCTATGTTGCTGTTGCTTCAGGCAAGCCATCGAGTTGGACATGATGAGAGGCAACCTCTGCTGCCAACATAAACCTATTTTTTGGAGGTATATGTAGTTTCTTTTAGCCAATATTTCTGTGACGGTAGTCTATTGACATGAATATATAGCTGTATGTATGCAGCATCCAAAATAAGTTGGGTGGTAGGATGATCAGTCCTTTAAAAACAGGAACGAGAAAATGTACATTTTGGTATTTCATTTAGCTTTGTCAGCAATGATGCATTAGACACATTAGGCTTAGAAAGTTCTAAAAATGGATTGCTGATTATAGGGTTACAAAACCAAAATTATCTGATGATACATATATAGTATTCTGTGTCAACTATGGGTAGACACCAGGGTTAGACTTTGATTCTTGAAGAGGTAAATGATTTTAGATACACTTGTGCTGTTATATAATCTGCAAAAGTGGTATGAATTTCCCAAAATTACAGGTTCACTTTAATTTGTGTGTCTCACATGAACTCTGCTATTATGTTTTGCAGGTAGGACGATAGAAGGCGTTTTTTTTTTGGCCGTGGGGCAGCCTATTTCATGTATCACTGCAAGTTCAATAAACTATTTGTACACTGTAAAGGCAAAGAAAGAAGTATCATTGTGTTTTTCCTTTTATTTCATTTTTGGGATGAGGCGGGTGGCCAGTTGTGGTTGGTGCGGATGGTACATCAATACGTGTTTTTATATTCCATAGGGACTCCCAAATACGATACTTGTAACCAAATTTTTTCCTGGAGCCGTATACATAAGAATGTGAATGAGATATTCTATTTTGCATCAAAGTTTCTGGCTTTCGATTATCAATCTACCATTATGAATCTGTTGACCGATTCCCGATGTGTTCAGAGATAGCTTTTGCTTCATCATGAGAACACATACTTGTGTGTCTGAATAAATCGCTTCTGTGCGTCGGGTGTCGATTTGAACAGAACACTAAACAGGAGGATGATTTGTGATGCAGAAGGAAGAATCCCTGCCTTCTCTGGTCCTTTCCTGCTATTTCCAATATCCGGGAGCACTGATCTCACGTCTTTCCTAATGGGTGCGTAATCGCGTCCAGTTTGGGAAGTCTGAACTGGAATCCGACACGGAGCCAAACAATTTTATGATCACTATGTCGGTACGGCTACGCGCTCGAGCTCGGGTTGCCTCATTCTGTTCTATTTCCCCGGCCCCGGGAGGGCGGAAACGGGTTCCCGCGCGTCCGAGTTACTTCGGGATTCCGATCCCGAGCTATCCCCAGGTACCGACCCGGAATCGACATCGCGCCCCGGCGGACCATATGCCTCCTGGCTCCTGCTCTCCAGTTCCCCACACGCCATCCATCTGCACACCAGAGCTCTCCCTCCCCGCGGCGAGCAACTCGCTTGAATCCGCGAGAGCTCGCTTCTTCTCTTGCGGCGAGCCTTGCCTATGCGCGGCCTTGGCCCCGCCGTTCGTCCCCTCGCCGGCGTCGCTCGTCACGCGGCACTCGTCTCCGACACCACCACCGCCGGCGAGAGCGCGTTCGGGATGAAGCAGCGGAGGGGCGTCGTGCCAGCGCCGCGCAACGTGGTGGGCTGTGAGTCGTCATCGGCGTGCCGCGCCGGCTCCGAGGCGCTCATCTCCATGCCCAGGGCGACCCGCGTCGACGTCAAGAGGGCAACCAACGTCGCTTGTCCTGCCGCGCCCATCCAGGACACCTCCGCGGGCGAGCGCGCGTCCCGGAAGAGGCAGCCCGCTGCTCCCTGCGAGATGGCGCGGTATTCGCCAGCTCGTCGCCCAGGTCCAGGCGTCGTCTTCTTGGACGCGAAGCGCGTCAAGGTGACCCGTGACGCCGACGAAGTCGAGATGGCGGTCTTTGCCGACGCCGTCAAGATAACTGTCAACGCTGGAAAGGAACGGCTGAAGAAGCGGATGGCGGCCGAGCTCGACGCCCTCCGCGGTCTCGTGAAGAAGGCGGAGGCCTTGTCCGGCGGCAACAAGCGGTTCTTGGCCGCCGAACCAAGGCTGGTGGAGGCACCCCCCGCGAAGAAGAGCAAGAAGAGCATCCAAGTGGAAGAAATCGACATCTGTGGTGGCGTTGCCTCCCCCGTCGTGATCCGGGCCGCCTCACCTCGCATTCCCGCTGAGGAGGCTAGCCAAATCTGCAGAAGACCGAGTTCGACTTCCCGTGACAAGGTGCCGGCGGAGAAGAGGAGGAAGACGCTTCCCCCTGTTGAGCTGATGATAGATGCGCCGCGTATGTCGCTGGAGGAAGGAGAAATCATCATACTCCCGGAGGAAGATCAAGAGCCCGTCAACACGTCGATCAAGGGCGCCTCACCTCGTCGCTCTCCCGTGGCCAGCCAAGCCTGCAGCAGCTCGAGTTCGACTTCGAGTAGCAGCGACACCGGGGGCTCCTCATCGTCGAGTGATTCCGACGACTCTGCTAGCAGCTCAAGTGGAGGCTCTGACGACGAGACCAGCTCGGACAGCGACTCCGACGAGGTGGTCGCAAGCCCAGCACCAGCACCCGTTCCCCCAAAAGAGAACAACAGCCCGGCTCAACCGGCGGACAACGTCGTCACCCCTGCGCCGTCACCGCCCGCGCCGGAGCCGGCATCAGAAACAGTGCAGAGTACCAAGTCGGGGAGCAACTCTGAGTCTGATGAGAGCGTCAGCCCTGCGCAGCCACCGGCGCCGGCATCTACAACGGTGCAGACTACAGAAGAGAAGAAGCTCGAGGGTAACCTGTCGATCTCCGTTCTGCTCGCCAGGGCGAAGGAGGCTTACGAAATTCGACAGAAGCAGCAGAAGCGGAATGTCTGGGAGCGGGAGAAGGCCCGCCGGGAGGTGCATGAGATGGAGAAGGCGGCGCGGCCCGACGAGAGCATCAGCCCGCGGGACTTGGAGGAGCTCGGCATCGCAGAGTATGGCTACATTCTCGAGGAGTTTGGGCTATTCCTCAGGCCGGACGTGTAATGTAACGACCATGACAAGTACAGTAGGATGGTTGATCGATAGAGTTGTACTAGTTGCTGGTGCCATAAATTGTTGGCATTTGTCACAGAATTCTCAATGTGTGATGAACAAGTTCTGCATTTTCTGTTGACGAGAAATTGTTATTGTATCAAAGCTTCTCAGCACTTGTAATTCCATATGATACTTGTAACCAAAAATATTTTCTGGAGCTGTGTACTGAAGAATGAGAACGAGATATCCTTTTTGTATTAAAGGTTCTGGCTTTCGATTATCGATCTACTATTTTGGCATTATGAATCTATAAACCGATTTCCAGTATGTCTTCAGAGATGATTTTGCTTCATCATGAGATCACATACTTGTGGTGTGATGTCTGAATAAATTGCTGTTGTGTGACCGGTAAAGAAGTGAGCAGGTGAATGAATTGTGATGCGGAAGGAAGAATCGTTGCTGCCTTCTCTGGTCCTCTCCTGCTATTTCCAATTTCCGGGAGCACTGATCCCATGCTTCTTTCCTAATTAATGCATAATCGCATCCAATTTCTGAAGTCTGAACTGAAATCCGACACGTGAGCGGAACCAAACCATTTTATGGAAATCACCAAGGCACGTGAGCCCTACTGATTGCGCACACGAGCTAGGATTGCTTCCCTGTTTTCCCTGGAGGGGCGGAAACTGTTTTATTTTGGGAATCCGACCACCACGCCACCGCCTCCCAGATACGACTCGGAATTGACGTCGCGCCGCCGCGGGCGGTTATATAAGGGCGCCATGCCTCCTCCTCGTCTCCAGTTCCGTTGGCGCACCAGACCCGTGCCTCCCTCCTTCCCTCCCACCTACCCTGCGCCAAGCAACTCGCTTCTTCTCGTCTTGCGGCGACCGGCGAGCCACGCCGAGCCTCGGTTGCGCCGCTCGCTCCCTCGCCTGCGTCGTTCGTCACCCCATACCCGTGTTCGACGCCGCCACCGCGGGCGAGCGCGCGTCCCGGAAGCGGCGGTGGGGCGACGCGTCCTCGGCTCGGGGCGAGATGGCGCTGGAGTACTCTGCGGCAGGCCTCGAGGATTCCGCGGATCCCAGGCCGAAGCGCATCAAGGTGACCGATGACGACGTCGACATCAAGACTGTGATCTTCTCCGTCGACAGCAAGGTGCCCGTCGAACCTGCTCAGGAAATCCTCAAGAAGCGGCTGGCGGTCGAGCTCGACGCGCTCCGCGGCCTCGTGCAAAACGTCACCTCTGACGCTCAACCGGTGGAGAACGTCCCGCCGCCGCCGAAGACTGCAACAGCTCATGCAGTTCCTCCCAAGAAGCCCGAAGGCAACCTGCCGATCTCCGTTCTGCTCGCCAGGGTGAAGGGAAGGCCCGACAGCAGAAGGGGAATGCCTGGGAGCGGGAGAAGAGCCGTCGGGCGCTGCGCGAGATGGAGAAGGCGGTGCGGCCCGACGACAGCATCCACCCACGGGACTTGGAGGAGCTCGGCATCGCAGAGTATGACTACGTTCTGGAGGAGTTTGGGTTATTCCTCAGGCCGGACGTGTAATGGCATGAACTGTTTGCATCGATCCTTGGCTGTGCAATGTTGTCAGAATACTCAACGTGTAATGAACAATTTTTTTTTTGAGAGAATGTAACGAACAAGCTTTATAGTTTCTCTTGAATCATGCAAAAATCGTTATAATTTCACATTCGAGCAGGTATGTTTCAATTGTGAACCTTCCATTGGATCTTTGGTGCCAACAACTTCGATAGCAGTGTTAGCGAGATATCGCAGATGAGCAAATCATCCAGCACTCCCGTAGCATTTGCTTCACTGAGCGACAGAACGACTAACGTTGTACACAACACACAATGTACATGATGGCAGAGTCCATTATTTCAGTTCAAGCAAGTAACTCGGAAGACGGGCAAAGACAGGCGAGCGACGGCGACTCACGGTGAGATAGTCCGGACAAGGTAATATCTTGTCATCGTTAATCCGTTATTGTGCTGGCGGGGGCGTAAGAGGCCTGGTGCATGGCACTGTAACCTCTTGCGCCATGCACGACGTCGGCCGCAGCTCGTGTTGGTTTTTGCCGTGTGTTCTTGATGCAGGTTAGACCATGGAAGAGAAGAAATCTGCAGTGAGATTTCGGAGACTAACACTCGCTCCACCTCCGGCAAAGCTCAATGAACAAAACGACAAGGAACATGATGATCCTCTAGTTGTTGAGCAGTTCACCATATCGATCGAGGTTGCGATCGCAACGACCTCCAGACAGAAGAGGATTCATGGCGTCCAGGGTTCATCCACTGGGAACATATTTCTAGTCCTGTGCGATCAGACTGACAATGAAGGGGGCTGCCAAGGTCAGCGCCAACCAAGCTTTGCCGCTGATCACCATTGGAACAGGCTTCGGTTCCTAGTGCAGAGTTTTTGGAGCACGACTTTCACGTCGAGAGGGAGTTTTTTTTTCCGGATCTGACTGAATGCACGAATTCAAAAGAAGGAAAAAAGAAAAGTGGGCCTCAACTACGGACTCTGAGGACACAGACGTGTATGGCGACACCTTATCGGTCCGTTCCTGGCCTGGTGGCATTACTTGCTCGGACGGTCTACCCTCAACCCTAAACAGAGCTCCACATATCTTCCCCACAGCCGCCGGCTTCAAGTCACACGACGAAGCCACCGTCAGTTCACGACGGGAGATGGCAGACAACCGAGGATTCAACCGTGATGGAGCTAGGCACTACAACCCTGGGATGGGACAGGGTGAATACCTAAACCGGAACCTTGGGCAACAGAGGTTTGAATACCTAAACCGGAACCTTGGGCAACAGAGGTTTCACCCGGGCGCAGGAGGAGGAGGTCGAGGCAGAAGGGGAACTC